>CM038227.1:46355807-46955807 GCA_021442155.1 Cymbidium sinense | reverse complement strand
ACGAATTTTCAGAAGGAAGATAAAATTGTAGATAAGACACTACCCAGAGATCTAACCCTCATTTTGTAAGAACTTTAGATCTGATTTCAGGTTTTCTATAGACATAAATGCTTATAAATAATTACCCCTCCTAATGCTAAGAGAGAACTTTCAATTAAGGCTAATTATTAGATCATTAATTACTTAGCATATAATAGTCGTGAATAGAGCTTGAATTTATAAAATTCATCATTATTAACTTAAAGCATATATTAGAGGAAATGATGACGTGCATGATCAAGATCTCATGGTTCTGTCATCTTGAACTTTCATGTCTCTAGTCTACTTAGTCAGAGGAGGTAGTCAAACTAATCTGACCTAATAATCCTTGTCGGTAACCATTGGTTGCTTCATCCAAAGAGATATTGTAAGCCTAAGTTGATGTTTGTCATAAGAATATAAATTAAGTGCACCTTAGCTAACAAAGAGCTTTTTGCCAAATCGTGCACCCTACAACAACTTAAGGGGAGAGATAGAGATATAGGATGATGATTGTAATATAATGATTATTTGACGAAATCACTCTATCAAAGTATAAATAAACTGCATCATATGTGGAGCCTACTGGTCAAATTATGCAGGCAAAGGACTCAAGTCACGGCCTTACAGGTATGAGATTGTTTGAATGTGAATATAAAAATTACACTTAACTTGACATGGACTCTCTTGTGAGCTAGAGTTTTTTTAGTTGATCACCTCCGACAAACAATTACAAATGGGTGGATAGATATTGTTTTAAGCATTTAAATGATAAACTTCATTTAAACATCTTCAGTTTAGCATTTTTTGCATTTTTATTAAATTTGAACTTAGATTGATTTGACACTGAATTTCAAGTGTAACTTGATGGTGATATCCCCTCCAGTTGAGATGTTCATTCAACACAGCCATCATCAAAGTTTAGGTTTAGTTAATTGTATTTATTTTATGACTTTAGACACTGTCAACTCTGCTTGGTTGCTAATAGAGGATCAGGTCTATAATCAACTTGAAGATTAACCACTTCACAGATCTTATCAACTTTAACTTAAGCATAGAGGATCGGGTCTGAGATTTGTATTTTAAGCGTTTAGGTTTAAGGTAGTTTGACACTAATATTTGAGAATTTTTAAAATATTAATAACCCCTCCAGTTGAAATCTACGATCATCGCAATCATCATTGGAGATATGAATGATTTAAATATTCACATTGTAATTTGATCATTCCATTTTAAGATTTGAATCCCTCCAGTTGAAATTCTCAATCAACATGGCTATGACTCACAACTCTACTCTTCAATGAGGATTATGTATATAATATATTGTGATTTGAAATTTACTTAAGATTGACCACCATATGAATCTTATAAACTCTAGCTTAAGCATAGAAGATCGAGTCTAAAATTTGCATTATAAGAGTTTATAATTAAGATGCTTTATTACTGACAATACCAATAGGCTTATCTTGCATTATATGAAAGAATTAGCTTTTCAAATATTTTCTCAAGTAGAGAAATTTATAATAACATTATCAGGTTTTGTTAATCATGACCTAATCCTAAGACCCAACTGAGAATTAACTCACACAACATCATCAAACGGTAGAATTTAAGCATTTAGCACAATATTGAGGCCCATGTGAGTCAATTTTCAATTTCATTGTACATGGAGTTTAGGGGATTTGCATGCTTTTCGGAACTATTGAGACTTAGATTAAGAAAATTCTCATGAAGCGTGTAAATCATTCAAAGACATGCACACTTCTCGATGCATCCACTCTAAGTTAATTTTCTTTGTAATGTGCACATGTAATTTAATTTATTATTTGTACGGATCTTGAGGTGTCAATTTCAAGTCTATGGTTGCCTCGTAATTTATGTGCATAAATGACCCATTTAAAGGTGGTTGATCATTCGCACCTTAGCACAATAAATCTTCAGCATATAATTTATGTTGAGATGGGTGCATAACTCACTTCATTAAACTGCTTATACACAATTCGAGGCATTTGAATTGAATGAGTTTGCTCCGTAACTTATGCAAAACTCACCCCTTTAGACTTTGCGCGCATTGCAATGTCAGGAGTTTGAGTGCATGTTTGCCTCGTGACATGTGCAATTTATTTGATTTGAGGTTTTATGATTATCTACACATATTTTGAAGCGATGAGTTTTAACATATGGTCCCCTTGAGTATAATTTATTTTTATTAATTACACGAATCTAAGGTATCAATTCCAAGTGTATGCATGCATTGTAATATGTGCCATCTCAATTTGTTTAAACTATCTACATATATTTTAATGCAATGATTTCAATGTCAAATTACCTCAAGATTTATGTCATATTTCATTTGCTCATACGTATTTCGACGTGATGCAATTGAACTTGAATGTGAGATCACCTCGAAGTATGTGCAAATGTCAATCTTTTAATTATTGACACACCCTTCAATATAACAAATTATAAGCATAAGGCTGTAAAAATCTAAACATCTTACATTATTTTCATGCATTTTGACATGATTGGCTTCAACACTTAGTTGCCTCGAGATGCGTGTATAACTCAATCTTTTTAAATTAGCTACACGCATATCAATGCACTATATGTAAATATAGGATTGCCTAGATATGCATGTTGGATTTCATCTAGCAACTTGCTCATATGCATAACATAATTGGATTTGGACCTGAAGTCATCTCAATATGCATGCAAGCTTTTGATCATTTTAAATTGTCTGCACACATTGATGTAATATATATATAATCAGAGTTACCTTGATATGCGTGCTAAACTTCATCTATTAATTCGCTTGCACGTGCTTTGATATAACTTATTTAAGTTTGAATATGGCGCCTTGAAGTACGAGCATCATAATGTGTGTCACTTGATCTCTCAAATCGCTCGCACACCTTTTAATGGAAGAAAAAAAATTTCGGTAAGAAGTGCATTGAAATTTGTGCATGATGTGTTTCATTCAAGCATCTTACAAAATGGTCCCTTTTTGTCTTTTTGTGTTTGTCTTCGTTCCCCTATTCTATTCATTTGCTTTGAGTTTGGGGCAAGCTTGGGAGGTTTGGAAAAGTCCATTCAAGTGTTTGCTAGAAAGTGTGTTCTTTCATTCTCTTTTCATTCATCACTTTTCTTTCATAATCTTCCTTTGTATTTGGATTTAGTTGATATATTCATTGCAGTGGTTAATCATTGTTTAACCAATCTTTGATTCAATTTAGGTTAATTTAGTCATCACTTAATAATGTTGTTTAGTTTTGTCATCTATATATATATTATTCAGCGTCACTCTAGCAACATTTCGACGTCACCACCCTGAGTGAGAAGTCGCACAAGAATACTAAGCCTACTTATCATACCAAGAGAGATGTGTATGGGTGATGCAAGCACCACGGCCAAAAGTACCGTCCTACCATGCCAAGAAAGGTGTTTATATGATCTTTAAACCTGCGCAAAAACATATTTTCTTCGCCACGCCAAGAGAGACGTGTATGGTACTTAAATTTCACAATTTTGATGGCTTTGCATTGCACTTTGTATCTTCACAAGAGTGAGACAGTGAAGTTCTGCTTTCACTTCTTTTTTTTAATTTCTTCTTTTCTTTTTTATTTATTTATCATTTTTTATAATGTGTGTGTGTGTGTGTGTGTGAGAGAGAGAGAGAGAGAGAAGGAATGGAGAGAATTAGAGAGAAGAGAAGTAGAGAAAGAGAAATGGAGAGGAGGGGCCACATGATTGCTAGCCGACAAGTGGAAGGGGTTGGGTTTTAACAAGCTGGTCAAGACGAAAAGAAGAAGCAAACTTGGAGGAATAGACATGAGATGTTCAACAAGTAGAATGAAAGATGTTGGTGCTAATTATGAGCCTTGTCGATGGTGAGCTGAGATGTTGTCGGCAGTGGATTTAGATAGAGATGGAATTGCTGGTGTGACATGAATGGAGGAACAGTGACGTGGAGAGAGGTCAAATGGGGTAACATAAATGGAAGAGGAGACATTCAGATTAAGTTCTAGATTTTCTAGTTCTTTGATTTATCCAAGGAAGGCAGCAGCCAATTAATTCCATTTTTCACAAGTCGTTCCTGAGACCTCGAATTCCCGCATTCCAGCGTGCATTGTCAAATGGGAATGTTTGAAAAATTCTTTTGCTTCGCCCCAAGAGGCATCCTTTCCTTAATTCCCTTTGGGGGTGGTTCACGCGCACGCAAATGCTTCTCTTTCACCATGTGCCTTGTACTGCTCTTTCATTGAGCTTGAGGCTCAACTGAGATTAAATATGTTAATATAATCACTTTTTTGCATCAAAAGCCCAAGGACTCTCCATAGCCCAAAACCCATTCATTTCACTCATTAACAAAGTTTTTGATAGTTTAGTACCCGCTATTATTTCCACTCTAATATACATTTATTATAATATATAATATTCCAACATTCACAAATATATGTATGTATGGATATATATATATATGTCTAGATAAGAATACAGATATGCAAAATTAATAGGAAGTTTTCTATCCGCATTTTACATGATTCATGCATACACATCTACCTATTATTGAATTAGAGAAATCAATTTGTGCACTAAATTGATTTTAATGTGAATTAATTTTACTATTATTTTTTCTTTTGAATGATAAGAATGATGTGTGTGTGTGTATTATGATAGTCACATTAACATGTCTAATTTAAATTGATTTGATTACTGATTGATTAGCATATTAATAATTATCATTAGATCAATTATATACATACATATAATATAATATTCATAAATATATATTCATCAATTTCATGACTGATACGTCTCAAATTTTGAGACACTACCTTGCACATAGGTAATTTTGCCTTTCATTCTCTTGTGACAAGTAGGGCAATATGAGTCTCTTTCCTAAGTATTTTTGGTGCATTGAACATGTCGGAGCGGTCCATTTCGTGAATAGACATCATTTGAGCAATGTCAATGGCTATCGAAGTGAATCCAGCTTAATTTGAGCGATGTTTCACTTGTGACTTGTCGTTGTTGTTGTATGAGATTGAATTGATTGTGAGAAGAAGTTATTTAGCATATTTCGATGCAACTCATTTTGCACATGGGCATCATTTAGGTAGCTACGACGGCAATCAAAAAGATTCAATTTTGCTTTATGTGCATCACATCCATCATCAATCATTTTTATTAAGTTGATTGGTTCAATCAAATAAGATTTCCATTAGTAGGTTTCGCCATCTTGATGTATTGGAGTAATCATTTTGACAAATGAATGATTCTTGCGGAAATTTGATCATGGTTGGAGCATTCTCGAAATCAATAGATACGACGTCATAATCGTTATTTGTTTACTACGCCTTGTTTATTTGATTTAGTTTATGTGACAGACTTGGATTTCAACATTATACAAACCAAATACACTAACCTAAGACTAGGAAACAGCTTTCTCGGTCATTACAACCCTTCCTGATTGGCATGATCTCCAAACCATCAATAATAATAAGCTGAACTAATGAAATAAAAACTATCAAAAAGAAAATATGCAAATTTCATATAAATTAATGCCCGATGTGGTACTGCAGACAAGAATAAGCACAAAGAATTCCATCAAGAAGATTTCAAATGCTGATTAATTCTAGTACATGTTTTTTCTTCATAATATTTGCAAATTTGGATGATGGCAGAAATTCATTAGACTGCTAATTGCATTCAGAGCCAATGATAACTAGCGAATAAAACACAAATGCCGATAGAAGCAATCTATATCTTTCACTAAAGCTACTATATCTGATTTTATGGACTTCCAACTGATGAAAAACATACGTATGTCTCATAGCACTAAATATTCATTATTAAGGTTAGTAAAAATTGGTTATTTCCCCTTTCGATAAACTCAAATTTTAAAAAATATTAACATACCATCGACCCAAGTGATCTGCCTTCCACTTTGACCAATACTTCTTCAGAAACTCTTTCTCCACATTCTTCTGTGGGCTTGGAATGGCACTCCCAGCTGCATAACCCTACATCATTATACTAGATTATAAAAGACTCTGCGTCAGCTAATCAAATGAGACTAGGAAATAGCATAAAACAATGAAAGAAACAACAACCCTTTTTCTGAATTACACTTATTCATCTTTTTTTTCATTAAAAAAAACCTACCAGGACCACTTATAAATGGAAAAACTCCAAATATTACCAAATAGTATGAGGTATTCAAATTGTTTAAGTCTAATAACTGGATATTTACATGAAATATATTAGGCACATTCTTGATGACAATTTACATATAAAGGAAACTACATAAATAAAAATATTTCAAAGTATCTTCTGAAACTACAATGATGACAAGCTAGGGTCAGCTATATGAATCCTCATTCTTTATTTACTTGAGTATCACATGAAGCGTTAATCTATTTTATGGATATGAAAAATTTTATGCAAGGAACCTAAAATCAGTATATATCTACCAATAATCTTTAATAATGATAAGCAAGTTTCAGAAAACCTTGTTCCTTTACATGTTAAAAATGGCATTTACATACATAGCACACAATTCTTATATATTTACATATTTAACACCTAAACTTTGATAATTACTTATATAACACTCAAATCTTTAATATTACATCAAAAATATCACCTTTATTAATTTTTAAAATGAAATGCATTTTCTCAAGCATAGGAAAGGTGATATATTTGTAAATATCAAACTTTAGATGTTAGACATGTAAATGCATAAGAATTGTGTGCTATGTATGTAATTTCCCTAAAAATAAAGTAAATGTCAAGTAAAAAAATGACAATGTCAAGTGATCTAAAGCATCTAGCAATCTCAAATGCATAGCTAAGCAAAGAAAAATAGCATAGCAATGGATAAATCTCCCTCTACGAGTCAATATAATGGTTTATATGCATTATCATACCCCTTCACAACAAACATGCCATCAAGCATTTCCATGTTAACTAATTTAGCATCACAATTCTACATTTCATCTCAACCATTCACAAGTCAAGATATAAAGAAAAGGTAAAGGTAAATCAGCCAGCTCATGAATTACATATGGTTAATAAAAAACTAAAAAAACAAAAGAGATACTGCCAAGAGCCTCTAGCCTCTAAACAATTGGTCGACTAGAATGCATATCTAACTAAGACCAAAAGATGGTTGGACTATCAAAATCCTCCAACTTGGATCCACCTAATAGGTTGAATCCTCTTCATGAATTAATTAGACCACAAGAAAAATTTCGCATTAGATCTTAACACAATAATAACCATCACCATCCGTCTCACCGATCAAGGACCGCCACATGGCCACTCCCACTGTATACTACAAGTCATACCCAAAGATTCTTCCAATCCACAAAAAGACTACATGTCACAAGGCCGCATTATTTTTCCAAATTAACCATCTCCTACAAGCCACCAGTCCGATGATCAGTAAATTAAATTAACTTATACTTGTGTCTCACTACTGCCACTCACATCATAATCAATTGACATGCTACTTCACATTATAATCACAAAAAGATTTCCTCTGGGTGGCTTAATACCTACAAATAACCCTATCCTAAAACTTCAACAACACAGGCAATCCTTCTTCATATTGTATGCATTTTGAGAAAGACTCGTAAAATGAGATTCTTCATAACCCTTTTTTTTTATAACAAAGCTCTCACTATATTCCCTACAATGGAAGTAGATCGGTAGACCGTCTCCATAAATACTCTTATGTTGTCTCATACATTTCTCCCATACTTCTCTTTCTTGCTCCATCCCACTTAGATTTCCTCCCTTTTGCCAAAATATAAACTGGCTCAACAACTTGACCAACCATTTCTCCTACCCGCCTAGTGTGAATAGGTTAGAAGTCTACTTCCGCATGTGACATTGATTTGCCCAAGACCCCTTTTGGCCATTCATAAATGGGTAACAGTTTACATGTATAATCGTCATGGTTTAAATAAAATAATGTTGAGTTTGTCTCACTATCATCATTATTCTTATCCTAAAAATTTAGGTTCGTCTTTATGAAACCTCATTCTCCATTCATTCAAGTTGTACTACAAGATGCAGTAAATTTAATTTGCAAAAAAAGTACAACCTACCCACATTAATTTAAGCTTACACCATTTTCTTTACTAATTCGTCCACATTTTCTCAATCAAAATATCTTATCAACGCATCATCTATCTTTTTTTATATATATCAAATTAAATCTTTTTACTTACCTTACTTTCAATAACATCAATACAAACCTCTCAAATATAATTAACTGTCTTGCACTATCCACTCTTGCGATGAAATTTCTCATTATGTTCATCCTAATTAGACTATGGCTGCATTTAAACATTCTCATTTTGTGCATCTCCTTATGACTATTAGTGACTTCTTTATTTCTTAACATTCAAATATATAAAATAAAGCTGATCTAACTGTAGTATATTATAAATTTGCCAAGTTTCCATGATATTATCTTATCATACAGGGATCTTGAGGTGCTTTACATTTTTTAACAACCTAGAATTTACTATAGAAATTATGTCTCTAACGATAACCATGTTCTCTTGTATGATAGGCTTAAAATACTTAAATTTATTATATCAAAATAGCATTTGAGGTTCCAAAAATATTGAGTCTTATTATTTTGAATCCACTCAAATGACATCAATGTTGATGTTGATTAAAGATTCTAAATCACACTCATCAAAACAAATAACATAGTAGTATGAATAGCAAATATAAGTTATATCATCTACAACTCAAATTTAAATTAGTAAGACCCAAATCAAATTTGAACATTTGGATTCTAGCTCAAGTCAAATTAAGTCAAGTCAAAAATGACTAATCTCAATTCTAATGAGCCAAGCACATCTATTATCTTAAAATAATATTTTTACAAACTTCCAAAGCTATATTACATAATGCATAGATTCATGTATCTTCATGTATAATCTTTGTGCACATATTTGTGTGTACATATATAATTATATAATTATTTAATTTTACATAGATAAAAAAATTGAAAATGTATATATTATTTAAGTGAACATATAAAAACAAATACACATACTTTAGTGTACTCACCAGCCCCCACCCCCCTCACACACTCTCACAAAGAAAAAAATGTGTTTGTGTGTGTGTGTGTGTATGAAGAGAGAGAATCTAACCCTATCTATATAGGATCAAAACAAATTAACTATTATAACATGCCCATCATAAATAGATGGAAACCAACAAATGTTAGTGGCAACAAAAAGTTTTTGGAAATGTCTCTTAGGTCACTATTTTAAGTTTCCCTCTCTCTACTTTTCCAATTTATGTGGGATATGAGGGATGCTAACTTTTCCTTCTCAACTGTTGCATTCTATATTTCTCATTCTTTGCTTTCCCTCATAGTAGCCAATTCCATTTTTGCCTTAGCCAATTTATACTGGATATTTGCTCTAGAAACATCACATCAATATAACTCCTCTCACTTAAAAGACAATTATAACACAGTAAATCAATAAACCCATAATTAGAAATCAAAGAATACAATATTAAGTTGTTGGAAAAAAAGGAAACCTTACTCCTAAATTTCCTAGGGTGATAATTATGACCCTAAGTTTTAGATAATGCAATTAGTAAGACACGGAGAAAACAATAGCTTTTGAGAGGGTGATAGATGATTGAACGTCATGAAAGAAAGGAAGAAAGAGAAGAGAATACTGGAATGTTTTATATATAAGTTGAAAATTTTGCATGTGTAACACCAATCTAGAGATTATACTCATAATTGACAACAACTATAAATCCATTCATCAAATCAATTGGGGATTCAAATATTAATTATGAATACTTATTATAAAAATATGATTGCAAACATAAGAACAAAAAATTTAAAATCAGATTTCATCCTAGCTAAAACTAAATCAAACCTAAGACAATCCTAAGATAATTCATCCTAGTTTAATTAAAATAATTAATAAATCAAATTTTCTAATAATTTTGAAATAAATCTTAAATATATTAAAAAATAAAGCAACAATTACCTAAGACCTGGACAGTCATGGCCATAATAGAGGGGGCATATTTTAACTTATCGGGAGTACAATGATCTCTAGGATGATCTACTTGCAAGAGATATAGCTGTTTGATCTTTAGACGACACGAAATAGATTGCAAGAAAGCATAAGGCTTGGAGTCAGATTGGTATCTCAGATGATGATCTCCAAAATGACTTTCTAGTAGTAGATCAAAAGGCTTATGTTCAAGACAATACCAGAGAACCTCTCATCCAGCAATCATGACAAAAGGTAAGTGAAAACTCTCGAGGTAGTATGAACTCTAAAGAAAATCTCAAAGATTGGTAATATGAAACAACTCGCTGGGAAATATGTAGTAGAGATAAGCAGTTATTTTGAGTTGTAGGTGATGTTTGGGTGGTCGCATTGTAGTTTGAGGAAAGATTGGTGGTGGAATAGGAAGGATGACTATAGTTTGTTGCTTAAGAAAGTTTGAGAGAGGTGGAATTAGAGAGGTAATATTATTTTTTGGCTGGGTGATTTGGTAGTTTAGAATGTTTTTGGAGATGAAATGCAGTTTGGTAGTCAAAGTGTAGATTCAAGTCAGTCAATCATATGGTTAAATCTTAACTGCTTTATCAAGATAAATCAAAAAATTCTAACAAGGATCATAATACTTATGTGAATAATATAAATGATAACGTCGAGTATCAAATTGTTATAATACATATAATATAAATTATCATAAAAAAAAATCTACATAATAAAAAGATAAGGGGTCGGTTTGGTGCATATGATGTTACGTGCAAGGGATTGGGAGGAAATCAGTATGAGGCAAAGTTCAAACAAGAGTATTATAGTAAGTGGGTTGTACATAAGTGAGCAAGTATGAGAGAGCAAAGCAAAACAAGCTAGTGTACAATCACGATGAAAGCAACAAAGTATTAAGAAACCATTGACAGCTGCCTAAGCAATCACACAACCAACAAGGAAAAAGTGGGAGTGTGGCCGATGTAAGTGCATCCCATGATAGAGGATATAAAAATCAAGCAGACAAGTAAACAAGCACAATCTTATAGAAGTAACGTGCAAGCATTGAGATTGGGTTCAAAAAGGGGTCCAAGATTACATGATTTTAGGGGTGCAAGCGAAAAGTGTTGACCTCCATGCATGCGCCGTGAGTCGAGTCGAGCTCACAATGCAAATTTGATGGGCTTCGGATGCAATAGTGCGCAAATCGGAGATGAAATACACTCGACGGCAATGAAAATCAGTCGAAACGATCTCTGATTGACAAACGGACTTCGTCATCGCATTCAGAACGTCGAAATTGATCAGAATATGCATCTTGCGCAATTCAATGGTCTACCGATTAAGGAGGGTCACCGATGCACTGACACGCATATCGAGGTCGAGAAGCTACAACGGTGCCTAAACGACCTACGTTCACAAAATTAATCACGTTGTTAGCATCAAAATGCCAAAATCTATCAAATGAGACTATTCACACTCAAGTCGGACGAGTATGCGTGAATGTCGAGCAATCTTATAAAACAACACGCAAATCGGAGCTGTAATACACTTGATGGCACCGAAAATTAGTCGAAACGACCTCCGATCGACGAACGGACTCCATCATTGCGTTCAAAACGTCGAAATTGATCAGAATATGCATCTTGCATAATTCGACGGTCGACCGATCAAAAAGGACCGATGCGCTAACACACATATCGAGGTCGGGAAGCCGCGACGATGGTCAAACGACTTTCGTTCGTGAAATTGATCGTGTTGCTATCATCGAAATGTCGAAACCTATCAAATGAGACTATTTACGCTCGATTAGGACGAGTCTGCGCGAATATCAAGTGATCAGAAGCGACGACGCGCAAATTTGAACTGAAATTGACCCGGATTCGACGTCGACTTAAACCAAACGGCTTCCGATCGCCAACCAAATTGTGTCATTGTGTCCGGAACATCAAAATAACTTAAGATCGATATATATATTGCCTATATGATAATATCGACGCAAAAACCCAAATTATGCCTAATTAAAAAATTTTAAAAAATAAATCCTATAAACACCCCCCTTATAACCCTAACCCTAACCTTTCAGCCCAAAGACTACATATCCATATCCTCCTCCCGAGAAGGAGTCGCATCACGCTGATCTCACACGCCGACGGAGCCCGCCACGAAGCTCGATACCGCTCTTCGCCCCACACGAAGCCGCGTGAGCAAGACTCGTCCGCATCGTTTCATGATCGCGAAGACGCCGAGACTTCGGCATCACCGCATCGCCCGTGCTCGACACGACCTCGCTTCACAGCGCAAATAGCCTGATGCGCGCCAATAAGCGCCATTCGCCCGCGGTTAATTATAAGTGCATATGTCTTTTCTTGGCATGAGAAATTTGTATTTGCTTGTTGATAAGTACACGTACACGCCTTCTTCTTGGCATGATAAAATCAGACTTTTGCTGCGTGTATAAGACTGTACATGCCTTTTCTTGGCGGACGGAAAATCTGTTCGGCACATAGCCTCATACACATATATTTCGGCATGGTGAGATGGCACATTCGGGATCAGAAGTTTATACAACCCATACATCGCCGTTTCTGGTGGGTGGGCAAAGATACCCGAGGTAGACACGAGACGACGCCGAGATGTTGCCGAAATTGTGCCAAACTTCACACCGACGGGGGGACCTACACAGCTTGACACAAAGTCATGCCACAATATAAAATTACTATTTAGACTAACATTACAGGTGTATAAGTACCCGTATAAGCCTTTCTTGGCGTGGCGGGGAAATCCGTCTCAGCAGGTACCTCAGAGCCTCATACATACCTTTCTTGGCATGATAGGATAACGCATTCAGGCCATGGTTTATACCACCCATACACTTTTTTTTGTGGTGTAAAGATATTCATTTCGATACGCCGGAATGTCGAAAATGTTGTCAAACTTTGGCAAATAAAGCAATAAAAAATTCAACTACAAAACTAAAATTAATATTTTAACTTAACATCGCAGTATATACACACCTTTATTGGCATGACGAAATCATGTAACGTTCTTGAGACCCATATATATGTATTTCTTAGCATGGTGGACGATGATTCGATCGTATGTTTACACCACCCATACATACCTTCTTGGCATATCGGGGCCGCTCTCCCCTATGAAGACGACGTATAGAAATGCTATCAAGATTTTAACTAAAATTATAAACTTGCAATAAAACTTAATCAAAATAGACAACACTATTCAAATCTCTAAAGTTAAATCAATTTTAAATTAAATAACCATGGGTACCGAATGCTTAAACTCGAGACGCCGTGAGGTTGATTCGGTTTGGCCTTTAAGGAATAAAATCTAAAAATCAAATAATAATATTATAAGAATTCTAATTCAATAAGACATCCGGTAGTTATTATATATGACAGATCGATCCTCTATTATTAAATTAATAGAAATGATTTGAAAATAATATATCCACCACCGTTTTGTTGAAGATTTCAACCAGAATGGATACTTCCATCAAAATATGATTTTAATTTCAGATTAATTTAACTTAAATTGAGTATCAATCTAAATGTGAAATCTAACATGTCATTAGGTATTAAATGCTTAAATGAAATTCAATCTTTAAAAAACTTAAAGCTAAAACTTAATCCACCTTCTGAATTATTTGTTGAAGGCGACAAATTAAGGTAAACTCTAGCTCACAAAGAAACCAGTGTCAAATCAAGTGTCCTACTATGTTCACTCTCAATCAATCTCATGCCAGTAAGGATGTGGCCCGTGTCATCTATCTACGTGGTTTGGTCAGTAGGCTCCACATATGATGCAGTTACGACCATAATCCTTTGACCGGGTGGCTGTCGCCATATGATGTCATTATATCACGATCATGATTGTAGCTCGTATGCTCCCCAATGGCTCTGCCCTTTGAGATGTGAACTATATGCGGCACTTGATAGGGCAAAAAGTCATTTCTAAACTAAGGTGGACTTAAACTTTCTCCTTAAACAAACATCACCCCAGGTCTATAAGAATTTCTTGGACGACGCAACCCATGACTGTTGACAAGGATCTTTCTATCGTCGTATCCGACTAGAGGGGCGCTGACATACGGATGACTAAAACCAGATCTAGATCAAAGCATCATCGCTCAATCATCCACTTTAAGTTAATATAATGAATTTCATAAATCTAAATTTCAAAATTTCACATACTGTTATTATATGCTACACATATCGACTACCTTAATCGAAAGTTCTCTCAATATTGGGAGAGGTAATTAACTATGCTGCTTATAGAAAACCTAACGGATCTAAAATCCTCACAAAATGAGGGTGAAATCTCTGGGTAGTGTCTTATCTACTATTTCATCTGCTTTCTGAAAATTTCACCGACATTTAATATACTCTCTTCATTGAGAGATCGGTGGTGAATTTTCAGAGCCCACAAAAAGAAAAAACAAGGGCTTGGAATTTGGCTTATTTATGGGATTTGGTGTATTAGAATGAGATCATGATTTGAGAGAATTTGCATTTTAAGATTTGGCCTTATATGGTGGGTTATAGCAATAGGGGTATAAGGGGAATGATGAAACCAACATGCCAATCACTCTAATACCAAATTGATGGATGCTCGAATACCTTACAAAGCTAGGAGAGGAAAAAAAAAAGAGAAATTTCATTTACACAAATTTGATTATAAGAGAAAAAATACTTGATCTTCCCTAAAATTTCATTCATAAAATCAATAAATGATTCAAATATAAGTGATAGACTAATATTTATAGAAATAGAGTTACAAAAATAAGCTCAAATAATTCAAAAATAAAATCTAATCCAATCCTAATTCATATTCAAACTTAAGATGACCAAAAGGATAACTCAAAAGTTAATTCAAAATGAAGTTAATAAATTCACAAATCTTAGAAAAATATGAAATAAATCTTAAAACTATAGTAAACTAATCCAAACCTAATTTATTATACTGCATTAGACTAGAGATTGAATAATAAATGTGTTGCATTAAAAATTCAAAAGGAGTCAACGGCGGTTTGCTTAATTTCAAATTAGAATCAATTAGTTTCGCACCACCATGCAGAAGTTAAAATAAATTGATTTTGATTTCATATCTATTAAATATAAGAGAGTTTAGAACTTCCAGCAATATTATCAGACATAAATCATCCAAGTTTCGTAGAATTTGTGAATTATAGCCAGACTACAATACATGGAAGACAAAGAATTAACAATAGAGAATTCAGTTGACAATAACACACCTCTAGAGACAATCTAACGTCTTCCACAGTTGGCCAAATGATTACAGGCTTCCCTGAGCCTAATAGTGATTTATCATGTGAAATTCCTGATGACATGGACGCTCCAAACTCTGATAACCACCTTTCGTCCAAAGAGCCTAGAGATGAAAACTGCCATAACAAAAATTGCTTTTCACCATGAATTACTGAATAGAACAAAAATATGAACATTACTACAAAATAAATGTCTTGAGAAAGATTCTATAGCAGAAAAAAGGTAAAGAAAGATAAAATTTTTTGCTCCCAGTTTCATACTAAGTAGAAAACTATATAAGTTATATCCAACAAATATATAAACAATCACAGGACTACACCAAGATTCAGAAGATTAGGATTACAAATGATTTCACCCAAAAAAGGCCATAGTTTCCATTCTTACCAACTTCAATACTACACATGGTAATTGACACAATAATTCTCATTGAACCTCAAATTTTTAGAGGTTCTCGCACCTCAGTATATGCGTAGAACAAAATAATGCTTCGACATGCTGTTTATAAAACTATCAAAAAGAAGTCAAATAGTACAGCGCATTTCAAATGGAGAAAACCATAAAACAAATGAGACTATCACTCACCACCAAGATGACAAAAGACTGAAAGAAAAATGCAATAAAGCACAACAGACATATTCGATAAACTTATCCATGAAGTATTAACTAATACAATCCAATGAAAGTCAAAATTTCAAAGACAAGCAAGTCACCTGGTAAACAAGAGGAGATTTAGAGAACTCTTTGTCGAATTCACACTCTTCAAGAACTGTTCTCATTTTCATGTGGCCCCATTTCTTGAGATTTGGGCCTGAATGATATCCAGGAACAGATGCAATCAATCGTACCTAGCGATTATAATGGTTAAAAAATAAGATTTACAATCAAAACTGTGGCTAAGTGCTTTCATATAAATGGAAATTGGACAACGCAAAGGTAAAAGATAAGAAGAATACCACAGCATTGTTATAATCGAACTTCTTGAAGAATGATGCATTTAAATTCACATAACCAAATTTTGGAAGATTTACATTTAAGCCAGGCCACTGCATGATTAACAAACGGATAATGGTCATGTATTCCTCATTCGACGTGAATAACAAATATACATATTGAAAACCCATCCAAATAGACCAAAATGACATTATTTTAGGTTTGAAAGAAGAAAACATGTCAAAAGAATAATTTCCTTTTCAGAATTTCACTTTTTTATGACATGACTGGATATTTGGTGTGAAAGCAGAAAAAATAAGCATGCAAAAAAAGATATATATAAATTCCAACACGTATTAACAATAACAAAGAAACAAAAATTAAAAACAAAGGATAAACATGATCAGCGATTCTTATGCTTGCATTTTGACAATAACATGGTGACCAAAAATAGATGATCAGGGAAATGAATAAAAATGCCCTGGAGTCTATCCCGTACCTTCAAAGGACAAGCACACTTAATGATTCATATGCAACATACAATAATAAAATGCAATATAATTTTCAGTTCTGATTCTTTCTTGTCTTCAAAACAGGTGGAAGAGACCTTTATTATGCGGCCATCTAGTAGGTGTAAAGTAAAAGGCCTTATTGCATTTTTAGTTTTTGGGTGTTTTAGACAAATCAAAACAAATGTAATGTGATATTTTCATACATTTAGAATATCCAACACTTCTAATTTTACCTTCAAAATGAATGTGGCCAAATTGAGTAATGTTTCTTCCCCAGTGAACCTTTGCTCACATGAATCCCCCGGTCCTCTTCATCACCAAATCTGCACCAATTTTTTATTCTCAACAATGATCATCAACCACTTCTTCTCCCTACTCCATTCAATTCTTCTCACAGCCCCCTGATACTCTCATTTTGCATCTATCACGCCAATCACTCCCAATTACTCCTTGATTCACATCAGTGCTCTAGTAATACCATCATTCATTTTCAATTTCAGAATGTTAGAGCCAACTATCTTATACATTGAATGTTTCCCATGTAAACATAGCTATTAGCACATAGCTTGTAAGTGAAAAATAATTTCTTATGAGGATTCATATGGTAATGACAAAGATGAATCTAGAATCCATTTGTTGCATCTATCTCCAATAGTTACCAAAAGAGCAACAGCTAAATTTACACCTAACTAATCCTCGACAACACTAACTTCTTATGACATGTTTGCAAGGTGGTTATCACTCAAATCTTCTCTTTTTCAATACATGACATTCTCTCTTAATGTACCCCTCTCCTTGTTTAACAGAAAAAAATCATATCTTTGTATTAAACACAATATTTGTTGCATGATAAGGTCGATCATTTTTCAAAAAACCTTTCACTAACTAGCAATTCCTCAGCTTACTTTCCATTGCTTACACTTTCAATCTTAGCAATCATATCTTTAGAAGTAATACTTCTGAACATTCCGAGGCTCTAAGCTAATTGCATCACTATCATACAACATAATATCATAAAAATAATAATAAGAGAGGTACAGAGGAAAAAAAAACAACAACAACAAGTCTATATCCCACTAGGTAAAAAGAACAAAAGTGATAAAAATTGATCCTCATCACCAACCATCATATCAATAATCCATAAACCCCTAAAAATAGAATTACACTCATTAAGATGTGATTCAATGGGCATACTTTCTTGCATGTAAAGTACATTCATTGATTCTAATACTTTTTGTTTGAGATATTTTTAATCATCTACAAAGACTCCATCTTAAGCCATAACCTCTATGTAGTTCTTTACTCCCATGCTATCCATCAACATTTTTTAGCTTCATAATTTTCTTGCTTTGTGAATGGCAAAAAGTGGAGGGTTATGCTAGTAGGACAAACAAATAAAATTTGAAATAATCACGACACGAATCCTTTAAATCATCAGAAAGATCTTAGGGCGTCCCTGAAGTTTACGCTACCAGATGGCTTGAATACGTTGAAAAATGTGTGCGATTAAAATAAGAGTTCCCACATTATGGATGGATGCGAAGTAGTTAGTCCATGAAATTAGGTTAGGATCTTGGAATATAGGTACTCTTATAGGTAAATTAATGGAATTAATAGATATTATGGTTCATAGAAAGATAAATATTTTATGTGTTCAAGAAACTAAATGGGTTGGTGAGAAGGCCAAGGAGATTGATAGTTTAGGTTTTCAACTTTTGGTTTTAAAAAGTCGAACTAGAAATGGTGTAGGTGTGATTATAGATAAAAGGTTGAAGGATAATGTTATAAGTATTAATAGATGTGGAGATAGAATTATAGCTCTAAAGATTATTGTTGATCTTAAGATTATCAATGTTATAAGTGTCTATGCTCTCCTCAAGTAGGTTTGGAGGTAAGCTCAAAGAAAAATTTTGGAATGAATTAGAGACTAATACAAAAGATACTCTTGAAGAAAAATATTTATTGGGGAGATTTAAATGGACATGTTGGTAGAGTGATAGAAGATTTTAAAGTATTCATGGTGGTTATGGTTTTGGGTATTGAAGAAGTATAGATTTTATGCTTTTATGATTTTGTAGTTGTTATCTTTTCTTTAAGAAAAGAGATGAACATATTATTACTTATAAAAATCTAAGTAAAACAATTATTTTGATAAGAAAAATAGATCATTTAGATTGTAAAGATGTAAGATCATTCCAAGTGAAATTTTAAGACCCATCATTATTAGTTTTAGATTTTAAGATGAAAGGTTGTAAGAGAAAAATAACTAAAATTATCACCAGGATTAGATGGGGACACTTAAAGAACACAAATAAAAATATTTTTAAGAAGTTACAAGAAATTAGAATTTGGGATGTTCAAGAAAAGCTATTATGTGGGAAAAAATATGAAATTAAGCAGTTCTTAAAGATGTCTTGGAGAATCAAAAGAAAAGCTTCTTTTAATAAGAATGGTGATGAGTGTCTGAAAAGATAAGAAATAAAGCGTTGTTATAAAATTTGGTTTAGATGTAAAATTCGAGAATTGGGAAAGATATAAAGTGGCGTAGAGATTAAGAAAGCGATATATGATCTGAAAAAAATTAGCTTTAGTGATTTATACAAGATTAGATCAAAGAAGGTGAAAGATGTATGTATAAGTTAGCTAGGAAAGAGATATGAGTAAAATAGTTAGTGAGGGGTAAGGATGAAAATAATAATGTGTCTTATAAAAGATATTGAAAATAGGTGGATGAGGTATTTTGATAAACTTTGCTGATGAAGGATCGAAATCAATTGATTTTAGCAACCTTAATACCCTAAACAAAAATAAAGAATTTCATTTCTATCGTCAGATTAGTAAATCAAGTTAGTGAAGCTTTAAAGAAAATGAAATGTGGAAAAGCAGTAAGACCGGATAATATTCCAATAGATGTGTGGAAATGTTTGGGAGATCAAGGAATTTCTTGGCTTACAAATCTTTTTAATGTTATTTTAAAGACTAAAAAGATGTCAGATGAATGGAGAAAGAGTTTGTTGGTTCCTTTATTTAAGAATAAATGTGATGCACAAGAGTGTGCAAATTATAGAGGAATTAAGTTAATGTGCCATACATTAAAATTATGGGAGAGAGTAATTGAGCATAGGTTACGATGTGATCTGAAGTTTCTCAATCGGTTTGGTTTCTGCCAAGTAGATCTACTATGGATCTTATACAATTGTTAAGAGGTTTGATGGAGAAGCATAGAGAAAGTAAGAATGATCTACATATGATATTTATTGATTTAGAAAAGCTTATGATAAAGTCTCAAGAGATGTTCTTTGGAGAGTTCTAGATCGAGAAAGGAGTTAATATTGGTTATATTCAAGTCATTAAGTGTATACTAGAGTACTTGTGTCCAAACACAAGGAGGATTGACAAAATATTTTCCTATTTCGGTTGGATTACATCAAGGATCAACATTAAGCTCTTATCTTTTTACTTTAGTTATGGATGTTCTTACGAGGCATTTACAAGAAGATGTACCTTGGTGTATGCTTTTCGCTGATGACATTCTTCTTGTTGATAAGACTGAGAGGAGTCCAACGAAACTTCAATTATGGAGGTCAACTTTAGAGTCTAAAGGTTTTCGTTTAAGTAGATCTAAAGCGAATATATGGAGTGTAATTTTAGTTAGAAGTTTTAGTGATAGTGTTGTGACTTTAGGTGATCAAAATTAATAAGAGTGGCGATTGATATTTAGGCTCTATTGTTCAAAATGATGGTGAAATAGATGGAGATGTTATTAGTAGAATTCAAGTTGGATGGTTGAAGTGGAGGAAAATATTATAAAAAAAGTTCCTTTTAAGGAAAATTTTATAAGATGGTGGTAAGACACCAATGACTTATAATGCAGAATGTTGGCCAAAAAAGAGAAGCATAAGACTAAGTTAAGTGTTGAGATGAGGATGCTCGAGTGGATGAGTGGCTTTACTCTTAGAGATAGAATAAATAGTATGTTGGAAAAAGTTGGAGTAGCTCAGTGGTAGATAAGATTAGAGTCCTTAGATGGTTTGGATTAGATGAAGATGATCAAATGGATTAAAATGGAATCATTAAATTCTTAATATTTAAAAGGTAATAAACAAAAATTGTTGTTTACTGATTAATTGTTGTTGTTGTTGTTGTTGTTGTGAATGGCAATTCAAAAGTCTCAAGGATTCAACATCAACAATTTGAGGTTCTATTGTCTTAATGTCTTTTCATTTAATTATTTTTATTTTCTATTGGTTTCACTATTTTATTATGTACCATATGTCAATTTGATATTGTAGGTATATCATGCATGTAACCTTGATTTGATCAATTTTAACACATTTTACCCTTAATTACAACAATTTTCAGCACTCTTCTTCTCTTCCAATGGTTTCTCCCCACCAACCCTCACTCTCTTACAATAAGATAACACATGAATCTAGCAACAGAAAAAAATCATGCCTTTTCCATACTCCAACAACCCCATCACCCTTTTTTTTTTCTCTTCAATTAAAAAAGATATGAAAATCAAACCCAAAGAACTTAGAACTCTTCCAACAGAGTTTTCAAATTAACAAAAGGCACAATATAATAGTGAAAGTAAATAAAAAATAGAAAGAAACATCTGATAATATATTAAAACTAATGAAAAGATAACTCTTTAAGATATTAGGTACAAACATCATAGACAAAACAACAAGAAGTCCCAAACAAAGGCAAAAGGAATTTGTTTATTCAACTCATTGTAACATGATTTTAATAAAGAACAAGAGGTTATTTATAGAAATAGTATGCTAATTGAGAATCCAAACTACCCTATTAATAATTACAGAATAATCTAATGAAAATAAAGATAATGAATATTAAAATTTGTTAATTCCTAATAAGTTTGGAGGTCAAAAACATAACAAAATCCTAACTACCTAAATCATCATTCAAAGACTAATAGAGGTGGAATATTTCCATAAGGTTGAAAGTCATAAGAGAAGTGATGCATTCCATCATAACTAACCTATAATTTCTTGAAGGTAAGAAATATATCAACTTGTAAAAATATTTATAGCAATTCGAGATGTCACAATTAAAAGAGTTGATGGTAATGTTTAGAATATGATTAAACACTTATCAATAAAGTATCTTCAAGAAAGAGATTAGCAGATCTAATAATAAATTTTGGCAATCTAGAAGAAACAAGATGTCCATAACTTTCTTTTTCTTTCATTTTTTTTGGTCATTTTTATTCCTTTTCAAATTTTTAAAATTAAAAATTTCTCACATAGGAGTAATTAACAATTGCATATGAGAGAGGAGTGTCAATGTGCCATACAATTCTATTTCCTAACATAAAAATCAATGAAAAGAGAGGACACTGATAAGCATATTTCAGTATTAGATTTCTGCAATTTAGCAAATAAATTTAAGTAAAAGGGCTAAAATGTTCAAATAAATCTAAATCTCATACTTAAATTAAAACTTGTGAATTGTTCTCCATGTATTTTTTAGGAAATAATGAGAGATTTTTGGAGATGAGTAGTTGATAATGTAAATTTGAATTCAAATTTAAAATTTAAACTTGAATTCAAATATCAAATTATTGTTGAGAAATTTAAGTAGTTAAGAGAATCTAGGAAATGAAGCAGAAAAAAGAGAAATAAGAGGGATTAAATTAAAACTCAAATTTTCATATTTCTCTTAATGAAAAATGGAAAAAAGCTCATGGGGAAGGTGGAGTACTAAAAAAGTATGAACTATTTTATTCCATTTATCTGTTACCGTATTATAAGATAGAGAAAGTCTCAATTGATAGAAAAAAGGTGTGAAAAGAGAAAAATTACCAAAACAGAAGAAAATAGTGTGAGAAATATAATAATCAAAGGTAAGTTACAAAAATTAATTAAATCAAGGTAAAAAAATAATAGAGATTTGCTCTTACATTAAATATAAGGTGCATTGTGAAATTGTCAAAACTAATATGAAATAGAAAAACAAATGAATATATACCAAAACATTAAAATTTCAAGTCCTTGAAATTAAATCCTTAAGATATTGAATAGTCAAATCCTCAAAATAAGAAAACTAAGACACCAAAATAAGATTTGCATGAATATTTTTCCATTCAACTCATCACAAATAATTTTTACAATGACTAAAGATATTTATAGAAATAAAACTAAAAGTCCAAACTACTCATATGACTAACTATAAGATAATCTTCATGAAAATAAAAGATAAAAAATAAAATATTATTAATTTTTAATAAATTCAAATATATAAATAAAATTCTATATATCTGGATCATCATCAATTAGAATATAGACTGCAACAAATAAACCCTTCCTTAATCCTTCATCACACCTTTTGATTCATAAGTTTCTTACTTCTTAACAAACTAAGCTTCTCTTTTTAAAATTTACTTACTGATACCACCGTTCATTTTTTTCTCCGAATTTCCTTTTTCTTTCCTAAAAGTTGGGTAGGGGGAGCATGAGTGAATGGTTAGAGAAGATCTTTGGATGATTAGTTGACTCATTAAATAGAGGGATAATGCATATTAGGATCAAACTGTCGATTCTAACTAGAACCAAGTCACCCAATCCTACAACCAAAGATGGCATCAAACTGACCAAATATGCATACGAAAAAAATTGATACTAATACCTGGATGTGTTAGTTGCTCAAAACCAAGGTCTTAATTAAATTTCCAGTAATAGCCACCATAAGAGCAGGTGGTAGTTACATAAAAACTGTATCTCATTCCCAAATTGCTAAAACACAATCTTGAATCTACAATGCACTTCAGCGGAAACACTAATGATGAATAATTAAACTTTGAAAATGACAAAACAGAATTTTATAGACAAGCAAACGGGTTTGGATGCAATGGGCAAGGCTACTATGCATTCAAGATTAAGTATATGCACGTTAATCAGAAATATATTGCAAAATTTGTCTAAAATTCAACAAGAATTAGAACGTTTTATCTAATGAGTTAGCTTATTACAAAGACAAGCATGATATCAATAAAAGCACTTAAAATAAGATATTTTTGCAAACTTAATTTCCTGTCTTTAGACTATTTTTTGAAAGATAACCCAAACATTTAAGATGCTAATATATGATAAAGAAAGTTTTAATAAGCTATTGCCTTTATATAAGTGATTCACCATTAATGTTATCATCTCTTAAACCATTGAAATCATCAATAGAAATTTCCTTTTGAAATAAATAGGATGTAACAAGCGAATCATCCAATTTTTTAGTATAGTATCATCAAATCATGAAAAGATGGAAACAAGAGAAACAAAATGAACCAATATCATGCAAGTTTGGAAGTAAAAAATAAGTTATCAAAAAGAGTACCTTAAGAGTATTGAGATATTCAATTAAGTCCCTCTCAAACAAAGAGCTCTTGGACAAGTTCTTAACAATTTTGCAAGGGAAATCTTGCATCCATAATCCCTGAGTTTTGTTGTTCCAATCGACATAGATTAAATTTGCAGAATGAATGATGATGCGCACCCCTTTTTCATATACAAGAATCATTGCCTTGGAGTGATGTGTTCCATATGATATAGGAAGCGGTGGTTTGTGCAGAACCCAATTTACAGGTTTTTTCTCCTATTAAATTCAATTTACAGGTTTTATTCTTCTATTAAATTATGAATTTAACAAAAAAAGGAGATAATATATCAATACAAAAAGGTAAACAAAATTTTTAATGTAATACCTGCAAATGATCAACCCGGCTGCCACTTTCTCCGTGGACAATAAGCACATGAGGAATCTCCCATAGCTTTGGGCAAGCTACAAGAAGAAAATAATTTACTCAAAAATCTGGGTGCCCAAGTCAATAAAGAAAAGAGTAGTAGAAAAATTATAGTGCGACTAAAAAATTTTCAACTAACATGAAGCTCTATGCTTACAGAAAAATATCCAACCAAAATCCCATGAAAATAATTGGACGAAATGCAAGGCTGAAAGAAAAAAAAGTCAAGAAGCATGGACACCATCCTTAAAAAAATATATAGAGCTGCAGGTAGTTCAAAGACACCTTCCTAATTCAATACTGATGAATAGGAGTACCTAACAACTTTAAATAAAAAGCTAGCTCCAACCAAGGGGGCTGTGAAGAGCACCAAATTGATAAATAAACCCATGAGTGTCTATTGGCATTATCCTGGACTGAGTACAAGGAGGCTAATAAAGTCAAGGTTGGTCTTTTGGCATCTTCCCTCGAATAAAAATTTAGATTAACTAATGCACTGCAAACCCACCAGCATAAGTATATAATGACAACTAACTGGAGAAAAATAAATATCTATCTATCTATCTATCTATCTATCTATCTATCTATCTATCTATATATATATATATATATATATATTAGTATAAAGATAGTAAAAAAACAATGAAACCACATTGCTCATTATATGCATGTTTTCCTCGTGACAAGAAACTCTGAGGAAAAGCTGAAAAGGCATAAAAAGCATTTTCAAATGATAAGTTCAGTACTATCTCATTTCTATACTACATAGTTCTCATAAGCTCATGAATTGGAAAAAAGAACTATATGATCAGAAAAGAATTGGCAGGTGCCAACTCAGAACACGCATCACATAAATTTTAAAGGTTGATTAGCGAAATCAATCAAAATGTCTGGAGAATGTTTGCTATGACTAATAACTAAACTAAAGATCTAAAGAGCAAACTTAATTTTTGGTGCCTTAAATTTTTGAAATAGAAACAGTTTACTAAAGGCAGAGAACTGAAAGATTTATGTTTTCTGTCACTTACGTCTGAATGGCGATTAATTGTGACAGGCTACACAGAACAGATGTGTAAACAACTAAGTCAAATATCATCAATTACAGCCTACAGGAAATAAAAGTATTAATGTTGAAAAAAGCAACAATAAAAAGACAAGTATACCATGAATCCATGTTGAAGGCATTAAATCTCAAGACAGAAGGCAGAAACCGTGTCTAAGCTTCCTTGCTGAAGTGTTCTAGTATTTCAGAGATAATGATTTCATGATTACAAATAGCACCTTATTAAAGTTAAGCACCTGCGATAAGAAGATTTCCCGCCAAAGACTCAAGTAAGATCGATATAATGGAGAACATAGTCTTGGACCAATATGAAGGAGGATGTTCAACATGATTTTGTACTATTCATATCTCAGTAAGTTAACGAAATGAAGGGGCATCCCCTTACCAATCTAACTACACATGAGACTAAGGTTTCATTTAGCAGCTATCCAATAACCCATTTTCATCCACTCCCTTCAGAGCTGAGAAGTACCCGAGTAGGGAACTCCTACTAAAGTAAGATCCATTAACCCTATTTGAAAATAAGTTTTTTAATGACTCTAAATTGGGATCTCTGCAGTACACTAGATGTTGTTTCTGTCCATTGCCTTCAGAGCTACTGGGACAAATTACTAGAGTTCTCTTAAAGCTAGCAAAGATAAAGATAATCTTACCTAATTGGGCACTTGAAGATTTACAAGGTACTTCTCCTACTCTTCCACTTCTTAATTTTAAGGGATTTCTCCCCCTTTAATTAAAGAACCAAGTAAATGAGAATCAAAGTCAATTGTGACATCATGGAGATTACTTTATGGTTTATTCTAATCTCTTCCATACTTTTTGAACAAATGTTATCACAAACAAATGAATTTCAAAGGAATTTTAAAGCTTAGTAGCAAAAGTTTGCACTATCAAATCCTCGTGATAAACCTAAATTTTCCAGGCATAATGCATCCAACAGAGAGAAATAAGGACAAGTATTGCAAGGTATTAGAATTACCAATATTATTACATACCAGTTTTCAACCAATCAATGTCCACCATGTAATTTGAAAGAATTGCAACAAGAATGTTTCCCTACACAGTGAACCAACAAGATATAAAAAATATGGTATGACTAAAGTGCTGCAACACTTCAAACAGCTATGTCTGAACATATCATCAATCAATAGATCTTAGATAATCATCAATCAGCAACAAAGTAAATAGGCCTAAACAAATTGCTCAGGTATACATGCAAAAGATTTTGAGATTTAACTTCAATTACCATCAATCCTTTCTAACTCTACAACCAGGTATAATGTACAACTCCAATTCATGATTAACAAACATTGCAGCATCAACCAAAGTGCCCAACTGTTCATTAATTGCTTTTGGAAACCATTGTTGACAGTAAACTGCAATTAGAATAGTTTCCCTGAGCACAGGGACAGCTCCGATTTCCCAGTAGCATCTTCAGCATAATATGACAGAAATCCTGCAGTGAGGGGTAGCTGCCTGCAGGAAAAGCCACGAAACATGGCTTTCCAGACAGCACCCTCCCTGGAGCTGACACATATATGCAGAGACTGCAGCATGAAGAGGCCACTGAAAGGTCCTAACGAATCTCCAAGGCTTCAGCTATAAGTTCATCACTTACTGAAGTCATAATTGATTTGAATGATTACAGTAAATTGCAGAATCAAACAGTGAAACATACCTTTATAAACATGATCTTTAATAGGCTGTCTAGAATTAAAACGAATAGTATAACATGTCTATGAGAATACCTATGAATTATGGACATGCCATTAATAGTTATTAAATCTACAGAAAATTGTTTTTGGTTCATTCAATTGCATATATTAAATTTCTCATTAGATAAAATGTTACAAAATCTGCCTCTGCGGTATTTTTCTGAAGTTAAATTTGAAAATTACCTCTATAACATCAGCAATAGAAACCGAACATTTATTTGCCCATTCAGGAAGACTTTGTACTCGCATTAGCCGAAAGGCAAGTGATAAAATATCTTTGGAAATATCAACTTGGTTAATTGCTGAAAGAGAAGACCGAGATCTAGAGACAACTGCAGGGTTCACTTTAAGCAGCGTGTTGTCCTCCTCCAAATTCTACAGGGATATCTAATAAAATTATTGCTCAAAAAATGCCTATTTAATTGAAACAGGAGGCAAGTAAAAAATGAAATTAAGAAATACCTGTAATGTTCTTGCTAGTGCTTCATCTTGAAGAATTTGATGATTTCTATCATAAACTATGCCCTCCTTATCAACTTGTTTCTGCGCTTTATTTGAGAAAACTAAATCTCTTCCTGAAGAAGATACATGTTCACCATTTGCGTTAACATACTTGAAGACATGTTTACCCGGAATGAATTCAAGAATGTCACCATCATCAATGAAGAGTTTTTCTTGAGAACTTAACTTCCTTTTTTGACTCCCAGATTTAAAAATGACTGGGTTAGGACCTTCCTATGGAGCCATTCCATTATTAAACGTTAAATATGGAATAAAAACATAATTGGAGAGTTGCATAAATCTACATTCACAAAAATATTTAATTTAAAAATTGTTGATCATTCAAGTTGTCAAATCAAAGTTTTAAATAAAGTAATAGAAAAAAAGAAAGTGAGAAGAACTAATAAAATCAGAAATGCAACAAAGCTTAACCATGTAAAGTTTAAATTCATAATAGCAATTCTCTTTTAATTTAATGTTTCATTATTAGGTCAGTCAAGTAATTTTCTTTAGTTCTTGGTGGCATTTAGTATTGTAAAGTTTGTTTGTAAAGTATCTTAGAACATATCTCGGTGTAAAGTGGCATCAGAGCTTTAGATTAAGAAGTTGCCTACAGAGAAATTCAAACACCTAGCTCAAGAAGTGATTATAGAAAACTTGCAAAGAGAAATTCAATGATTATAATATCTTGTGGTGTGCAAACAACGAGAATGTGAGGTGCATTCTTTTAACTCATATGATAAACAAGAAGAACAAGATGTGGATAACTCCATTCATCAAGTATTCCAAAAATCATTCGAAGAGTCCAAGAATGAAACCAAGAAGGTGGTATCAAGATTTCGAGATGAAGGTTAATATTCCAAATTCTGAAGGTGATTTTGAATCCACATGATTTCATAGAATAGTTGCACTCGATAGACTGCTTTTTATAAAAAGAATGTGTCAACTTATCAATTGGTTTAGTTGGTTACTATCAAGTTGAAGAATAATGTCTCTATTTGATGGGGTAGTCTTAAAAAATTGAAACTGGAAAGGCAAAAGCAAGATCACAATTTGAGAAAAGATTGAGGAGTTCCAACAAAGATACCTACCCTCTCATTACCATCAAGATGCATTCATCAAACTCCATAACTATCAACATAAAGGGTCAACAGTGGAAGAGTACATTATTGAATTTAATCAGCTTATGTTGAATTACGGCATGTTGAAACCAGAGAAACATACCATTGAAAGATTCATGTGTAAATATCATGCAACTTCAAACTATTGGACTATTTGTGATACCACAAATCTAGCAAAAAGGGTGAAAAGTAGCAACAAACTTCTAAAAACTTTCCACATAAATCTATGCAAGAACCGCACAAAGTTGAGAATGAATCCCACAAAAAGAAAAATCATTTCACACAAAAATGTTCCATTCAATCAGTCTCAAGTTGAAAACAAGCAAAGCAAATACTTCCGCTAGCAAAGCTCGACACATCAAGTGCTGTAGGTGTCTGGGGTTCAACCACATTGCTTAAAATTTCCTCTAACAAATGAGACATTTCATTCAAGTAAATACTTCCACCAGCAAAGCTGCACACATCAAATGTTGCATGTGTCTGGGGTTCAACCACATAGCTTAAAATTTCCCAAGTAATGAGGCATTTCATTCATTAAAGAAGCACAACAAGAAGATAGTGGCAAAAAAGCACCAACAAAGGAGGCACACTTGTTGCATATAGATGAAGGTGAGATGTTTATTGTTAAACAAATGGAGTTTTGCTATCGAAAACAACTCAGAATGTCTACAACACAACATATTCATATGCGGTGCACTATAAAGGGTGCATCTGCAACATCATCATTTGATGGAATGAGTTATGAGAACATTGCTTCAACTAAGATAGTGGAAAAATTGAACATTATAATGCAAGATCATCAGAGACCCTTACAAGCTCTCTTAGCTGTGAAAAAAAAAAATGAAATCAAAGTAGAGAAAGCTGTTTGGTGTAATTTTGGTTCAGTAAGATTTTTCAATATAAACCAATTAATACACACATCATTTTATGATAACTATGCAAGGATCAGGGTTCACTTATGCACTAGTGGTTATGAAAGAAAATAAAAAAGAGTAAATGCTGAAGGAGGCTCAACTCTTATTCCAACAACAACAAGATGTGTTTTCTACCAAGAGTTCACATACAAGATGGGCCAAATTCTTATTTCACTTATCCAATACAGCGTGAAGCATAAATTAGATGACCAAAGCAGAATTGTTGATACCCTTGACTAATCATATCCTCTCATTAATGCTCTCTAGTTGAAGATTGTTAGGTTTGAGATGGTCAAATAGGGTTTATCCCAACAAAAGAGATTAATGGAAACAATGCCGATAAAATACCTTTCAACATTTCCAGCTTCAAGACAATGTTGGCAAAACTTAAACTCCACTTTGTTTATGGGTCATCAACCACATTGGAAAAAATAACTACAAGGGTGACTTATCAAGAGATGCAAGCATATCAACATCCTTCAACATCATATGTCTTTCAACCCATTATGAGCAATAATTTGTTCAAGACTATGATAACTCTCCAACTAGAGAAGAATGATACAGTTTATAAGATTATTTATGTCATTTTTTGGAGATGATTTTAAACATATTTAATTAGGATATTTTTATAACATTTTTCAACATATATTAAAGCAAGGTATAGGGTAATTTTATAACATTAGCAATTGTTGTTAAGGGGAGATTTAAACACAATTGAAGGTCACTCTCTCTTTATATTCATAGTTTTTTTTTATTATTATTTGAGTTTGTTTAGGTAAAACAAGTTGCAAAAAATGTGCTTGGAGAATCAAAAGGAAAAGCTTCTTTTAATAAAAATAGTTTGTAATGGAGTCAGAATGTACAAGAAAAGACAAGAAATAGAAAGCATTGTTATAAAATGTGGGATCCGAAAATTCTCCACCGACATCTTTCGGAAAAAGGAAAGAGTTGTTTAAGTTGGTGATAATTTGAGAGATGAATAGTAGATAAGACACTACTAGAGATTTCGTTCTCATTTGGTGAACTTTTATATCTGGTTAGGGTTTCTATGCGCAAGCTATATTAATTCCTCTCAATACGAGAGAGACTTTCGATTAAGGCAATAATAATCGTTAAAAAGATATAATCAGAATGAGTGGAGTTTAGAACTTATGAAATTTATTATTTTAACTTAAAACTTTTGTGAACGACGACGTGGCCGATCAAGATCCCATGGTTCATTATCCTCGTCGATCCGTCCGCTTAGGGGAGGAGGTAATCAACCCGACTGCGATCCTGTGAATACAGGTTACGGCCCAAGCCTTCAGAGGTGGAGTTTGTCGGGGACAAATATAAGTCCCATTAACGTAGGCTTTTGCCCAACCAAATACATTTCACACTTTCAAAGAAAGAAAGTTCGGAACATATTGGTACGACCGTAATTTAGTGGTTATCGCGAATAACCACCGGCCGAGGTCGAACAGAATCGCCATTTATGTGCTATATCTGGCAAAACCACGCGGACAGAGGACACGCCACGCCCTTTAGAATATTTGAGTGAAAGAATTATGATTTACTGAAGACGCTGTGAAGAAAAAAATTTTCTTAATTTGTCGACAAACAATCAATGGATTTATTTTATTTATTTTTTTTTTAGTTTTAATTTAAATAATTCATTTCATTCAATTTTTTTATTTATATTTTGTTATTTTCTTTGAATTTTGATCATTTTATGATTGATTTAGATTTGAATATATATGATCATTTATCATTAAAATCTTAATTATAATTACCCTTCTACCGATCCTTAAGATCAATCGATACTACTCAGCTTTCTACGAGGTTTAAATTATCTCGAAGTATAATCCTTCAAAACCTCATTCCACTCTAATTTGAACATGTAGGGATCGGTTTTTTCTTGAGGCTAATTTGTGTTTGCCAATTCATATTATATATTTATGTACATTTTCTCGATATTATTAATTTGCAATTCTTATAATATCAAATTTTTTAGATTTTGTTAACCTGCATCGGAAAACCAAACCGGATTTAGAAGTCTGTTTCTTTTGTATTCGACTTAGTATTTACTCCAACACGATATGGATATGTTTTTGAAAATTGCATTATTAAGATGTCTAATGTCAGCTTCGATGTCAAATTTTATTTTTGAGTTTTTAACCGACTCCGGGCAAAACCGTGTAGCGTTGCTCTTTTGTATTTGACATTTATCAGAATGCAAACATGAGTTTTGATAAGGGATTTTAGGTTTTGTTAACACGGTCCAAGACCAAACCGGAGTAAGATTTGTTCTTTTCAGATTTTTTTACTTTGACATGTAATGTTTGAACATTCCAACATACATACGAAGATTCTTTTAAAATGTTGTATGACATGTAAATGTTGAAATATAAGTTCAATTTGAAAGTTTAGGTTCGACATTTTTTTGGGTTTGTTATTGGTCCAAGACCAAACCGGAAGATACGATCTTCTTTGTATTTGAGCATTTTGAAGCTTATTCAAGCAAGTGTGGATCAAGATGCCTAAGATAGATATAAAGATTGAGAATACGCTAAATAGTTCATTTAACAAACGACCTCTTTAAATCACAAATGAAAGGATATATGGGTTGAAATAAATCATTCGAAGCCCATATAATCATATGTAGAATAGCTTAAAGTGGATTTAGATTTGTTTTGAGCTCAAGATCACCTCCTTATGTAACAAAATCAGAAACATAAAAAATAAAATATGATTGTGCCCATATAATATATAAAGTGGAGGCATTTATTTTGATATGATCCCAAGATCACCTATGTAACAAAATCAAGAAACATAATGAAAATAATGATTTATATACACCATAGTAGTGATAGCTTAAAGTAGATTTAGATTTATTTTGCTCGGATCACCTCCATGTAACAAAATCAGAAACATATGAAAAAATAATTGATTTGGAAGCCCATATGATATATGTAGAATCGCTTAAAGTGAATTTAGATTTATTTTGATCCCAAGATCACCTCCTTATATGTAACAAAATAAAAAGGAGCGAAAATAATTGATTTAGAGATATGACCATATGTGAGTGTACAAAGTGAATTTAGATTTGATTTGAGCCCAAGATCACCCATACCCATTTATTTCTAGGGAATATAAAAATACGAAGAATAATATATTTCATTTAAAAGAAGTGGATTAATTAAAATTCACCTCCTTCATACGCAGTTCTGAAGTGGGACAAATACCCATTAAATTTATTAAGAAGATGAAAAATTTTATTTTCCTTTTAAGAAAAAAAAGATAAGGATATGACACGTATACATGTCCATGCATGCAACGAATGACAATGGCATTAACATAGACCTCCTCAGACGATTTTACGACAAGACCATATGTGTCAAGATGATACCATGATAAAAAAGAGGAGGCGTGAAAATCTATAAATAAGAGGAATTCCTTCTCATAAAATCACACACTCCTACTCATTTCTTCCCTTCTCTTGATTTCACAGTTTGAGTTCTCTCTGAGCTCAGAGAGCTAATACATAAAAGATTTGTAAGTTTTACCCTTCTCCTTCCTTTAGTAATTTTCCATTTTTTTTTTTTTGATATTTTATGATGATGTCATGTCATATGATAGATTTGATTCATTTCATATTGTTGTTTCAAGTCTTCCCCATGTCTCGGTATGTATATAAATCATGAGACAAAGAAAGAGGAGAAACCTATGTTTGATATGTCAGGGTGTATTTCATGTCATGTCAAAATGTTTCATTTCATGTATGTCTTCTCCTCGATACACCCCTTTTTTTTGCCATGTTTCTATAATCATAGATCAATGTGAAAATGGATATATGGAGTAAAAGATAACATGTTAAACATGTATTTAAGCGTGTTCTAAGCGTGTAAAGATATCAAAGAGTAGATATCAAAGATCAACAAATACATGTCACAAGCATAAGCATCCATTTGTATTATTTTTACACTTCACGCATTACATGTTAAGTTAAAGTAGAAAAAGATTCAACATTCATCAAAGTATGAATAGTTGTCAGATGTGTCATATGACATGAAAAGTGAGTTAAACACATAAAGATACGCACATAAAATACTTATTACCTTTCCCTTTTTTTTTTAAAAAATTTTCGCTCCTCCATCCCGAATTTCGTGACGGTCTTCCACCACGCCAAGAAGGCGACAGAGGCGGTGGAGACATGACCGAATTTATTTGCCCACCACGCCAAGAAAGGCGTGTATGGGTGCGACAAGACAAGATTTCCTCATCGCCGGAACAACGCAACAAGATTATCAGTTCCACATCGAACAACGTGAACGATTATAAAGATAAAGAATAAATTTGTATAGTAGAACAAAATAATCAAATTTACAACTCTCGGCTCTCCCCACAAGGGGTGCCATGAGAGTCCCACCATGTCAAGAAAGACATGTAGAGATGTCGCGAGACAATCAGCCGAAATTTTGATAAGATAAGATTTCCACCATGTTGGAGAACATGAGTACTTATATCATAAATTTAAAGCTCTCATTCAGATATAAAAAAAAAACAAAGTCGATATACATTTGACAGAGATCATTTACAAATTCTTCTGGCCTCCCACAAGTAATGAGGGTTCTGACCATGTCGAAGACATGTATAGATGTATGGTGACAATCAGAAATTTTGATAAGATAGATTTCCTACCAGTTGGAGAGACATGAGACTTATATCACAAATTTAAAGTTCTCTCAGATATAAATAAAAGAAAGTCGCATGTATATCGATTGGAGAAAATAATCAAATTTACGACTCCCTCGGCTTCCCCACATGGGGTTGCACGAGAGACAGACCGCCCATGTCAAGAAAGACACGATAGAGATGTGACAACAGCACAAATTTTGATAAGATAAGATTTCCTACCATGTTGGAGAACACAGACTTATATCATCAATTTAAAGCTGATTTATATATGAACACGTTTGCATATATACTTAAACAAGACAAAGATTTTACGATGATTGCATTTTCATCACCATTTCACTCTCATAATTCAAGAGCAAGAAAAGGCATGAACAATGTATCTCGCATGATTCCAACCTCCAAATACTCATGGACGAAGTATAAACAAAGACTAAGATGCAACTTTAATGAAACTAAGCACCAAAATGAAAGCTTTAAACTTGCACAAAGCCCCATTTCAAATTGCACTTCAAAGGCTTATGACTTAGTGATCACAAAAGAGAAGAAAACAAGCACAATGCTAACAAAGTCAATCAACCTTCTCCTCAATTTTAGATTTCACAGATAAAGGCATGATATATATATAATTCCCTTCATAGAAATCAATTAAGCAAAGTAAGCATGAAATTCATAAGAGAAAAGAATAATATGATATTTAAGCCATACATCCTTCCTTATCAAATTTTCAAACTTCCGGCTCAAATAAAAGAAATTTTCAGCAAGCACCACATCTTTAGATAGCAAACTACTTGATTTCCCTTACATAAAATAAATTTCAGCATGCTTCATGCCTCTAAACAACAAGTTAATAGTTTTCCCTTTCATAAAAAATACTTCAAAGATGTATCATACACATCAAGAAAAATCGATTCAATTTCCTCTAATAAAAATATTTTCAGCAAGATAAATGCATAGATAACAAATTAATAGCTTTCCCCATCTTGTAGACATGAATTCAACAATTTCAAACACAACATTTCAGAAATAGCACTTCAAATAACAAATTAATTATTTCCCTTTCATAGAAATGATTTCAGAAACATCACATTTACGGAAAGCAAATCGATTTGATTTCCTTGTATATAACCAATTCTAGCAAAATAACATCATAACTACCCTAAAGATAGCATGCAACACAACATTGGGTCATACATCATCCCAAAGCAATTTTAGTAGGCTAAGCATCACATAATCCGTGAATAAAGTAATAAGAAATGAGATTTGGCCATACATCATCCCAAATCCCTAAAGGAAACTCTTAGCATAATCTCAAGCATAAGATATGGCATATTTAGCAAAAACCCTAACTTCCAAAGAACTGAAATGCATAAGAACGAGCTTAGGGTTAAAGAGAAACAACCTAGAATTTTCGGTTGCAAAGGGAAAGGAAGAGATAGAGTTCGGTCAGGCTTGAGCTTGGTCGATCCCCTACTGCTCACTAACTCACGGAGGACTGACGACGAGGGAGAAAATCGCACCAGTCTTCTTCACCGAGCAGGAAACGAAGGAAGGAGCGTCGGGGAGTATACCGGTCTAGAGCTTCGATCGAACCGGAGCAGAGAGAAATCGCCGAGAGAGAGAAAGGGAAACGAGCTTCAGAGGGGAGAGTCGAATCGCTGAGTGAAGTCGCGTTCTAGAGCTTCGATCGGAACCGAGAGCGAAGAGGGAGAGGATCACGAGAGCGTAAAAAACGAGTGAAATGTCGAATGAGGGTCAACGCCTCGCTTCTCTAGAGTCCGGTCTGCATTAGAACGAGCGTGGATTAGTGGGTGGATTAGAGGATTTAGAAAACCATTAGTCCCTTTAATTATAATTTAATATTATTTTATATGATATTAATTTATGCACTAAACCCTAGATAATTTAAGTTGTCATTGTGTTTAACGCGAATCCGCGATCAATTTCGTGGATCGAGGTCGTCGACAACGCCGACGGCCGGATGAAATTAGGTCAAATTATGCGACGTCGCATTCGAGACCGATTCGTGCACACTTTGTCGAATCGATCGCAAGCCGCTTGATGTCTCGACGCTTTGACGCCATCAATTTCGCAAACGGGTCGCTGACATCGCAGGCTTTTCGACTTTGATATGGGCATAATTTCATTAAAAATTAATTTTAATTTTTTTTTTTTTTTATCATTAATTGATTTGATATTTTCTATTTAATTATTTTTGATTCTTTCGACGCATTATGAAGTCGAATTTTCGTATCAAATCAAATTTAATTAATTTCGATCGTGATTATGACATTTAACCTCTATGTCATTTATTTAATTTTAAATGACACATAGTTGTAGGTCAACATAAAACTTGATTTAGGTGTAAAAACTCGGAGAATTGGGAAAGATATAAAATGGTCTGTAGAGATTCTAAGAAAGAACATATACGATAAAAAATTTAACTTTAGTGATTTATACAAGATAGTTACAAAAAGGAAAAATGAATTAAAAGAGACAAGAAGAAAGATCTAATTCAAGTGGTGTATTAAGGATGAAAATCATAAAGCGTTTTCTTAGAAAAGATATTGAAAATAAAATAATTTATGATTTTGATAAACTTTTTAATGAAGGATCTGAAAATACGATTGATTTTAGCAACTTTGATGCGCTAAACAAAAATAAAGAATTTTATTTTTATTGTCGTATTAGTAAATTTGAAGTTAGATAAGATTTAAAGAAAATGAAATGTGAAAAACAGTAGGACTTGATGATATTTCAATATTAGTGTGAAAATATTTAGGAGATCAAGGAATTTCTTGGCTTACAAATCTATTTTGATGTTATTTTAAAGACAAAAAAGATGTCAAATGAGTGAAAAAAGAGTTTGTTGGTTTCTATATTTAAGAATAAAGGTGATGCACATCAGTGTGCAAATTATAGAGGAATTAAGTTAATGTGTCATATATTAAAATTATGGGAGAGAGTAATTGAGCATAGGTTAAGATGTGATACAAAAGTTTTTCACAATCAATTTGGTTTCATGTCAGGTAGATCTATTATGGATGCTATACATTTGTTAAGAGGTTTGATGGAGAAGTATAGAGAAAGTAAGGAGGATCTACATATGATATTTATTGACTTAGATAAAGCTTATGATAAAGTCTCAATAGTTGTTTTTTGGAGAGTTCTAGAAAAGAAAGGAGTTAATATTGATTATATTCAAGTCATTAAGAATGTGTATACTAGAGCTATTACTTGCGTCCAAATACAATGAGGATTGACAAAATATTTTCCTATTTCAGTTGGATTACACCAAGGATCAGCTTTAAGCCCTTATCTTTTTTGCTTAAGTTATGGATGTTCTTACTAGGCATTTACAAGAAGATGTACCTTGGTGTATGCTTTTTGCTGATGACATTCTTCTTGTTGATGAGACTAAATAGGAGAAAAGAAACTTGAATTATGGAGGTCAACCTTAGAGTCTAAAGGTTTTAGTTTAAGTAGATCTAAAGCGATATATATGGAGTGTAATTTTAGTTGTAGAAGTTCTAGTGGTGTTGTGATATTGGGTGAAGTCATTAAAAGAGTGAGTGATTGAGATCTAGCTCTTTTGTTCAAAATGATGGTGAAATAAATGGAGATGTTATTAGTAGAATTCAAGTTGGATGGTTGAAGTGGATGAGGGCATCTGGCCTGTTGTGTGATAGAAAAGTACCGCTTAAACTTAAAGGAAAATTTTATAAGATGATGGTAAGACCTGCAATGATTTATGGTGCAAAATGTTAGCAATAAAGAGAAGCATCACGATTAAGTTAAGTGTTGAGAGATGAGGATGCTCGGTGGATGAGTGGCTTTACTCTTAGAGATAAAATGTGAAATGAGTATGTTGGGAAAAAGTTGTAGTAGCTCCAGTGATAAGATTAAAGAGAGTTTTAGATGGTTTAGCCATAAAAAAGCATCGGCGTCCATGACCAAGATTAGGAGAGTAGATGCATTAGATTTGCTTTATGTTAAGAAAGAGGGTGACCTAAAAAACTTGGTTAAGATGTATAAAAAAATGACCTTAGTATACTTGAATTAAATGAGAATTTAACATATAATAGGACACAATGGAGACGAAAGATTCATGTAGCCGACCCCACTTAATGGGATTAAGGCTTGTTGTTGTTGTTGTTGTGAGTTTGTTTAGGTTATCCTGAATTTGGGAAGGATTTCCTAGATTTTGGAGAAGTGAGATAAGAGACTGTAGTGGAATACAAAAACTCCGATGCAATTGATCATCAGAGCTCTTCTTTTATACCTATTCTAGAAAAAAATGCCATTGATTCTAGTGAATAGAATTCAGGTGATAAGCTGTAACTTGTCCCATCCTATTACAAACAAGAAACAAAGAATTTTATGTTAGCTTGGTTCAAGGGCATGTAGATTTTAGAGAGGAAAACCAGTAGCTGAAATTCAAGGGAAAGTAATCCAAGGTTGCTTGGTTCTTGAAATCTCGTTTATTCCTTGTTTGTTCTTTGAGGCTTCTATGTTATTTACCATGAATAAAGAAGGCATCAATAGCCTCTAGATTGAAGGTTGCCGACAGGAACCACAACAGGGGTCCTTTGGATGGAGGGATTTAGGAGATATTCAATGTAGCATTCATCATACTAGGTTCCCTATTCTTTTGTTTCACTTTCAACTAAATTTGCTTTTTTTTGTTTGGTGAATATTTGATCTACTATTTTATTTCCTGGTTGCTTATAAGGTGGCTGGAAATTCCAACCAACCTTAGCTTTCATCACCAATCAAACCATGTAGACTCATGATGAGGAGCATGAGGGGTTCGAGTTGGTAGATGAGATGAGGAGCCACAAGAACTAGTCAGTTTACCTAGCAACCTAATTTGAGGTCGGAACTGATTCAAGAAAGTTGAATTGCTAGAAATCTGAAATTAGGTGAGATCTTTTATTAAATTCTTGGTGCAAAATTTTCATTCTAGTAACAAGGATTCTTAGGTTTGATGTGCTATTTCTAATCAAATTCTCTTGTAATTTTATGTTTCTTCGGTAAAATTCAAGTAATTATCTTTATTTTTGTGACATTTAGTGTTGGTAGGTGTTTTTGAAAATCTCAGTGCCAAAGTTGTATTGATTTTTTTGTTGGTATGGTTTTGTGTTTTGCGTGTTTTTTTTTTTTTTTTTGGATCAACACCTCTATTCCAACTGTGACTTGTGATCTCTAAGAAGGAATTCAGGTATTGTAAGTTGTAATTGTCTTGCATGACTTGCGGCTCTATTTTCGTGAGTTACCCTTGTGATCTAGACATTATAATTAACTACCTTAGGCATGCAGGGTTGTGAATGCTTGTGATTCTGGTACTGTAGCTACTAATATTTACTTTTTAATTTATTGCAGGATTTTTGGCAGCCTATGTGCTGCACCTTTTTCTGGATTGTTTGTCTACAAGATTTAAATGATGAACTAGCCAACCTTATCAGCTATTTTGAAGAGGTATGCAAGTTATAAAAAGGGTACATGAAGCATGTGAGAAAGAAAATTCCATTAATAATCTAAAAGTTTGAGCATGCATTATTTTCTTCATTTTAGAGTTAATTCAATTGGGACAAATTTTACAGGAAAGTTATCCCCTATATGGCGAGATGGATAATGGATTATTATTTGATAATGTCTTTCTTTTGCTATATTTATTCACTAAATTATTAATTGGTTTGCTTGCATCATTGAACATTTCAGAATATGGTAAAATCTAGTTTCTAATTGTGATAAGAAATTTAATCAAATCTATGTGATACTATATTTAGATGATAATCAAATTATAATCATGCATGATTTTTTGTTTTACTAGAAGTATTAGAAAGTTGTGAAATGTGAATTTAATCTTGTGTGTGTGATTTGAGCATATCATCTGTAATCATTACTAGAAAATCCTGAATTCTAAGATATAATACATCACCACAAGGGCATCTATTTAGCCTTTCTTAAATTTATTATACATCTTATTAATATTTGCATATTATAACTACATAAAAATAATATAATTACCTTCCAAGCATATATAATAACCATTTAGACTCACAAAATCTCGATTGCAATCATTATAATACAATTAATTTTCCTATCATACATTAATTCTAGTACAACTATAGTGGGCATCAAGTTATGTTCGAATAAGTCTACCTTTAATAAGAATTTTTGATGTGTAGAAAATCATTGATTTCAAGTTAAGCCATGTCCCTTAATTTAAACAATATTTTTAATTCATAAATGGATTAATTATATACAAATGTGTGTGTGAATAAAGACATATATCTATGGGTGTGTGTGTGTGTAATTTAAATAAATGAAGTTGATTTCAAGTTGAATCAAATTAATTTCGAATGAACAGTTCTTGAGTCTAAGCAAACTGGTTTTGATTTCAAATTGATTAAAATTCAAACAACAACCTAGAAAGTTTTGAAAAAAATTGCCAGCCCTAAGTACAAGCATGGTATTCCATTTTTTAAAAAAAAAAAAACATTTTACTTTCATTATTTCATCATTGTTAAACAATATACACATAGCATAATGAAAGTTTAGATTAATTTCTCTCATCTTAGTTATTTTGTAGATCTCTTCTTAAACCTTTTTTTTCATTCAAAGTATTATATAAATCATCAAACATTAAAGGCTTAACATTTTAATCAACAATCACTACCGCATTCTTTTAGCTTTCATTTAATATATTATTAGTATGTGTTCATGTGGTTTTATATATCAACTTTGGGTTTCCTTAATTAGCTTTTGCACATCAAAAATTCACCACCAAGTTTTCCTACTCTTATACATTTAGTTCTAGACATTTATAAAACCACTTTCGTAATCAACTTGGGCCTATTTGTGTTGTAAGTTGAAAATACATTCTACAAGCTAGTCTTGATTGTTAGTTTAAGAACAATTATGCTATCTCACATTTTCATGGTTTGAGATTGTTCTATTTATTGAATCATTTTTCAAATTTGCACTTGTTTGTAAAATGTTAATTCTGTGATTAGTGAACTAACTAGGTTAAATTAAGACATAATACTTATGAGTTATGACTTAACCAACTCTAGCCCACTTTCTTAGCAATCAAAGAAGATCATGTCACACCTACAAGCTACATCTTCAGAAACTCATGCCCATTTATCATTTCAATGTAGTTAAGCTGTGCCCCATTGCTTCTATAATCTCCATAGAGCTAACCAATACACAAATTAAGACGCCATTGCAGAAAACAGAAGTATCATTCAAAATTAATAATAATTTTATAAAAATGAAGAAGGTACTTGTAAAGATAACATAAATTACATAGTTTAAGTAAAATACAAAAGAAACATACAACAACAAGTTCAACAACGCCATCACTTGAACCATGCAGGCTAATATGCTTGCGGCTAACTCTCTTGTCAGGCATTGTAATATTATTACGTCCTATAACATTGACTCCTTCAAAAACTGGAATTCTTGCTGCTGAATCATCTATTGTGAGGTTGTTTTGAAGAGGAAAGAGAAAGCCAATTGTCACCTGAAGCATTGCAAACAACTTCACAGTTAATCTATCAATCAATGGACATTAAATTAAAATGACAATACATAAGAAAGTAGATGCATTCATGATCCTAATTCAAAAATGATTTCGAATATGGGAGCTCTAATTCATGAGAACGTGTAAGAACACCACCACCTTTATGATCACCAAAGGCATTTCTAATTGTATGGAATCATCAATCAAAAAAATCTACAGAAATCATAAATGAGATTAAACAAAGTTAAAAATGACTATCTTATCAAATGTTAGTATATCTTTAGAGATTCATGACCTCAGTAACATGCAAATGAGAATAACAGGAACTGAAGGGCTATTAATGGGCATGAGACCTACATTATATGATACTTAAAAGAATATTTCCCCTTGCGGACATGCAATGGGAATTCAACATCATAAAATTTTTGCATCAATTGATTCTAGAAGGTAGCAAATCCAAGGAAACTTCTAACATTAAAGATGGATGTTTTAGAAGCTACAGGATGGTTTTCACCCTTTAAAGCATCCATTTGAATGCCTTCTTAACTCACCATACAGAGCACAACTATGGAGTTCAAGAAACAGCACTTCTTTAGTTCGATGTATGATTGCTTAGCCGTTAGCATACAGAAAATAGACAAATTAGGTCTATTGAGGCATCAAAATCAGAAATTTAAAACTAAAAATCAGAGTGCACAACACCTAGGCGCTACAGAACCAGCGATGAGGCACTACGGCCCGATCAAAGCAGTTTCAACAGTTCCAAAAAGCAATTTGAGCAGTTTTCGAAGCAGTTTCAAGGGGGAATGGAGTGAAAACTACTACAGTGACCTAATGACCATAAATAGAAGGTGTTAAGCAGTGTTAAAGAGTTTTTTTTAGAAAGTGAGTCTAGTAAGGGTATGTGAGAGTATAGTGACAACACTTGGAGAGTGACACTCCAAGTGTTGTGTGTGTGTGTAGTGTGTGTGAGGGAGATTACAATCAGGATATCAAGAAGAAGGATATATAACAAAAAGAGAGAAAATTTCTGGTGCACTCTTTCCTTTTTCTTTGTATTTTTCAAGTACTTCCTATACATATTTATGTATTGTGTTTATTTGTTTTGCTTCCTAAAATGTTGAACTAAGTGTGTAAACTATGAATTTGTATATATTTTAAACGTTGTCTTGTATTAAACTATCTTTGTGGAATGATATAAAAAAATTGTTTGTGCTTCTATTGTAAAATGTATTTTGATTTTCCTCGAGTATAATTTACTTCAATTTAGCTAATTGTAATGTTAAAACTAATTGTGATCTAGAGTCATCTAGAGAGTTCTAGAAGAATAGTAGTGAAAAACAAACAAGTGTAGTATTAAGTGTCAATTTGATACACTTAATTTTTCGGACCTACAGCTAATTTAAGGGAGATATGGGGAAAAGCGACCTTTCAAATTGTAATCGGCACTAGATAAAAAAATTGGTTAAAGGGATTGGTTTGGTTATATTGGTCTAGAGATATATAATATAGCATATATGCTACTAGCTAATACTATTGACACTACCTTTGCCAGTCCAAAGTCCGGATGTGAAAAGTAGAGGGTTGCGATAGGTAGTTGACAGCCAGCGTAAAACTTGTCGAAATAATCATGACATGAATCCTTTAAATCCTTATGTTAATGCTAGGCCCCACGGAATACAAACTGAAAAATGAAAAGTACGATCTACCTGCGTGTTAAATAAGCAAGGGTTCCCACATTATGGACTGGATGCGCAAAGAAGTTAGTCCATGAAACCAGAATTAGGTTAAGATTTTGGAATATGTACTATTACGTAAATTAATGGAATTAATAGATATTATGGTCATAGAAAGATAAATATTTTATGTGTTAAACTAAATGGGAGGAGAAGGTCGAGATTGATAGTTTAGGTTTTAAACTTTGGTATCTGTAGTCGAACTATAAATACAGGTGACAGATAAAAGTTTAAGGATAATGTTATAAATATTAATGAGATATGGAGATAATTATACTTTAAAGATTATCATTGATACTAAGATTATCAACGTTATAAGTGTTTACGCTCTTCAAGCTTGACGTAGTTCTCAGAAGAATTTAATTGAGGAATTAATACAAAAAGATACCCTCAAAAAAAAAGTATTTATCGGAGAGATTTAAAACATGTTGGTAGAGTAGAAAATTTTAAAGATTCATTTGGTTATGATTCGGTAATGAAAAGTGAGAATATATTAGATTTTCTTTTTTATAATTTAGTAGCTAATAAAACACAAATTGATTATTTTCCGATAAGAAAAAATAGATCGCTTAAATCAGAAAGGCCAGAAGGCCATTCCAACTAAAAATTCAAGACTCAACATCGATTGTTAATTTTAGATTTTAAGATTTAAAGATTGAAGGAAAAATAAATCAAATTATTGTCCGAGGATTAGATCGTGACTTAAAGAACACAAATAAAAATATTTTAAGAGCTGTACAAGATATTAGAATTTGGGATGTTCATAGGAAGTTAATATTACGTGGAAAAGAAAAGAAATTCAAGAAGCTTAAAGATGTTATCGAATCAAAAAAAAAGCTCTTTAATATGAATACTTGGATGAGTCGTAAAGAAAATATAAGAAATAAGAAACATCATTATAAAACTTACAGAAAACTTCGGAGGGTTGCATTGTGAATGGTACCAACAGAAATTTGTCTAAATAATCATGACATGAATCCTTTAAATCATCATAATGAAGGCCCCTGAAGTTTAATGACTGTATGAATACTGAAAAATGTGCTGTGAGTCACGATCTACGCCTTGCTTAAATAAGCGGTTCCCACATTATGGACTGATGCGAAAGAAGTTAGTCCATGAAACTAATTAGTTAGTGATCTTGAATATGGTACTTTACGTAAATTGATGGAATTAATAGATATTATGGTTCATGAAGATAAATATTTTATGTGTTCAAGAAACTAAAGATGAGAAGGCCAAGGAGATCGATACTAGATTTTAAACTTTGGTATTCGCAAAAGTCGAATTAAAATGGTGTAGTGTGATTAGAGATAAAAGTTTCAAGGATAACGTTATAAAGATTAATAAACGCGAGATAGAATTATACTTTAAAGATTATCATTGATACTAAGATTATCAATGTTATAAGTGTTTATGCCTCAAGTAGTTTTGAGGTAAGCTCAAGAAAAATTTTAATAAATTAATATGATTAATACAAAAGATACCTCAAGAAAAAAAGTATTTAGGGAGATTTAAATGGACATATTATAGAGTAAGATTTTAAAAGATTCATGCTATGATTCGGAATTAACTGCAAAAGATAATATTAGATTTTCTTCTTTACGATTTTATAAATACTAATATTTTATTTAAGAAAAGAGATAACATATTATTACTTATAAAAATGGATCTAAGAAACACGATCGATTATTTTTGATAAGAAAATGATCGCTTAGATCAGAAAGATCAGAAGGCCATTCCAAGTGAAATTTTAAGACCAACATCGACTATTACTTTTAGATTTTAAGATTTAAAGCAGAAGAAAAAAAAAATAAACTAAATTATCATTCCCAGATTAGACACTTAAAGAACACAAATAAAAATATTTTTAAGTTGCACAAAGACATTAGAGTTGGGATGTTCATAAAAGTTAACGCTATGAAAAAAATATCAAGTGAAATTAAGTCACAAAGACGCTTGCTTAATCAAGGAAAAGTTCTTTAATAATAACAATGCTGTCATAAAAGAAAAGATAAGAATAAGCAAGATTGTTATAAAACTCGGTTTAGATGTAAAAAACTCTGAGAAGGGAAAGATATAAAATACCAGAGATTCTAAGAAAGAATATAGAAAAAAATTTAAATTTTTAGTGATTTATACAGATTAGATCCAAAGACTGAAAGATGTATGTATAAGTTACCAACCCAAGAGATGGAGAAATAAAGATATAAGATGGGGTATAAAATAATAAAAGCTTTCTTAAAAGATATCAAAAATAGTATGAGATTTTAATAAATTTTCATGATCCGAAAGACGATTGATTTTAAGAACCTTACCCTAAGAAAAATAGAGAATTTCATTTTATCGTCAGATTAGTAAATCAAGTGAAGCTTTTAAAGAAATGAAATGAAAAAAACAAGAGACCTGATAATATTCCAATATGTGTGAAAATGGAGATCAAGGAATTTCTGGCTTACAAATCTTTTAATGTTATTTTAAAGACTAAAAAGATGTCAAATGAGAGTTTTTGAGTTTTCTATATTTAAGAAAAGGTGATGCACAAGAGTGTGCAAATTATGAGAATTAAGTTAATGTGTCATACATTAAAATTACGTGGGAGAGAGTAATCGAGCATAGTTACGATGTGATAGTGAAGTTTCTCACAATCGCTTTGGTTTCATGCCGTAGATCTACTATGGATGCTATACATTTGTTAAGAGGTTTGATGGAGAAGCATAGAGAAAATAAGAAAGATCTACATATGATATTTATTGATTTAGAGAAAGCTTATGATAAAGTTTCAAGAGATGTTCTTTGGAGAGTTCTAACAAAAAAAGAAGTTAATATTGGTTATATTCAAGTCATTAAGGATATGTATTTGACTTTGTGTCCAAACACAAGGAGGATTGACAAAATATTTTCCTATTTCTTGGATTACATCAAGGATCAACATTAAGCCCTTATCTTTTACTTTAGTTATGGATGTTCTTACGAGGCATTTACAAGAAGATGTACCTTGGTGTATGCTTTTCGATGACATTCTTCTGTTGATAAGACTGAGAGGGAATCCAACGAAATTTGAATTATGGAGGTCATCTTTAGAGTCTAAAGGTTTTTTTTTTAAGTAGATCTAAACCGGATATATGGAGTGTAATTTTAGTTGTAGAAGTTTTAATTATAGTTGTGACTTTAGATCAAGTCATTAATAAGATGATTCTGAGATATTTAGCTCTATCATCAAAATGAAAAATGGAGAGATGTTATTAGTAGAATTCAAGTTGGATGGTTGAAGTGGAGGAATGCATCCTATTATGTGATAGAAAAGTTCCACTTAAACTTAAGGGAAAATTTTATAAGATGATGGTAAGACCGCAATGACTTAGTAAGGGCCAATAAAACATACACTAAGTTAAGTGTTCTGAGATGAGGATGCTCGTGTGGATGAGTGGCTTTACCCTTAGAGATAGAATGCAAAATAAGTATGTTCGGAAAAGTTGGAGTAGCTCTACAGAGACAAGATTTGGGAGAGTGATGGTTTGACCACACAAAACGTACGTCCACAATGACAGAGGAGAGTAGATGCATTAGATTTGCTTTGTTAAGAAAGGTAGAGGTAGACCTAAAAGACAAGATGATAAAAATTATCTTAAGATACTTGAATTAAAGAAATTGACATAACAGACACAATAATTTAAAAGATTATCGAATGACCCCACAGTGGATTAAGACTTTGTTATTGTTGTTGTTGTAGATGTAAAATGAGAATGGGAAAAATATAAAATTGCAGATTCTAAGAAAGAATATACGACGAAAACATTTAAATTTTATGATTTATACAATAGATTAGATACCAAAGAAGGTGAAAATGTATGTATAGCCAACCAAAGAGATAGAGAAATAAAGACCAAATGAGTAAAGGATGAAAATAATAAAGTGCTTTAGAAAAGGATATTGAAAATAGGTGGATGAGGTATTTTGATATACTTTTCAATGAAGGATCTGAAAGTACAATTGATTTTAAGAACCTTAATACCCTAAACAAAATAGAGAGAATTTCATTTCTATCATCATATTAGTAAATCAAGTTAGTGAAGCTTTAAAGAAAATGAAATGTGGAAAAGCAAGAGGACCTGATAATATTCCAATGATGTGAAAATGTTTAGAAGATCAAGGAATTTCTTGGCTTACAAATCTTTTAATGTTATTTTAAAGACTAAAAGATGTCGAGAGTGGAGAAAGAGTTTGTTGGTTCTATATTTAAGAATAAAGGGGATGCACAAGAGTGTGCAAATTATAGAGAATTAAGTTAATGTGTCATATATTAAAATTATGGGAGAGAGTAATCGAGCATAGTGATGATAAAATTTTCAATGGTTTCATGCTGGTAGATCTATTATGGATGTTATACATTTGTTAAGAGGTTTGATGGAGAAGCATAGAAAGTAAGGAGGATCTACATATGATATTTATTGATTTGAGAAAGCATGATAAAGTTTCAAGAGATATTCTTTAGAGAGTTCTAGAATAAAAAAGGAGTTAATATTGGTTATATTCAAGTCATTAAGGATATGTATACTAGAGCTGTTACTTTTGTCTAAACACAAGGAGGATTGACAAAATATTTTCCTATTTCAGTTGGATTACATCAAGGATCAGCTTTAAGCCCTTATCTTTTTACTTTAGTTATGGATGTTCTTACTAGGCATTTACAGGATGTACCTTGGTATATGCTTTTTGCTAATGACATTCTTCTTGTTGATAAGACTAAAGAGGGAGTCCAAGAGAAACTTGAATTATGGAGGTCAACTTTAGAGTCTAACGGTTTTCATTTAAGTAGATCTAAAACTAATATATGGAGTGTAATTTTAGTTGTAGAAGTTTTAGTAGTGTTGTGACATTAGGTGAACAAGTCATTAATAAAAGTGAGCGATTCAGATATTTGGGCTCTATTGTTCAAAATGATGGCAAAATAGATGGAGATGTTATTAGTAGAATTCAAGTTGGATGGTTGAAGTGGAGGAATGCATCCATTAGTGTGTGATAAAAGTTTCTTAAACTTAAGAAAAAAATTTTATAAGATGGTGGTAAGACCTACAAATGACTTATATAATGTTGGCCAATAAAAGAGAAGCATAAGACTAAGTTAAGTGTTACTGAGATGAGGATGCTTAGGTGGATGAGTGGCTTTACTCTTAAAGATAAAATGCGAAATGAGTATGTTCGGGAAAAAGTTGGAGTAGCAAGAGATAAGATTAGAGAGAGTCGCCTTAGATGGTTTGGCCACATAAAGCATCTCCGTCCAATGACCTTAGAGAGTAGATGCATTAGATTTGTCTTATGTTAAAAGGAGGTAGACCTAAAAATATTTGGTTAAGATGTATTAAAAATGACCTTAGTATACTTGAATTAAATGAGAATTTGACACATAATAGAATACAATGGAGACGAAGGATTCATGTAGCCGACCCTTAGTGGGATTAAGGCTTGATGTTGTTGTTGTTGTTGCTACTAGCTAATACTATAAATTTAAAAAATAGAAATTTGGACCAGCGCCTAAGTGCTGCATTTACAGCGCCCCTGCACCGTGCCAGATATAAAAGAGTTTAATATAGATACACGCCAAAACTGCACAAGTTCATAGTACTATTTTTATTCATAAGAACAACAATATTATTTTATATAAAAATCATAAAAATCTACTTTCAAAATTTAAAATATAACTTGTTCCGAATATTTTACTTAGTTGGATAAAAATCAAAATTGATAATCGATTAATATTTAACTTAATAAAATTTTCAAATAGATTCTCGTGAAAATGATACTCTTCTCATTATTATATTACTTGAACGACACATTCATTTGCGTACATCATTTTAGCCAATTAGAAATAACCTCAAAAGTAGAAAAATCTAAAGTGAAAAACTAAATCAAATGGAAAATCCTATACCATTGACCTTTCATATTCTCAATAAGTTTAAGAACTTCTAAAAATAAAGTTTAGGTCCTCTAAAAAAAAATATCACCCCTACAATCACAAGTGCCAAACATTACAATGCAAACATATAAGATAACCATCAACATGCCTCTAAGCATCCTTCAAGTGTTCACACTACAAAGCTTTTTTTCATCTCCAATCATTGTTTAACTCCATGTAAAAACAATACTAACATAGAGTTCAAATCACTAGGAGAATAAAGTTGGCTTAAACCAACAGCTAGCCAAACTTATTTTGTAAATTAAAATAATCAATAAGGACAAAATATTATAAAATTAATACCTGCATATTTTCAACTACTAGATGTAGAGCTAAAGCCAATATTTTGATGTGCCTTAAACAAAATGTATAGACAAGTCCTTCAAGTTTTCCCACCTTACAACAAACAAAAAATAAGACTAAAAGCCAATACTTAATTTATCTAACCCTTTCTTCATGAGTAAAGAAATGAAGGAAAAAGACGTAAAGGACGTGCAGGATTAAGATGCCATGATGTCATAATCACATATTAAAACCATTCATAGCAATTATTGGATAAAAATTATCTATGTTCATCAAGCATTAATCTTTCCCCAGTTTATTCAACAAAATATCAGGAAATATGATTTATCTATTATGACCATTAATTGCAAATCATTGCTTTTAGATAATGATATCAACTAGCTCAAAGCTATCATTCAATGTGAAGAATAAAGCATATTAAAAAGGCTCATGGCTTATGCATGTAAATCATATATATATATATATATATATATATATATATATATATATGTCTAGAGGAATGAAAAGATGCATAAAGCTAATAGATTAATCCATACTTTCTAGAACATGTGGCAGAGTTTTGTCATACAACCTTCTTTTTTTATACACCTCAAATAAAAAAGAACACAACAACCTTAACTCAATCCCATCATGCCAAAAAACTCCTTTTGACAAGCACATGGAATATCCTTACGATTAGAAAAAAAAAATCATTACAAAAAATTATAGAAAATCATAAAATAGCCAAAAATATCATATTAGATTCAACCTACTTGTAAAATATTCACACTCCATACATTCAAATCCTTCTTCCAATTTGAAGTGCCTAGCTATTTCTAATAGTTGTTGGTTAATGATTTTTGAAGTTTTATAACATAGAATTTGTTTTTAGCCTAACTCCTAATGATACATTGCTTCCTTTGACATGAACTCGAATGATAGCTATGTAGTACAACTTTGATAAACAAAAACTATTCCAAATAAAAAACGAACCCCAATTATGCCCAACAATTTCTAATTTATTTAAGTTAATCAATCCATGATCCCCAACAATTTTTATAAGTACTATACTCAATAATATAAAATGCTCACCAAATAAATAAGCATATATCATCAAATCCAAATGCCAAACAAAATTATAAGCCAATTAATGGTTATTGAAACACTATCTCAACCTCCAATCAACCCCATATCATTTTTCATGTTAGCATGGAAAAAATAGTCCTCTGGCTCAGCCTAAGTTGCATAAACGTCCTTTCAAAATGGAATTTAATGCATGTCTAGGCAATAAGCAATCTCGAACCTCTGTTGTCAAGAAACTTCATCATCCAACCAATGTTGGTTCTCACCAACGTGAATAGCTCCTAAGGAACATGGTCATATCCCCAATGAGATTAGCATGATTTCACAAAAGGAGTTGTAGGATCACACACATGATGGCCCGTCCCTAGGCCAATGGGTAGAAGGTTTTGGCTCCATATTAAATGTCTCAAATTTGAGGATTGAAATAAACATGTGTAAGATTTGTGGTGCGGTATTTAACTTCCAAAAAAATTCCACGTGTGAATCTCATAAGAATGTGGAATTCCATGCATGGGATTTTCTAGTAGGTGTCGTTTCAGTCTGAACACCAGACTCCGCACATGGACTTACAATCATATCATCAAGCTTGCAAATTTGTTGAAAATTTTGTCGGCTCTAGCATTGCCCTATGAGGAAAGTTTGACATTATGACCACAAAAATTTTTACAACAGAGTCAGAAGTGGCTAATGGAAGCCCTTCTCCCTCTAGCTTTGCAATAAGCTTCTTATAGCAACATATGGTATGAGATTCTCACCTATAAACGATCACATAACACTGCATGATAAATAAATAAGTAGTTCTTTATCTCTAATGTTCGAAAAGGAATCGTGAGGATTTGAAAAAATAAAAACTAGGGCAAACCAGTACCCGCGAATCTTCCATGACAATGCGTTCACGCTTGAAATCAGAGGTAAACATAGCTATTCCATGCCGGTGAAGCAAAACCCTACACGCTCCCAACAGTGATGCTGACACTGGCGCAATGCATCTCGAACAACGAGACAAGTTTCTAGTCGGCCGATTTGAAAACCCGACATGCCGATACCGTTACGATATATAGCATCAAACCCGCAACCCGAAATGTTTATAAATCGGATTACTAAAAAATAATTGACTTTTTAAAATTGATAGAATTCCTAAATAATAAATCATTAAATTAAATAAATTTATAACTATTCTATTCATAATATTCGTTATAATTTAGTTATGTATTATAATAAATATAAGAAATTTTTTTCAAGATGTCATATATACTTGTTGCATACTAAAAAAATTATATAAACAAATCTTAACTCAATATAAATATTTTAAAAAAATTACAAAATAACCACCTAATATATATTTATTTACAATTTAATCGACCTTTTTTTTAACTAATGTATTTGCATGTACCTAGATCAAATCATTGAAAATTTTATAAAAATGAAAAAATATGAGTTGAACTTTTATTATGAATTTTAATACTTTAAAGTCAATTTGAAAAATTAAGATTGAATGTAATTAATTTGTAAACATAAAAAATAAGATGATTGTATATATAAAAATCTAAAATATTTAATGCATATAGATAAACATAATGAGAGACTACATGATTTTTATTCTTGATAATCCAAAAAGAAAAAAATTATTGAACTTGGCCTCATCAAAATAATTCATTATATATTTAAAATTATAAAATTTCACTCATTTATCTAAATAGATAAGATAGTTTTAAAAAGTTTTAAGTATTTGTCCGTCTATATATTGTACAAAACTTAAGCAATTATTATTTAGAAGTAACAAAGTTACAACAATCATATGAGAATGATTGAGTTAAAATAATTATTAATGATGATCAACGATCAATACAAATATTGATAATTATTATTATTTTTATATTTATAATAATAATTATTATTATTATTATTATTATTATTATTATTATTATTATTATTATTATTATTATTATTATTGATCCTTTTCAAGAATGCATAGCTCCCACTAAAAAGTAAATTTTTTAAACAAATACATGCATTATGAATTCTCTGTTGTATGTAAAGTAATTATAGATTTTTTTTACTAATTTAATTATTAAATTAATAAATTGAAAATACTTTAAAATATAAATAAATTATAAATAATAATTATTGCTTCTATTAAAAATATATTATTATTGTGTGCTAGAAAATCAGTTGCGGTAGAATAAAAGTTTACGTCTTAGCTTTGTTACGGAATCCAACAACACACATAGATGTTTGAAGAATTAATAAGAAAACTCCAGAATTTTTATATGAAAAAACCTCAAAAAGAGGGAAAAAACCACGGGGCCTAGCGCAGTAAAAATCTTTCATTATGTATCTATTTCAAAGTACAAAATTTTCCCGATAACGGGATTACAAAATTGCATATGAGAAGGGCTGATAATGGGAATCTCGAATCGACAACAAATGTTTATATAGTCAAGTTGTGATAGTGCTAGTGGTAAATGATGATAAGAAACAACGGAGTCGGATCAACGGTGAATCCGCAGAAGGTGATAATCGACGGAGATGGCCGGCGATGGTCGGCGGCGGCAATCGGCGACGGTGGTCGACGATGGTGACCGGCGACGGTGGTCGACGGCGGCGACTAGCGACGGTAGTCGGCGGGGATGACTGGCGACAATGGTTGATGGCGATGCCCGATGACAGTTGCTGGCGACAATGGTCGGCGTTGACAACCGACAACGGAGATTGACGACGACGAGGGTCTGATGGCTACCGACGGCTCACGGCATGGTTGGCACCAACGAGGTGGTCGCCACGCCGTGAGTGGCACGATTATGCTTGGAGGATTTTCAAGCTTTAGAGCTCTTTAAATTTGAATTAACTATTTATAGATTAAAGAGAAGGTATTTCCGTAAATACCTGCAAAATTCAAACCACTCCATCGGATGGCTCATGATGATTCTCTTAATCATCTGATAGAATGCTCAAATAAAGTCAGAATTAAAAGATCTTGGGCTCGTTAAATCCAGCTCGTCAAGACGCTCGATTTGATCATAAATACTCTATATTTAAGAACTATTTAGGGATTTAACTGATATCCCAAAATTTTCAATGATATTTTAAGTGCTTGATTTCGACTAGTTTCAACTTCGGATCAGCTTGCTTTTAACATTAAGATTTGTGCTTCAACTAGTAGTATTTTTAGTGTCATATTAGTTGTCCCCCTATTTTTGGATGCATTATCTCAATCATCCAAAAATATATATGTCAAATACTTGAAAATAATAAATTATTCAATTAAATTTGTGGGTTCATTAACCATACATTTTGAGAGAACAGATCTTCATGGGAGCACAAAATTATGATCACTGCGGCGTATGGTGTGGATGCGTACGCTACGGACGCGGAGGTTTCGGGATTATAGACCCACGTGGACACGGAGCGCGCAAGGCTGCGGGCATATCTAAGAAGCGCCGCATAGCGCCAAGGCCGTCCATGCGATGCCTGCGCGAGTGACTTTTGTTTGTTTTCTCCCATTTTCACCTGTTTTTTTGCATTTTTTTTTTTTGCATTTTTTTCATTTTTTTTATTTAATACCTTTTTGCTCCTATAAGGGATCTATAAAAACCTTCCTAGGGTCAAGTGAGAAGACATAAATCTCATATGCTTTAGTTTTCTTCTACATTATATGAGAAATCATATAGCATAAGTTCAAAGGCTAGGGTAAAAAAAAAATTTCATTTCCTTTTATTAGCGAACTTCTGACCTTATTCTTAAGAGAAGGTTATTCACTTTGTTGATCAAGAAATTTCATACGAGGTCTCGATTTTCCCTCAAAGAAGGCGTCGTTTTCATCAATTCGGATTGATCATCAAAGCCCAATGGTCATACCGCCGAGGTCTCGCTTTTTCTCTCAAAGACTCCAATGTCTCATGACCGCGGGGTTTGGAAGATCAAGCACCGAAATTCATATTTCTTTTTTTTTGATGAAAAATCAAGATTATGAACCCAATGGATTGGTTTTACGACAAGCGATATGGTGAATTCACAAGAACCTATGTCGAGACCCGAAAATAAGATTGATTGAATTTGAATATTATTCTCCGAGACATTACTCGAGTTAATATGTATGGAAGAGGTCGAATTGAATCCGCCGGAGAATTTTGACTATTCGAGGTTTTTTCGAGTGTTACTCGATGTTAACTATATGGAAGAGGTCAATTGAATCCGAGGATTTTTTGACCTATATGAAGTTGTTTGTTGATTGTTACGGCGACGTTAACCTATGAAAAGGTCGAATTGAATCCGAGAATTTTGACCTATCGGCGTTACCATGACGTTAAAGTGCATGGAAGAGGTTGAACTGAATCCGCTGAGAGTTTTTGACCTATCCGAAGTTATTTGTCAGAGTGTTACCCGATGACGTTAACCTGTATGAAAAAGATCAAATTGAATCAGTCGAGGATTTTTGACATATCCAAGGTTGTTTGTCAGAGTGTTACTCGATGACGTTAAACTGTATGGAAGAAGTCGAATTGAATCCGCTGAGGATTTTTGACCTATCCGAGGTTGTTTGTCATAGTGTTATCCAATGACGTTAACCTGTATGAAAGAGGTCGAATTGAATCCGCTGAGGATTTTTGACCTATCTGAGGTTGTTTGTTATAGTGTTACCCGATGACGTTAACTTATATGGAAGAGGTCGAACTGAATCCGCTAAGGATTTTTGACCTATCAGAGGTTGTTTGTCAGAGTGTTACCTGACGATGTTAACCAGTATGAAAGAGATCCGATCAAATCCCTTTGGGATTGATCATATCTCACTGAGACACAATGTGAGTTGTGCATTTTTTAAGTAAGAAGATTGAAATGAAGAAGATCATTTATGTGCAACAAGCTTGTAAAAAAAGATCGTAAACTCATTACTTTGATAATGTTGGTGATATAATATTATCATAAGATAACTTAACAAGATGAATGAGATAAACTTTTAGAGAGAGTTAACAAAAGACAGGGTGGAGAGGAAAAGACAAACGGGGTAAATTAAATGCCGCAATATTTATGCACCAAGAATTACATATAACACTTTCAGAGACCCTCAATGTTTCAAGTTTTATGGAAGATTTTTTTCTCTGGATCTTTGATCATAGCTTGACGGTTGGTCATCTGATAATGAAATGGGGAGTAAGTCTTTTATAGGCAAAGTTCTCTAAGGTACTTCTTTATCTCGAACATTAAAATTCTCGATACAGAAGGTCACCAAAGGGCGTGGTTGAGCTTGTCTGAGGTAACATGATTATGTTATTTGTTGATCTCCATAGACCACTCCAACCCCAATGGGGGTTTGAAATTTCATCTTAACAATATAACAGGGGTCGCCAATCTCCGCACTGATGACAAGAGGATCTTGATGCGGAACTTGGACTCCTTCCAAGTCTTAATCATTAAAAGTGATGGGATGATTAATACAAAATTTTTTTAACTCTCGCTCTTCAAAGGTGGTGATGAAAACTTGATTAGATAGTAGTGGCCCTCCTGCAATCGTTTCAATTTCTCTAATTATTTGGCGACTATTGTGTTATTTCTATGATGATTGTCCCAGTTGCCCCCAGTTGGAGCTACGTTTACTTAAGTTGATTGGTTCTACACAAATTGATGCAGATATCCCTGTTGAATGAGCCTCTCTATCTTTTCTTTAAGTTGCTTACACACCTTTGTAGTATGTCCACGACTTCGGTGGAAGTGACAATATTTCTCCTGATTTTTTGAATTTGGTTTCAGTGGATGTGGTCACTTAATGGTCTCTTCATCTCGAATAGTCATCAAGACGTTAACACGAGATGTGTTCAGTGGTGTATATTCCTTTTTTGATCATGGTTCGTGTCGTTGATGTGGGGGCCGTGGAGGGAGATCATGACTATCTTGTTGCTTCTTTTAATAAGATTGTTGATCCGCATTCTCTATGACGCTTTTATGTTTTCCTGTAGATTGTTCAAATTATTTGCGATGGGCATTAATAGCCTCATCGATAGAAATTTGTGCTTCCACATGGTGAACCAAGTCGGCATATGAGCGAACCGTATCTCACATTAATGACAAGTAGAAAGGCCCAGAATGGAGCCCTCCGAGGAAAACTCCTCTAGTGATCTACCCTGGTGGTGAGCCGAGGAGAACCTCTGGAAGTATTCTTTAAGTGATTCACATTTATTTTGATGAATGCCTGAGATGAGAGGAATCTTTAATGATCGTCCGGTCTGCAATGAATTGTTCTACAAAAATCTTGGCGAGTTCTCCAAAGATATGGATAGATCCCCTTGGAAGAAAGTAAAACCAAGTGCGGGCCTGACCCTTGAGGGTGACTGGAAAAACTTGACAAAGCATTGTGTTAAGAGCTTGTCGGATATGCATGATGGTTTTGTAGTGATCGATGTGTTCATATGAGTCAGTTTTCCCATCATAGGAATCGATACTCGGAAGCTTGAAACCTAAGAGAATAAGATGTTGAAGAATAGCTTCAGCTAAAGGTGAAGACTCCTCATAGTCGCAGCGAGGGGGAGGATAATTTCTATCTTTAAGGTGAAATTCGTCTTGCATCAAATATTATAATTCTACACGTATAACATAACGAGTGGAGTCAATAGGACGAGAATGTGCCAAGCTACCAATAATAATTAGTGGATTAGCAGTCGATTGAGCTGCAAGTGATGGATGAGTAGAATTGACAGTGTCAATGAGGTCAGGATCATGGTATGAAAGGAGGAACACCAGTCTGATGGCGAAGGCCTCGTATTCGCATTTTGATCTCCCTTGTCTAACGATCGTTCTTGGGGGAGATGTGTACGTAGTGTTCTCGTAAAAAAAGTATCTCATTTCCATTCGCACACGATCTTCTAGAGAGATTCATGTTGCACCTTCACCGACAGGGTCATGCCTATCAGGGGGAAGTGAGGCAGAAGCTTGACGTCCTTGGTTCGAGGATTGGTTTCGAGAGTGATGGAAGTTGGAGCGGGAGGCTCTATTATTGCGAGTATTATGCCTATTGGTCATAATGCAGGTGTTCACAAAAATTGTGATTGATAGGTTTTCTTCCCACAGACGACGCCAAACTGTTGCGTGCTAGAAAACCAGTTGTGGTAGAATAAAAGTTTACTTTACTTTGTTAGGGAATCCAAAGACATACACAAATGTTTGAAAATTAATAAGAAAACTCTAGAATTTTTACGTGAAAACCCAAAAGAGGAAAAACTATGGCCTAGCCCAAAAATCTTCCACTATGTATGCTTTGAGTACAAAATTTTCCCGATAACGGAATTAATTGTATATGAGAAGGCGACAATGGGAATAATCAAGCAACAATTATATAACCATTGTTGGGTGCTTGCAGTGGTAGTGATGATGGTGAACATGGGGTCGAATCGACGCGACGATCCCGTGGTGATGATCGACGGAGATAGGCGATCGTTAAGCGGCGCGGACCGATATAGTATGGCAGCTGGACCGCGATGGTGGTCGCATGACCGGCGTGGTTGATGACAATGATGATTGATGGCGGTGGCCGACGATGGTGGCGACACTCGGCAGCAACCGACGTGGTGGCGACGGCGACGACCGGCGACGTAGTCGAAGACCGGGACGATGGTTGACACGACCGACGGGCAGTGGCGCTGATGAACGCATGCCAGAGATTGAAGATGACGAGGGTCGGCGCTGGCGGCTGACGGCGGCATGATTATGTTTGGAGGATTTTCAAGCTTTAGAGCTCTCTCTTCTCTTAAGCTTGGCTCCCCTCATGTGAAGAATGATGAACTATTTATAGATTAGAGAGAAGGCATTTCCGTAAATAAATGCAAAATCCAAACCACTCCATCAGATGACTCATGATGATTCCCTTGATCATCTATTGTATTTTGTGCATTTGAATGCTCAAATGAAGTCAGAATCAAAAGATCTTGAGCTCGTTAAATCCGGCTCGTCAAGACGCTCGATTTGATCATAAACACTTCATATTTAAGAATTATTTAGGGATTTAACTGATATCCCAAAATTTCTAATGATATTTTAAGTGCTTGATTTCGACTAGTTTAAACTTCGGATCTGCTTGCTTTTAACATCGAGATTCGTGCTTCGACTAGTAGTATTTTTAGTATCATATCAATTATGATATATTTATTTTAAAATTAAAACCTTCTTTATGATTTATATATTATAGGTATGTTAGAATATAAATAGAGTTAAGCTCCTAGCTCAATATAAAATCTTGAGTGGGGTTTAAAATAAGATATATATTAAAAATAAGTTTATGTATTATGTTTATCTCAAAATAAGATATATAATTATAATAGATATATATTATGTTCATCTCAATCTAAGTTCAATACTTTATATAACTCATGATGATTAAAAACAAAGCTCCATTTTCTTTTTTTTCCTTTTTTTAAATAAAAATATATGAATTTTATTACCAATAAAAAAGAGTACAAAGTTCTTAAAAAATAATTCTCTAAAACTAATGCTCAAAGAGATACAATAATCTTAAAGAGAAAAATCTCCAAATTAATACAAAGAGGATATAAGGGGATAAAAAAGAAAAAGAAAATCAACTCAACTACAGCACTTGAACCACTTGCAAAAGAGCCCTACAAGATACTAAAGAAAGCATAAGTACAAGAAAATAAAATTAACAAATGAAAAGCAAGTATAAAAAATAAAGCAAGAAAAAAATGCTCAAGCTAAGTTAAAAATCATCTCAGAGAGCAGTGAAATATGTAAGCATCCAAACTCTATTAAGGTGAGTTATAATCACATATAAAGTTACTAACCGAAGAGAAAAATAAGAAAAAACATCAAAGCCATCATAGCCCCTTATCTCAACAAAAGAAGATAGTCAAGACCAACAAGCAAAAAGAACAACAGGCACTATTAAAAGGATAAACTGGCTCAATTGAGAAGTAAGCCAAAGACCAACAGCCAAAAAAAATAACACGCACTGCCAACATCAAACCAGAAATAGTCAGACAACAAAGCCAACTAACCAACAAAGGCCCAAGGAAAATAGGACAGATACTAGCAAACAGGAACATCAGTAATAACTGCAAAATATATATGCATTCAAACTTCATTAAGGAGAGTTACAATCACATATAAAGCTATCAACCAAAGAGAAGAAAGAGAAAAATATCAAAGCCATCATAGCCCCTTACCTCAACAAAAAAATATAGCCAAGATTAATAGCAAAAAAGAACAACAGACACTGCCAAAAGGATAGACCAACTCGACTGAAGAAGTAAGCCAATGACCAACAAAAAAACAAAACAATAGACATTGTCAATAACAAAGCAAAAACTGCAAGACAAGAAAGCCAACCAACCAACAAAGGCCCAAGGAAAACAGGTTAGGCACCAACAAACAGGAACAATAGTAATAACTGCAAGATCAACAACAAAGCCACCATAAAAAAAAAACACCCAAGATATGCAGCTGCACCAAAGACAACAAGGAACCCTAGAGAATATTTAAGTTTAAATTTAGGAATAGGAAAATAGAAAGAAAATGGCCGAATTGTATTAAGAAAACTCCATTTCTTAATACAAATAGCATACGCTATTTGGCTTACTATTTTTATCCATAAAAATTGATTAAAACATAGAAATCAAACGAAGTGTATAAAGCTAATTCATTGTTCATGAAGAATTTGAATATCCACGATTAATTACACAATGAAAGTCATTCAAGAAATTTGCTTTTGTAGAAAAGTAGAGGACAATGCCTCGATTCTGTTCCAAAACAGATAATTATAATGAGAAAAGAATATTGCTAACAAAAGAGAATAAAAGTTCCAAAGATTAAAATTTAGTATAATAAATTCACTAATTGATAACTATAAAAATAGCTTAAAACACAAAAATATGAGCACATTTCAAAAGAAAATCCGTCTCAAACAAAAATTCCAATAGATCTCGCAACATGTTCCATCCAACATAATCACAAGGATTGAGAGCATTCCCAAGAATAGCAATTTGCAATTCCAACATCGATGAATGGAAAGCTGTTAACAATTGAAAAAAAATCAAAGCCCCACGTATCATAAAATATCACCAACAAAAAACTGGAGACAAATATGCTTCAAATGAGACTAGGTTAAACATGCACATCATAATGAAAATGTAATAAAATTCATCAACGCCTTATATTGCTCATGGTAAAAAAGACCGCAAAAATTTAATCACAGATAACCAAAACTAGTCAGCTCAGTATAGCAGCAAACAAAGAGAAGACGGATTGCTAGTAACAACGAAAATTGAACAAGCAACAACAAACAAAAGAGAGAAGATGATCGTGAGAAGCCAAAAGCATCCAAAAAAAGTAATAACATTGATCTCATTCTCCATTCGAGAAACATATTCTTAATTTTTAGTGGGTAGTGCTCTTTAAATATTTATCTACATAACCATTATTTGAGATAACCAAACCTCCTCACCCTATAGCAAAGAAGAAATTCGTTAGAGACGGAACTGCGGAAAAGAATGTGCAAGCCATATAAGAAGAAGTGAGGATTAGCCGATAAGAAGACTCTCGGAGGTGAAGAACTTACCTACAATATTGAAACGCATGCGAACGACGATGAGAAGATGAGAATCGCAAACGACTGGCAACGAGACACCTAGTCCCGCGAGGTATTTACTTTTCCCCCAGATTCGATTGAATTCATAATACACGAGAAATGACCTATTTGATGTATTTGAAATCCTCTAATATTTTACTTCACTTTTGCAAAGTAATCTTACCAAACACTAAATATCTAATTTACTTGTGTTTACATTACTTTACTTTAGAAATAAACAAAACAAACTGCCCCTTATTTATTCTCATTTAGACTCTGATTGAATCAGTTTTGTTGCGTGCTAGAGAATTTTATTCCGGTAGATGCGAGATCTTCGTCGTAGCCCAAAAATTATCCAACACACAAGCAGGGGATATGAACACGGGGTTATAATGGAAAACCCGTTAAGGAAAACCACGGGCCTTGCCACCAGTAGAACTTTCACTATGTGTTCAAAGATCGTCCTTGCTTCGTTAGTTCGGAGAAGAAGGTGTTTACAGGGGCGGAAACAATATTCCGAGTGTAGAAAAATATAATATCGGTCAACTCCAACCCAAGGGAGAAGTTTCCCAAAAAGCGGCAGGAACGGATCTTCTGGGAGCAACCTCTTGATCTTCAGGAGAAAAGAGCGGCAACTGGTCTTTTCTAGTCCTCTCCTAAGGGCGAGCTCCTGATCTTCAGGCACTACTGGTGGTGGCACTGGTGGTGATAGATCGTCGGCGTCAAGGTCGACTGGTGGTTCTCAGAGCTCTCTGGTCTTCCAATCAGATTCGGCCCTCTAAGGTGAGAATGAGGCTCTATTTATAGATTTTTTGGGAGTGGCAGGCCTTGTAAATTGCGGAAAACTCCAACCACTCCCATCTGACGGCCCGCGCGATCCCCGATCGGATGGTGTATTTTGATGATCCGGTGCCTTAATGATGTCTAATTGGGTGATCTTGGATTCGTTGGATTCGCCTTGACGAGCACCGACTATAAATATGTCGCTTTAGTGACCATTTGGCGAATCGATCCATTTTCATGCCCCGATAGCTTGATCGAGTGATTCGAGCTCTGATGACTATGCTTGATGTTGCTATGTTCGCCTCATCGAGGCCGCTTGATCAGTGGCTTGAAATCGGTGATTAGATCGAAGCATTTCTGAAAATGCCTTGAGATTCGTGCTTGATCAGATTAATTTTCTGAGGATGTATCAAGTTTTTATGTTGTTAAATTCATCTCATTCAAATATTGAATTTAACTATAAATTTTACTAAAATTGAGATTTAGATAATCCTGAATTTAATTTTAGAATATTCCATTACTTATATTGCTTGATATATCATTACTTGTATTCATTTATGTATTGGAGGATTTACATATTCTTATGTATTTACATATCTAACATCTAAATTTTAATATATATATATATATATATATATAACACATCAATCTTTAATATTACATCAAAAAAATCACACTCTATTTTTAAAATTTTAAAATTTAGCTGTTAAATCTGTAAATGCATATGGTATGTGTGCAAATCTTCCTTATATATTACATAATTCTTGAGGATTATTAACTTGTAATTGTATTATGGGCAATTTTTTTAAAATAAGTATGGTTAGAATAGAATTAAAAAATAAAAATTTAAGAATAGGTATACTTTAATTAGTGTAGGCGAGCTCGGCGATAATGACACGTAATAAATGAGGTAAGTTGCCCAATTAGCGACTTAATGAGCAAGTCAAATTAATTGGGCGACTTTTAATAATAGTTTAAATATTAATTATTCTTTCCTTAATGTTAAAGTAGATAGTTTATGGCAGATTGGATCAAGATCAAGTAGCGTTGAATCACGCCACTACATTTAAATTTATTTTTGAAAAATAAATTTACGAATTTCCTATATATATAAATAGATAAATAACTAAATAAATTTATAAATATATATATATATATATATATATATATATATATATATATATATATATATATATATATATATATATATATATATATATATATATATATATATATATATAAATATAATTATAATTACTTCATTTATATAATTTATAAAATATTTATATAATTTATTCCTTTCTTTATTTATTTATTAAAAATTATTTATTTATATATTTTAAATATTTTTATATTATATATTAACAAAAATTAATAAAAAATATATATTTTAAATAATTATATTAATTAATAAAAAAATATTAAATAAATTTATATATATAATTAAATATATTTTTAAATTATATATTTAATTTTATATATATATATATATATATATATATATAATATAGATATAATTATAAATATTTATAAAGCTATTGAAATAGTTAATTATTTCACTTAATTTTAATGAATGAAAAATAATTATTTATTTTCAAATATAATAAAAAATAAATCACATTCAAATAATAATATTTATCTTATTAAAAGGAAATTCAGAAATTTATTTTCCAAAAAAACATAATTTAAATGTAGTGAGCGTGATTCGAACACATGTTTTTTAGATCTTCAATCTGATAATTTGTCAACTGAGCTATCATGCTTTACCGTTAAGAAAAAAATAATTAATTATTTAAATCATTATATTAAGTCGCCAATTAGTGCACTTGCATTAATACTAACGCGACTCATTTTAACGCTACATCACTAACATCAGATCCACGCGACTGCAGCCGCCTACTAATTGCACTATACATATTCTTAAATTTTTGTTTGACCGTACTTAATTATCTAATTCAAATTCTAATCATACTTAATTTAAAAAAATTGCCTTGTATTATGCTGTTTTTTACTAATAGACAATTGTTGTAGAGATTTTATATTGATTCAAAAAAGGACCCTCAAAATAATCTTTCAAAGATGTTTATACTCGCTTATTTTAAATATTAATTAAAAATGTTTTCATATCTGTTATATTGAGAGAAGAATATATTATTTTATCGACTCTGTTTAAATATTATCGTAAAATACATAGTATTAAAACTATATTATCATCAGAATTATATATATATATATATATATATATATAATATGAATTAATAAATTCACATTTATGATATTCGTTATAGATATATTATAATAAATATAAAAGGTTAATTTTTATCAGAATATAGTCATATTATTCATTAATATACAAGAAAATTATATTTCGTAAAAAAATTATTATTTAAAAACATTATTTTAAAATATAAATTCAAATCAAACGTCTTCTTCGTTCGTGCCAGAACGAATCCAATAATCATAAAAGAGATATAAATCGAGCTAAGCCATTTATTTCTTCTTTTATTTAGAACATAAAGCATACATCAGCCGTCACATATCATCCATGACAAGCTTAGCTTCATTCCTACAAATTACTTAATACCCGGCGCCGCCGGCGACGCCGCCGCCATGGCTAAGGCGGCATGGCGGTCCGACGGAGCACATGAGAGGAAGGAAGGCTCCTCTCATCCTCATTTTCTCACAGCGACCACGACACTGATCGTCCTCCATCTCCTTCATCATCATCTCTCCGGTCATCATGTTCAGTAATTCGCACCGACACATGTCTGAAACCAAACGGAGCTGTTCGCAGCATTCCGGCGGGCTTCCGGCGCCGCCAATTCCGTATTTGAGGATCGGGCGGCAGGCGGTGAGAGGGTGCTGCTGCATCTCCTGCGTGCACTTTTTGTATTCGGCGATCATTTCCTCCTCTTGGTAAGTGGCCGCAGCGGCGGCGACGAGCAGGAGGAGGAGGAAGAGAAGCTGGGAAGATAAGTGATTGAAAGCCATTAGTTCCGTTGAGAGTCTTTGGTGGACTTTTATGAATATATAGAGGGAAGACACAGAAGAGAGAGGAGAGAGAGAGTACGTAAAGCATGTATGCATGGGGAGGTGGCCGATCTACGTGGTGATTAATATAGGTGTTGAATGACGCATGGGGGTTGGTCAGAAGCATGTGCGGTGCATGCGTGAGTCTTTAGTGGCACGTGTTTTTGATTGTAGTTTCTATTTTATTTTCTATGTATCAAGCCCAACTATTTAGTAGGGCTGCAAAAGAACCGAACCGAGCCGAGCAGGGTACTGATCAAGTTCAAGCTTTTTTAAGATCGAGCTCGAGTTTTCCCGGCTCGACTTTCGCCGAGCTTCGATTTTTACGTTCGAGCTTGAGCTCGTTAAAAAAAATAGTGTTCGCGAGCTCCTTAACGAGCCTTAATCGAGCTTTAATTGAGCCATTATCGAGCCTTAATCGAGCCATTATCGAGCCTTAATCGAGCCTTATACAGTATTGTTTATGAACAAGCCTTAATCGAGCCATTATCGAGCCTTAATCGAGCCTTTATGTTGTTTATGAAGCCTTAATCGAGCCTTATACAAGATTGTTTTAGCCTTAATCGAGCCTTAATCGAGTCATTATCGTGCTCCTTAACGAGCTGTTTGAGCTTTAAATGATCACTTAACATAATCAACAACATAACTTGTGCTCGTTCAACAATCGAGTATTTACAAAGTGTTCGCTCGTCGATTAATTAAATGAACGATAAACGAAGCTCTAATCGAGCCGAGTAGCAGTATTGAACGCTTCGTGCGTTTACACCCTACTATTTAGTAATCCTCTAGTTTAATTAACCTACTTTGAACTCATTTTTGATCATTTATTATCCACAATCATCTCCATTTCATCATTATTATTTATGTTTTTCTCAACTATATATATATATACTACATTCACATGTTATGTATGTTTCTTAGTATTTCAATGAGAGTTATTTGGTAAGAGCATTCCACTTTTTATTTTTAAGTAATTCTCATCACATAAATGAAAAGATTACCTAATTGTTTGGCTTCTTCGCTCTTGAAGGATTTTCATAGAAAGAGTTAATAATAGATGATAGTCTATTTAATAGTTAGATCAACTTCTTAGTTCATATTAAGTTCGAGAGCTAATTAGTTATATAAATATGACTAAGGATCTAATTTGAATTAAGTTGAGTTAGAATTAACTTAAAACGCACATACAAATATGAGCTAATGGTTTAAAAATCTTTTGCTCCCTATAATAACTATTGATGCAAGCCACCTTTCTTCCTAAATCATGAAAGTTAATTGATAACTTCTAATAGGAACCCACTTTATTCTTGTTGTGAGATAATAGTTAATTAATATTTTATTTGTGATCCAATGAGTCAAAACATTCAAGAAATTAATTAGGTCTAGATAGAGCTCATCAGTCTAATAGACTTACTTTTCATTGCATGTAAGTAAAGATCTCTTTTAATTTTTTTAGGGTTAATTTCTTACATATTATTCAAATTTTATCTATTTCTATAAATTTATATTAGAATATTCTAACTTAATTTTTTTCCTATTTAGATGTGATTTTGTAAATCATTCTATATAAATGTAGACATGATCACAGTCATAAAACTCAAAATATGTGACTTTAGCTCTCTAATTTTATACATATAAAAAAAGGAGATTTACATACATAACACATAATTATTATATATTTACATATCTCACATCTAAACTTTGATATTTATAAATATAGCAATGTTCATATACATTTTATTTTGAAAAAATTAATGAAAGTATTATATTTGATATAATATTAAAAATTGATATATTATTTATATAAATATTAATTTTTTTGGAAGATTTACATACATATCACACAATTCTTATGAATTTACGTATCTAATACCTAAAGTTAGATATTTACTTATCTAACACTTTCTTATACTTAAAAAAGGTCTATTTCACTTTTAAAAAGTAAGTGATTATGATATTATTGATGCGATATTGAAAATTGAGATGTTATATATGTAAAAAATTAAAATGTTTGATATGTAAATACATAAAAAATTGGTATGTATGTAAATGCCTCTATTTTTTGGGACTTTTAAATACAAAATCACCCTATTCTTCTATATTTATAAATTAACCACCTTTAATCTTAATTTTTAAAATCTACTTTAAAATATTGAAATTCATAACAAAAGCTCAACTCATATTTTTCATTTTATAAAATTCTAAAAGATTTGATCATAACACATGCAAGTACATGAGTCTCAGAGAAAAAATAAAGAGGTTGATTAAATTATAAATATACATAATAAATACTTCCCATGAAGAGTGTAAAATAAAGAAGGATTAGTGTTCCCAAGCTTGACCTGCAACCAAAACACTGAAAATAGTTAAAATATGGAGATTTACATATATACCTCAAAATTGTAAGAGTTTAATATATAGTATAAACATGGAGGCCTCAGGAGTCACTTATATTGAGAAAAAAATATTAAATAACATCAACAATAATATAATTATTTAACACTTATAAAATATGAAATAGAGACGTTATAAATTATAAACTTTTTATCATTATGAATTTTATTTTTTGTAATTTAGAGATAAAAAATATATGAAGAATTCACATTAATAATAATTTTTATGGTTGATTCTAAAATTATTACATTAATTAAATCACAAATTGATTTCACACAAAATATATATAACCAAAATGACTAAAATTACTCACAAATATAAAACTATTAAACATACAAAACAAAGGAAAAATTCACAAATAAAATTAGACATTATGTCAGAATAAATAGATGACTTCCTAAACTATAAATCTATTTTTTTTTTATTTGGTAAAGTGTTCCTATTAATAAATAATTTAATCTTAACCTGTGCAAATACATGAATTGATGAGTATTAATTTTATAAATATTTAGGTTTCAAATGTCATGAATCTATGTAATCCCTCCAAAAGATTTGGGAAATAAAACCTTCATATTTACATGAAAGTACCTCCATGATTTTGGGAGTTTGAATTTAATCTAGCAAGTATTATTAAAAAATAATAAAATTATGTTTTTTTTTGCAAAAACAATATTATTTCCTTTAGAATTGTAAATTAAGTGGAGGCCAAAATAAGTCATCATACAGTTATGGCCAAATTATTAATATACAAAATACCTTATATGTATATATATTTTAAATATGTAAGATATCAAGGATATTTGCATCAAAGTTTATATTTATTTTGATATGTAAAAAAAAATAAAGGAAATTTTATATACATAGCACACAATTCTTATGCATTTGCATATCTAATACCTAAAATTTGATATTTATAAAAATAGCACTTTACCTATGCCAAAAAAGATATATTTTACTTTTAAAAAATAATGAAGGTGCTATTTTTGAATTAATAATAAAGATTTAGATGCTATTTAAGTAAATTTGAAAGTTAGATGTTAGATGTGTAAATATATAAGAATTATATACTAGATATATAAATGCTCTAAAAATAAATAATACATGAATTTCTTTTGAATCAATTAATCTTGCAAAAATTGATGTGCCTTGTAAATAAAAAATAGTCTGCATCAAGCAATCAAGAAATTATTATTTTTAATCATTAATAGGTTTTTAAATGATTTTTTTTCAAAGTGTATTATAATTAAATGATTTAAAATTATTTTCTTTTATTAGCACATATTTAAAAAAAAGGAAATTATTTCTAGCTCCTATAAAGATTCAATTGATAAAAAAATATGAAAGTTATTGTCAATAGGTCCCACAATCTCAATGATAATATGGGAAGAATAATACTTTATCCTAAAAATAAATAAACAATCAAAAATTCAATATTTTTAAAGTATATTTATAGGTTTTGGACCATTTTATTTTAGAATTTTTACAAATAAACCTCTTAAATATATATATATATATATATATATATATATATATATATATATATATATATATATATATAATTTAATCATTTAAAAAAAAAATTAATTATTGGACTCATTTATTTAGTTATGTCATGATCAAATTATTTAGAATTTTATAAAATTGAAAAATATGAGTTATGCATTTTTATGAATTTAAATATTTGATTATCAATTTAAAATTTAAAATTTAAAATAATTAATTTATAAATATAAAAGAATAGAGTGACTTTGCATTGAAAAGCCTCTTTTATTTTTCTATTTTAAGTATAAGCTTATTTTGATGATTAAAAAGTCATTAACATAACATAATTTTTCTAGCAATATAGTGTATTATAATTAGCAAATTTACACAATTTATCGTATTTATATAAATTTTCAACTCATTATATTTTATGTGAACTTGGAGCTAAGAAAAAAAAAAAAATAAGAATCATTGTTATAAAACTTGGTTTAGATGTCAAAACTTAGAGAATTGAGAAAGATATAAAGTGGCATGTAGAGATTCTAAAAAAGCAATATAAGATGCAAAAAATTTAACTTTTAGTTATTTATACAATAGATTAGATATCAAAGAAGATGAAAGATGTATGTATAAGTTACCAAAAAGAGATAAAGAGAAGTAAAGATATAGTTCAAGTGTATTAAGAATGAAAATATTAAAATATTTTTCTTAGAAAGGATATTGAAAATAGGTGGATAAGGTATTTTGATAAACTTTTCAATTAAAGATCCGAAAGTACGATTGATTTTTGCAACCTTAATACCCTAAAAAAATAGAGAATTTTATTTTATCTTCAGATTAGTAATCAAGTTAGAGAAGCTTTAAAGAAAATGAAATGTGGAAAAAAAGTAGGACCTGATAATGTTCCAATAGAAGTGTGAAAATGTTTAGGAGATCAAGGAATTTCTTGGCTTATAAATCTTTTTAATATTATTTTAAAGACTAAAGATGTTAGATGAGTGGAGAAAGAGTTTATTGGTTTCTATTTAAGAATAAATGTGATGCACAAGAGTATGCAAATTATAGAGGAATTAAGTTAATGTGTCATACATTAAAATTATGGGAGAGAGTAATTGAGCATAGGTTACAATGTGATACAAAAGTTTCTCACAATCGCTTTCATGTCAGGTATATCTAATATGGATGTTATACATTTGTTAAGAGGTTTGATGGAGAAGTATAGAGAAAGCAAGGAGGATCTACATATGATATTTATTGATTTAGAGAAAGCTTATGATAAAATTTCAAGTGATATTCTTTGGAGAGTTCTAGAACAGAAAGAAGTCAATATCAATTATATTCAAGTCATTAAGGATATGTATACTAGAGCTATTACTTGTGTCCAAACACAAGGAGGATTGACAAAATATTTTTCTATTTCAGTTGGATTACATCAAGGATTAGCTTTAAGCTCTTATCTTTTTTACTTTAGTTATGGATGTTCTTATTAGGCATTTACACGAAGATGTATCTTGGTGTATGCTTTTGTCGATGACATTCTTTTGTTGATAAGACTAGAGAGCGAGTCCAAGAGAAACTAGAATTATGGAGGTCAACTTTAGAGTCTAAAGATTTTCATTTAAGTAGATCTAAAACTGAATATATGAAGTATAATTTTAGTTGTAGAAGTTTTAGTGGTAGTAGTGACATTAGTGAACAAGTCATTAATAAGAGTGATTCAGATATTTAGGCTCTATTGTTCAAAATGATGGTGAAATAGATGGTGATGATATTAATAGAATTCAAGTTGGATGGTTGAAGTGGAGGAATGCATCCCTATTGTGATAGAAAAGTTCCACTTAAACTTAAGAGAAAATTTTATAATATGGTGGTAAGAACTGTAATGATTTATGATGCAGAATGTTGGCCAATAAAAAAGAAGCATAAGACTAAGTTAAGTGTTACAGAGATGAGGATGCTTAGGTGGATGAGTGGCTTTACTCTTAGAGATAAAATGCAAAATGAGTATGTTCGGGAAAAAGTTGGAGTAACTCTAGTGGTAGATTATATTAGAGAGAGTAGGATCGGACGATAAGAAGACTCTCGGAGGTGAAGAACTTACCTACAATGCCGAAACACATGCGAACGATGATGAGAAGATGAGAATCGCAAAGCGACTTGGTAGATGCCTAGTCCATGAGATCACGGTAGGTATTTGAAACACTCTAATATTTTATTTCACTTTTGCAAAGTAATCTTACCAAGCACTAAAGATCTAATTTACTTGTGTTTATATTATTTTACTTTAAAAATAAACAAAACAAAATGTCCCTTATTAATTCTAATTTAGACTCCGATTGAATCATTTTTTATGTTGTTAAATTCATCTCATTCAAATATTGAATTTAACTATAAATTTTATTAAAATTGAGATTTAGATAATCCTGAATTTAATTTTAGAATATTCCATTACTTATATTACTTGATATATCATTACTCGTATTCATTTATGTATTGGAGGATTTACATACATATCACCCAATTCTTATGTATTTACATATCTAACCTCTAAATTTATATATATATATATATATATATATATATATATATATATATATATATATATGTAACACCTCAATCTTTAATATTACATAAAAAAAATCATAATCACTCAATTTGTAAAATTTTAAAATTTAGGTGTTAAATCTGTAAATGCATATGGTATGTGTAAATCTTCCTTATATATTACATAATTCTTATCTGTTATCTTGAGAGAAAAATATATTATTTTTATCGACTCTGTTTAAATATTACCATAAAATACATAGTATTATCATCAAAATTATAAATATTATATATATATTTATATATATATATATATATATATATATATATATATATATATTAAAGATATGAATTAATAAATTCACATTTATGATATTCGTTATAAATATATTATAATAAATATAAAAGGTTAATTTTTATCAGAATATAGTCATATTTTTCATTAATATACAAGAAAATTATATTTCGTAAAAAAATTATTTAAAACATTATTTTACAATATAAATTCAAATCAAACGTCTTCTTCGTTCGTGCCAAATGAATCCAATAATCATAAAAGAGATATAAATCGAGCTAAGCCATTTATTTCTTCTTTTATTTAGAACATAAAGCATACATCAGCCGTCACATATCATCCATGACAAGCTTAGCTTCATTCCTACAAATTACTTAATACCCGGCGCCGCCGGCGCCGCCAGCGACGGCGCCGCCATGGCTAAGGCGGCATGGCGGTCCGACGGAGCACATGAGAGGAAGGAAGGCTCCTCTCATCCTAATTTTCTCACAGCGACCACGACACTGATCGTCCTCCATCTCCTTCATCATCATCTCTCCGGTCATCATGTTCAGTAATTCGCACCGACACATGTCTGAAACCAAACGGAGCTGTTCGCAGCATTCCGGCGGGCTTCCGGCGCCGCCAATTCCGTGTTTGAGGAACGGGCGGCAGTCGGTGAGAGGGTGCTGCTGCATCTCCTGCATGCACTTTTTGTATTCGGTGATCATTTCCTCCTCTTGGTAAGTGGCCGCAGCGGCGGCGACGAGCAGGAGGAGGAGGAAGAGAAGCTGGGAAGATAAGTGATTGAAAGCCATTAGTTCCGTTGAGAGTCTTTGGTGGACTTTTATGAATATATAGAGGGAAGACACAGAAGAGAGAGGAGAGAGAGAGTACGTAAAGCATGTATGCATGGGGAGGTGACCGATCTACGTGGTGATTAATATAGGTGTTGAATGACGCATGGGGGTTGGTCAGAAGCATGTGCGGTGCATGCGTGAGTCTTGAGTGGCACGTGTTTTTGATTGTAGTTTCTATTTTATTTTCTATGTATCAAACCCAACTATTTAGTAATCACTGTCTAGTTTAATTAACCTACTTTGAACTCATTTTTGATCATTTATTATCCACAATCATCTCCATTTCATCATTATTATTTATGTTTTCTCAACTATATTCATATATATACTACATTCACATGTTATGTATGTTTCTTAGTATTTCAATGAGAGTTATTTGGTAAGAGCATTCCACTTTTTTTTTAAGTAATTCTCATCACATAAATGAAAAGATTACCTAATTGTTTGGCTTCTTCGCTCTTGAAGGATTTTCATAGAAAGAGTTAATAATAGATGATAGTCTATTTAATAGTTAGATCAACTTCTTAGTTCATATTAAGTTCGAGAGCTAATTAGTTATATAAATATGACTAAGGATCTAATTTGAATTAAGTTGAGTTAGAATTAACTTAAAACGCACATACAAATATGAGCTAATGGTTTAAAAATCTTTTGCTCCCTATAATAACTATTGATGCAAGCCACCTTTCTTCCTAAATCATGAAAGTTAATTGATAACTTCTAATAGGAACCCACTTTATTCTTGTTGTGAGATAATAGTTAATTAATATTTTATTTGTGATCCAATGAGTCAAAACATTCAAGAAATTAATTAGGTCTAGATAGAGCTCTCATAATAGACTTACTTTTCATTGCATGTAAGTAAAGATCTCTTTTAATTTTTTTAGGGTTAATTTCTTACATATTATTCAAATTTTATCTATTTCTATAAATTTATATTAGAATATTCTAACTTAATTTTTTTTCCTATTTAGATGTGATTTTGTAAATCATTCTATATAAATGTAGACATGATCACAGTCATAAAACTCAAAATATGTGACTTTAGCTCTCTAATTTTATACATATAAAAAAAGGAGATTTACATACATAACACATAATTATTATATATTTACATATCTCACATCTAAACTTTGATATTTATAAATATAGCAATGTTCATATACATTTTATTTTGAAAAAATTAATGAAAGTATTATATTTGATATAATATTAAAAATTGATATATTATTTATATAAATATTATTTTTTTTGGAAGATTTACATACATATCGCACAATTCTTATGAATTTACGTATCTAATACCTAAAATTAGATATTTACTTATCTAACACTTTCTTATACTTAAAAAAGGTCTATTTCACTTTTAAAAAGTAAGTGATTATGATATTATTGATGTGATATTGAAAATTGAGATGTTATATATGTAAAAATTAAAATTTGGATGTTTGATATGTAAATACATAAAAATTGTGTGGTATGTATGTAAATGCCTCTATTTTTTGGGACTTTTAAATACAAAATCACCCTATTCTTCTATATTTATAAATTAACCACCTTTAATCTTAATTTTTAAAATCTACTTTAAAATATTGAAATTCATAACAAAAGCTCAACTCATATTTTTCATTTTTATAAAATTCTAAAAGATTTGATCATAACACATGCAAATACATGAGTCTCGTAGTACAGAAAAATAAAGAGGTTGATTAAATTATAAATATACATAATAAATACTTCCCATGAAGAGTGTAAAATAAAGAAGGATTAGTGTTCCCAAGCTTGACCTGCAACCAAAACACTGAAAATAGTTAAAATATGGAGATTTACATATATACCTCAAAATTGTAAGAGTTTAATATATAGTATAAACATGGAGGCCTCAGGAGTCACTTATATTGAGAAAAAAATATTAAATAACATCAACAATAATATAATTATTTAACACTTATAAAATATGAAATAGAGACGTTATAAATTATAAACTTTTTATCATTATGAATTTTATTTTTTGTAATTTAGAGATAAAAAATATATGAAGAATTCACATTAAATAATAATTTTTATGGTTGATTCTAAAATTATTACATTAATTAAATCACAAATTGATTTCACACAAAATATATATAACCAAAATGACTAAAATTACTCACAAATATAAAACTATTAAACATACAAAACAAAGGAAAAATTCACAAATAAAATTAGACATTATGTCAGAATAAATAGATGACTTCCCTAAACTATAAATCTATTTTTTTTTTATTTGGTAAAGTGTTCCTATTAATAAATAATTTAATCTTAACCTGTGCAAATACATGAATTGATGAGTATTAATTTTATAAATATTTAGGTTTCAAATGTCATGAATCTATGTAATCCCTCCAAAAGATTTGGGAAATAAAACCTTCATATTTACATGAAAGTACCTCCATGATTTTGGGAGTTTGAATTTAATCTAGCAAGTATTATTAAAAAATAATAAAATTATGTTTTTTTGCAAAAAACAATATTATCCTTTAGAATTGTAAATTAAGTGGAGGCCAAAATAAGTCATCATACAGTTATGGCCAAATTATTAATATACAAAATACCTTATATGTATATATATTTTAAATATGTAAGATATCAAGGATATTTGCATCAAAGTTTATATTTATTTTGATATGTAAAAAAAAAATAAAGGAAATTTTATATACATAGCACACAATTCTTATGCATTTGCATATCTAATACCTAAAATTTGATATTTATAAAAATAGCACTTTACCTATGCCAAAAAAGATATATTTTACTTTTAAAAAATAATGAAGGTGCTATTTTTGAATTAATAATAAAGATTTAGATGCTATTTAAGTAAATTTGAAAGTTAGATGTTAGATGTGTAAATATATAAGAATTATATACTAGATATATAAATGCTCTAAAAATAAATAATACATGAATTTCTTTTGAATCAATTAATCTTGCAAAAATTGATGTGCCTTGTAAATAAAAAATAGTCTGCATCAAGCAATCAAGAAATTATTATTTTTAATCATTAATAGGTTTTAAATGATTTTTTTCAAAGTGTATTATAATTAAATGATTTAAAATTATTTTCTTTTATTAGCACATATTTAAAAAAAAAGGAAATTATTTCTAGCTCCTATAAAGATTCAATTGATAAAAAAATATGAAAGTTATTGTCAATAGGTCCCACAATCTCAATGATAATATGGGAAGAATAATACTTTATCCTAAAAATAAATAAACAATCAAAAATTCAATATTTTTAAAGTATATTTATAGGTTTTTTGGACCATTTTTATTTTAGAATTTTTACAAATAAACCTCTTAAATATATATATATATATATATATATATATATATATATATATATATATATAATTTAATCATTTAAAAAAAATTTAATTATTGGACTCATTTATTTAGTTATGTCATGATCAAATTATTTAGAATTTTATAAAATTGAAAATATGAGTTATGCATTTTATGAATTTAAATATTTGATTATCAATTTAAAATTTAAAATTTAAAATAATTAATTTATAAATATAAAAGAATAGAGTGACTTTGCATTGAAAAGCCTCTTTATTTTTCTATTTTAAGTATAAGCTTATTTTGATGATTAAAAGTCATTAACATAACATAATTTTTCTAGCAATATAGTGTATTATAATTAGCAAATTTACACAATTTATCGTATTTATATAAATTTTCAACTCATTATATTTTATGTGAACTTGGAGCTAAGAAAGTGTGCAAGAAAAGATAAAAAAATAAGAATCATTGTTATAAAACTTGGTTTAGATGTCAAAACTTAGAGAATTGAGAAAGATATAAAGTGGCATGTAGAGATTCTAAAAAAGCAATATAAGATGCAAAAAATTTAACTTTTAGTTATTTATACAATAGATTAGATATCAAAGAAGATGAAAGATGTATGTATAAGTTAGCCTACTAAAGAGATAAGAGAAGTAAAGATATAATTCAAGTGAGGTGTATTAAGAATGAAAATATTAAAATATTTTTCTTAGAAAAGGATATTGAAAATAGGTGGATAAGGTATTTTGATAAACTTTTCAATTAAAGATCCGAAAGTACGATTGATTTTTGCAACCTTAATACCCTAAAAAAATAGAGAATTTTATTTTTATCTTCGTATTAGTAAATCTGAAGTTAGAGAAGCTTTAAAGAAAATGAAATGTGGAAAAAAAGTAGGACCTGATAATGTTCCAATAGAAGTGTGAAAATGTTTAGGAGATCAAGGAATTTCTTGGCTTATAAATCTTTTTAATATTATTTTAAAGACTAAAAAGATGTTAGATGAGTGGAGAAAGAGTTTATTGGTTTCTATATTTAAGAATAAATGTGATGCACAAGAGTATGCAAATTATAGAGGAATTAAGTTAATGTGTCATACATTAAAATTATGGGAGAGAGTAATTGAGCATAGGTTACAATGTGATACAAAAGTTTCTCACAATCAGTTTGGTTTCATGTCAGGTATATCTAATATGGATGTTATACATTTGTTAAGAGGTTTGATGGAGAAGTATAGAGAAAGCAAGGAGGATCTACATATGATATTTATTGATTTAGAGAAAGCTTATGATAAAATTTCAAGTGATATTCTTTGGAGAGTTCTAAAGAAGTCAATATCAATTATATTCAAGTCAAGGATATGTATATTAGAGTTGTTACTTGTGTCCAGACACAAGGTGGATTGACAAAATATTTTTCAATTTCGGTTGGATTACATCAAGGATTAGCTTTAAGCCCTTATCTTTTTTTTACTTTAGTTATGGATGTTCTTATTAGGCATTTACACGAAGATGTATCTTGGTGTATGCTTTTTGCTGATGACATTCTTTTTGTTGATAAGACTAGAGAGCGAGTCCAAGAGAAACTAGAATTATGGAGGTCAACTTTAGAGTCTAAAGATTTTCATTTAAGTAGATCTAAAACTGAATATATGAAGTATAATTTTAGTTGTAGAAGTTTTAGTGGTAGTGTAGTGACATTAGGTGAACAAGTCATTAATAAGAGTGAGCGATTCAGATATTTAGGCTCTATTGTTCAAAATGATGGTGAAATAGATGGTGATGATATTAATAGAATTCAAGTTGGATGGTTGAAGTGGAGGAATGCATCTGGCCTATTGTGTGATAGAAAAGTTCCACTTAAACTTAAGAGAAAATTTTATAATATGGTGGTAAGAACTGTAATGATTTATGATGCAGAATGTTGGCCAATAAAAAAGAAGCATAAGACTAAGTTAAGTGTTACAGAGATGAGGATGCTTAGGTGGATGAGTGGCTTTACTCTTAGAGATAAAATGCAAAATGAGTATGTTCGGGAAAAAGTTGGAGTAACTCTAGTGGTAGATTATATTAGAGAGTGTAGGATCGGACGATAAGAAGACTCTCGGAGGTGAAGAACTTACCTACAATGCCGAAACACATGCGAACGATGATGAGAAGATGAGAATCACAAACGACTTGCGACGAGATGCCTAGTCCCGCGAGATCACGGTAGGTATTTGAAACACTCTAATATTTTATTTCACTTTTGCAAAGTAATCTTACCAAGCACTAAAGATCTAATTTACTTGTGTTTATATTATTTTACTTTAAAAATAAACAAAACAAAATGTCCCTTATTTATTCTGATTTAGACTCCGATTGAATCATTTTTTATGTTGTTAAATTCATCTCATTCAAATATTGAATTTAACTATAAATTTTATTAAAATTGAGATTTAGATAATCCTGAATTTAATTTTAGAATATTCCATTACTTATATTACTTGATATATCATTACTCGTATTCATTTATGTATTGGAGGATTTACATACATATCACCCAATTCTTATGTATTTACATATCTAACCTCTAAATTTATATATATATATATATATATATATATATATATATATATATATATATATATATATATAACACCTCAATCTTTAATATTACAAAAAAAATCATAATCACTCAATTTGTAAAATTTTAAAATTTAGGTGTTAAATCTGTAAATGCATGTGGTATGTGTAAATCTTCCTTATATATTACATAATTCTTATCTGTTATCTTGAGAGAAAAATATATTATTTTTATCGACTCTGTTTAAATATTACCATAAAATACATAGTATTATCATCAAAATTATAAATATTATATATATATTTATATATATATATATATATTATATATATATATATATATATATTAAAGATATGAATTAATAAATTCACATTTATGATATTCGTTATAAATATATTATAATAAATATAAAAGGTTAATTTTTATCAGAATATAGTCATATTTTTCATTAATATACAAGAAAATTATATTTCGTAAAAAAATTATTTAAAAACATTATTTTACAATATAAATTCAAATCAAACGTCTTCTTCGTTCGTGCCAAATGAATCCAATAATCATAAAAGAGATATAAATCGAGCTAAGCCATTTATTTCTTCTTTTATTTAGAACATAAAGCATACATCAGCCGTCACATATCATCCATGACAAGCTTAGCTTCATTCCTACAAATTACTTAATACCCGACGCCGCCGCCGCCGCCATGACGGCGCCGCCATGGCTAAGGCGGCATGGCGGTCCGACGGAGCACATGAGAGGAAGGAAGGCTCCTCTCATCCTAATTTTCTCACAGCGACCACGACACTGATCGTCCTCCATCTCCTTCATCATCATCTCTCCGGTCATCATGTTCAGTAATTCGCACCGACACATGTCTGAAACCAAACGGAGCTGTTCGCAGCATTCCGGCGGGCCTGGCGCCAATTCCGTGTTTGAGGAACGGGCGGCAGTCGGTGAGAGGGTGCTGCTGCATCTCCTGCATGCACTTTTTTGTATTCGGTGATCATTTCCTCCTCTTAGCAGCGGGCGACGAGCAGGAGGAGGAGGAAGAGAAGCTGGGAAGATAAGTGATTGAAAGCCATTAGTTCCGTTGAGAGTCTTTGGTGGACTTTTATGAATATATAGAGGGAAGACACAGAAGAGAGAGGAGAGAGAGAGTACGTAAAGCATGTATGCATGGGGAGGTGACCGATCTACGTGGTGATTAATATAGGTGTTGAATGACGCATGGGGGTTGGTCAGAAGCATGTGCGGTGCATGCGTGAGTCTTGAGTGGCACGTGTTTTTGATTGTAGTTTCTATTTTATTTTCTATGTATCAAACCCAACTATTTAGTAATCACAGTCTAGTTTAATTAACCTACTTTGAACTCATTGTTGATCATTTATTATCCACAATCATCTCCATTTCATCATTATTATTTATGTTTTTCTCAACTATATTCATATATATACTACATTCACATGTTATGTATGTTTCTTAGTATTTCAATGAGAGTTATTTGGTAAGAGCATTCCACTTTTTATTTTTAAGTAATTCTCATCACATAAATGAAAAGATTACCTAATTGTTTGGCTTCTTCGCTCTTGAAGGATTTTCATAGAAAGAGTTAATAATAGATGATAGTCTATTTAATAGTTAGATCAACTTCTTAGTTCATATTAAGTTCGAGCTAATTAGTTATATAAATATGACTAAGGATCTAATTTGAATTAAGTTGAGTTAGAATTAACTTAAAACGCACATACAAATATGAGCTAATGGTTTAAAATCTTTTGCTCCCTATAATAACTATTGATGCAAGCCACCTTTCTTCCTAAATCATGAAAGTTAATTGATAACTTCTAATAGGAACCCACTTTATTCTTGTTGTGAGATAATAGTTAATTAATATTTTATTTGTGATCCAATGAGTCAAAACATTCAAGAAATTAATTAGGTCTAGATAGAGCTCATCAGTCTAATAGACTTACTTTTCATTGCATGTAAGTAAAGATCTCTTTTAATTTTTTTAGGGTTAATTTCTTACATATTATTCAAATTTTATCTATTTCTATAAATTTATATTAGAATATTCTAACTTAATTTTTTTTCCTATTTAGATGTGATTTTGTAAATCATTCTATATAAATGTAGACATGATCACAGTCATAAAACTCAAAATATGTGACTTTAGCTCTCTAATTTTATACATATAAAAAAGGAGATTTACATACATAACACATAATTATTATATATTTACATATCTCACATCTAAACTTTGATATTTATAAATATAGCAATGTTCATATACATTTTATTTTGAAAAATTAATGAAAGTATTATATTTGATATAATATTAAAAATTGATATATTATTTATATAAATATTAATTTTTTTTGGAAGATTTACATACATATCACACAATTATGAATTTACGATCTAATACCTAAAGTTAGATATTTACTTATCTAACACTTTCTTATACTTAAAAAAGGTCTATTTCACTTTTAAAAAGTAAGTGATTATGATATTATTGATGCGATATTGAAAATTGAGATGTTATATATGTAAAAATTAAAATTTGGATGTTTGAGATGTAAAAACATAAAAATTGTGTGGTATGTATGTAAATGCCTCTATTTTTTGGGACTTTTAAATACAAAATCACCCTATTCTTCTATATTTATAAATTAATCACCTTTAATCTTAATTTTTAAAATCTACTTTAAAATATTGAAATTATAACAAAAGCTCAACTCATATTTTTCATTTTTATAAAATTCTAAAAGATTTGATCATAACACATGCAAATACATGAGTCTCATAGTACAGTAAAAATAAAGAGGTTGATTAAATTATAAATATACATAATAAATACTTCCCATGAAGAGTGTAAAATAAAGAAGGATTAGTGTTCCGAGCTTGACCAAACCAAAACACTGAAAATAGTTCAAATATGGAGATTTACATATATACCTCAAAATTTTAAGAGTTTAATATATAGTATAAACATGGAGGCCTGAGGAGTCACTCATATTGAGGGACTGTTTGGTTAGCGGTAAATGGAATGCGCTGTAATTAGTTTATATGTTTTTTCTCTTTTTTGTTGTTTGGATGGATGTAAAATAAATTCTGTGAAATTTTTTGAGGTATTTCAAATCCCACAATAGCCAACTTTGCGTGACTTCTAAATACGCTCAAAACGAGCGTATTCTGAATTCGCGGAGCAGAGCAGAGGGCCTGGGAGAGAAAAGCTTAGCTTTTCAATTTCTTTTTTTTTCTTTTTGGGAAAAAGATATTTTTTTCTTTTTGGGAAAATGAGACTGTCTCAAAACAAGATTTTTTTTCTTTTCAATTTCTTTTTCGAATTCGCTCAACCCCTAATATTTATTTTAACTTGAATTAAAATAAATATTATTATAGCTTAATTATAATTTAATAAATATAATTATGTTTATTCAAATTGATGATAAATAATTCATGATAAATTAAAAAATTAAAATAATTATTAAATTTTAGTTTATTTAACAAAAAATAATTAATGAGTAAGCTATTTATTAAAGAAAAATTATTTAATAAATAAATATTAAATCATAACTTAATGATTAATTTATTTAATAAAAATTCCTATTAATTAATTAATGTTTAATATAGTAATAAAATAATATATATATATATATATAATTTGGGTCATTATGTTAATATAAAAAAAGTTGTTATAATTATTTGCATACAACTAATAAGATCTAACATATGAAAAATGCATTATTTTTACTCCCAGCTTAAAAAATAATTTTCTTGTATTTATTTTTTAGATAATTAAATAAAATTTAAATATTCAAAACACATCGTATTTGCTTTTACAATGTGGTTTAAAGTTTCATCTCTTTCTCTTCTTGAAAAATGATAATATTCAAATTTTGTTTATTTATAACACTAACAATTAATATCTTAGAAAATTTGTAAATTAATTACTAATAATTAAATATTCGAAATACATTGTATTTGTATTTGATTTTATTTATTTTTTAGTCAAGTAAAAATTTTTATTTATAATTTATTTATATTTTAATATATATTTATTTTTTTAATTGAATACGTTAATTAGTGAATGAATTCTATAATTAATTTACATATAATAAAGTATTCAGAATACAAATATTTACTTTACATTCATCCAACTAAACAGAAAAATAGTTTCTATGTATTTACTTTACGCACAATCAAATAACTATAAAGTATTCAACTCATCAGATTCATTTTACCGCATTATTACACCATTCCAAATGCACCAAACAAAACACCGAGAAAAAATATTAAATAACATCAACAATAATATAATTATTTAACACTTATAAAATATGAAATAGAGACGTTATAAATTATAAACTCTTTATCATTATGAATTTTATTTTTTTTGTAATTTGGAGATAAAAAATATATGAAGAATTCACATTAAATAATAATTTTTATGGTTGATTTTAAAATTATTACATTAATTAAATCACAAATTGATTAAGATTCACACAAAAAATATAACCAAAATGACTAAAATTACTCACAAATATAAAACTATTAAACATACAAAACAAAGGAAAAATTCACCAATAAAATTAGAAATTATGTCAGCATAAATAGATGACTTCCCTAAACTATAAATCTAATTTTTTTTTATTTGGCAAAGTGTTCCTATTAATAAATAATTTAATCTTAACCTATGCAAATACATGAATTGATGAGTATTAATTTTATAAATATTTAGGTTTCAAATGTTATGAATCGATGTAATCCCTCCAAAAGATTTGGGAAATAAAACCTTCATATTTACATGAAAGTACCTCCATGATTTTGGGAGTTTGAATTTAATCTAGCAAGTATTATTAAAAAATAATAAAATTATGTTTGTTTTGCAAAAACAATATTATTTCCTTTAGAATTGTAAATTAAGTGGAGGCCAAAATAAGTCATCATACAGTTATGGTCAAATTATTAATATCCAAAATACCTTATATGTATATATATTTTAAATATGTAAGATATCAAGGATATTTGCATCAAAGTTTATATTTATTTTGATATGTAAAAAAAAAATAAAGGAAAATTTATCCACATCACACAATTCTTATGCATTTGCATATCTAATACCTAAAATTTGATATTTATAAAAATAGCACTTTACCTATGCCAAAAAAGATGCATTTTACTTTTAAAAAATAATGAGGGTGCTATTTTTGAATTAATAATAAAGATTTAGATGTTATTTTAAGTAAAATTGAAAGTTAGATGTTAGATATGTAAATATATAAGAATTATATACTAGATATATAAATGCTCTAAAAATAAATAATACATGAATTTCTTTTGAATCAATTAATCTCGCAAAAATTGATGTGCCTTGTAAATAAAAAATAGTCTGCATCAAGCAATCAAGAAATTGTTTTTTTAATCATTAATAGGTTTTTAAATGATTTTTTTTTTCAATGTGTATTATAATTAAATGATTTAAAATTATTTTCTTTTATTAGCACATATTTAAAAAAAAAGGAAATTATTTCTAGCTCCTATAAAGATTCAATTGATAAAAAAATATGAAAGTTATTGTCAATAGGCCCACAATCTCAATGACAATATGGGAAGAATAATTCTTTGCCCTAAAAATAAATAAACAATCAAAAATTCAATATTTTTAAAGTATATTTATAGGTTTTTTGGACCATTTTTATTTTAGAATTTTTACAAATAAACCTCTTATATATATATATATATATATATATATATATATATATATATATATATATATATATTTATAATTTAATCATTTTTAAATTTTTTTTGAATTGTTGGACTCATTTATTTAGTTATGTCATGATTAAATTATTTAGAGTTTTATAAAATTGAAAAATATGAGTTATGCATTTTTTATGAATTTAAATATTTGATTATAAATTTAAAATTTAAAATTTAAAATAATTAATTTATAAATATAAAATAATAGAGTGACTCTGCATTGAAAAGCCTCTTTTATATTTCTATTTTAAGTATAAACTTATTTTGATGATTAGAAAGCCATTAACATAACATAATTTTTCTAGTTGATATGACCGAAAACTAATTAAGCGAATCTTGATGTCGAAAGCAATCTAATTAATCAAGTACCGAGATCAGCTTTATTATCAATCGACTCTTAAACATGAAGTGTTTATAGTCAAATCGAGCGTATGGACGAGCCGGATCTAACAAGCCCAAGATCTCATAATTCTGACTACATTTGAGCATTCAAATACACAAAATACATCATATGATCAAAGGAATCATTTTGAGCCGTCCGATGGAGAGGAGTGGTTCGGATTTTGCATGTATTTACAGAAACGACACTCCTCCAATCTATAAATAGTCTCTCATTCTTCATATGAGAGGGGGCCAAACAAGAGAGAGAGAGAGCTCTAAAGCTTGAAAATCCTCCAGGCATAATCGTGTCACCTTACTTTGAGCTTGGTTACCAACCACTATCTGCCGGTCCGCCACCGTTAATTGCCGCTAATCCTTGCCGTTAATCATCGTATCGTTTGTCACCGCACCCTCGCTGTGGTCATCGTCGCCAACCATCGCTGTGTCATCATCGCCACCACCGACGCCGGTCATCGGTCGATCCCCATCTTCACGGTCACCATCGATGACCTTCATCGTTATCATTTGACCCCCATTCACCATTATTATATGGTTTTTGATTTTGGGATTCCCATTGTCTTTCTTACAATCTTGTAATCCCGTTATCGCAAAAATTTTGTACTCTTAAACAAATACATAGTGGAAGATTCTTCTGGCTCGTTTTCCAGGTTTTCCACGTAAAGATTGAGTTTTCATGTTCACTCTTTAAATATTTGTGTGTATTTGGATTTCACAAGGCTAAGGTAAACTTTCACTCTGCTTGGTTTTCGCAGCAGTTTGACGCCATCTGTGGGAAACTGATTTTCATTATTTCATCTTGTATGGCGACCAAGTTTCTCAACAAGATTAAAACCACCATCGAGGTGGAGCATTTCAAGCTTTTAAAGAACGCAAGCGAAGAATGAAGATTCATTAAACTTCGTTCCTTCAGATTTTGTCAAAAATTGGGGGGCAACTCTTAATCTCAAAAGATTATCCAAATCAATATTCGATATCTAATTGATTTTAGTTCGAGAAAACTGATACCAATGAGAAAGACAAAGGTCAAAGAGCAACTTTGGCTACAAAACAAATATTTTGATTTGACCCATTCCACGTTAATGTCATGGTAGGACAAAACAACCTCGGATGGGTCAAAACTCCGCACATACTCCACACAGGTTAACGTCATCAAGCAAAGACTCTGACAAACAACCTCGGATAGGTCAAAAATCCTTAGCGGATTCAATTCGACCTCTTCCATACAGGTTAACGTCATCGGGTAACACCCTAACAAACAACCTCGGATAGATAAAAAATCCTCATCGGATTCAATTCAACCTCTTCCACATGAGTTAACGTCATCGAGCAAAGACTCTGACAAACAACCTAGGATAGGTCAAAAGGTCCTTGGTGGACTTCCCGCGACCTCTTTCATACAGGTTAACGTCATCGAGTCACACTTTGACAAACAACCTCGGATAGGTCAAAAATCCTAAACGGATTCAATTTGACCTCTTCCATACGTTAACGCCATCGAAGTCACACTCACAAACAACCTCTGATAGGTCAAAATTCTCAGTTCCATTCAACATCTTCCATACAGTTAATGACGGACACTCTAAAAACCGGATAGGTCAGGATTCAATTCGACCTCTTCCATACGTTGCGTCGAGTGCTCGACAAATAATCTCGGATAGGTCAAATAAAAATCGTCGACCATCTCTGACAATCTCCGCTTGTCACCACCATCGTCGCTGGTCATCCCCGACTGACGCAATCACAGTGATACTGCCGCATTTGCCGGCACCCGTCGGCCTAACCACCATCGCCGGTCACGCGCCATCGCTGGCAATCCACTGGTCACCACCATCACCGGTCATCCCATACTAACGCTATCGCACCATCGACTACCATTATTATTTGTTATTCTGATCTACATTCTAATCCACCGCCGTTATCGCATCCATCGCCGCCATCTTCACCACTCACCATCAGCGACCTTCATTGTCAGTCGTTGACCTCCACTGTTCATCATTATTATATGGTTATTATTGCCTGATTTTGAGATTCTCATTGTCAGCCCTTCTCATGTACAATTTTGTAATCCCGTTATCAGGAAATTTTGTACTCTTAAACAAATACATAGTGGAAAATTCTTACTGGGCTAGGCCCCGTGGGATTTCACTCTTTCCGAGGTTTTCCACGTAAAAGATTTTGGAGTTTTCTTGTTCACTCTTTAAATATCATGTGCTTTTCAAACAAATAAGTAAACTTTCACTCTACGCCGGTTTCTAGACGCAATAGTGTATTATAATTAACAAATTTACACATTTTATCATATTTATATAAATTTTCAACTCATTATATTTTATGTGAACTTGGAGCTAAGCATAGAGTGTGCAAGAAAAGATAAGAAATAAGAAGCATTGTTATAAAACTTGATTTAGATGTCAAAATTTGAAGAATTTGGAAAGATATAAAGTAACGTGTAGAGATTCTAAAAAAACAATTTATAATGCAAAAAATTTAACTTTTAGTGATTTATACAATAGATTAGATACCAAAGAAGGTGAAAGATGTATGTATAAGTTAACAAACCAAAGAGATATGAGAAGTAAATACATAGTTCAAGTGAGGTGTATTAAGATGAAAATAATAAAGTGTTATTCTTAGAAAAGGATATTGAAAATAGATGGATGAGGTATTGTAATAAACTTTTCAATTAAAGATCTGAAAGTATGATTGATTTTAGCAGTCTTAATACCCTAAAAAAATAGAGAATTTTATTTTTATAGTTGTATTAGTAAATATGAAGTTAGAGAAGTTTTAAAGAAAATGAAATGTGGAAAAATAGTAGGACCTGATAATATTCCAATAGAAGTGTGGAAATGTTTAGGAGATCAAAGAATTTCTTGGCTTATAAATCTTTTTAATGTTATTTTAAAGACTAAAAAGATGTTAGATGAGTGGATAAAAAGTTTGTTAGTTCCTATATTTAAGAATAAAGGTGATGCACAAAAGTGTGTAAATTATAGAAGAATTAAGTTAATGTGTCATACATTAAAATTATGGGAGATGTAATTGAGCATAGGTTAGGATGTGATACAAAAGTTTCTCACAATCAGTTTGATTTCATGTCAGGTAGATCTACTATGGATGTTATACATTTATTAAGAGGTTTGATGGAGAAGCATAGAGAAAGTAAGGAGGATCTACATATGATATTTATTGATTTAGAAAGCTTATGATAAAGTTTCAAGAGATATTCTTTGGAGAGTTCTAGAACAGAAAGGAGTTAATATTAGTTATATTCAAGTCATTAAGGATATGTATACTAGTCTTGTGTCCAAACACAAGGAGGATTGATAAAATTTTTCCTATTTCAGTTGGATTACATCAAGGATTAGCTTTAAGCCCTTATATTTTTACTTTAGTTATGGATGTTCTTATTAGGCATTTACGTGAAGATGTACCTTGGTGTATGCTTTTTGATGACATTCTTCTTGTTGATAAGACTAGAAGCGAGTCCAAGAGAAACTTGAATTATGGAGGTCAACTTTAGAGTCTAAAGATTTTCGTTTAAGTAGATCTAAAACTGAATATATGGAGTGTAATTTTAGTTGTAGAAGTTCTAGTGGTAGTGTTGTGACATTAGGTGAAGAAGTCATTAATAAGAGTGAGCGATTCAGATATTTAGGCTCTATTGTTCAAAATGATAGTAAAATAGATGGAGATGTTATTAATAGAATTCAAGTTAGATGGTTGAAGTGGAGGAATGCATCTGGCCTATTGTGTGATAGAAAAGTTCTACTTAAACTTAAGGAAAAATTTTATAAGATGGTGGTAAGACCTGCAATGACTTATGGTGCAGAATGTTGGCCAATAAAAGAGAAGCGTAAGACTAAGTTAAGTATTACAGAGATGAGGATGCTTGAGTGGATGAGTGGCTTTACTCTTAGGGATAAAATGCAAAATGAGTATGTTCGGGAAAAAGTTGGAGTAGCTCTAGTGGCAGATTAGATTAGAGAGAGTCACCTTAGATGGTTTGGCCACATAAACGCCTGGCGTCCATGACCCGTTAGAGAGTAGATGCATTAGATTTGATTTATGTTAAGAAAGGTAGAGGTAGACCTAAAAAGACATAGTTAAGATGTATAAAAAATGACCTTAATATACTTGAATTAAATGAGAATTTGGCATATAATAGGACACAATGGAGACCAAGGATTCACGTAGCCGACCCCACTTAGTGGGATTAAGGCTTGTTGTTGTTGTTGTTGGAGTTAAGCACAGTGACAATTCTTCCTCTAACACACCCACCTAAAATTTATAGATATAATATTTAAAGAGGGACCAAAAGTTGGCATTTGCGCAAATATAAAAAAGAATTGGATGTTTAGGGAAAAGGCTTACAAAGTGTAGGGGTGTGTACGATCCGATTTTGAGCTGAACTATAGTCGGCTCGAAAAAAAAAAAATATTGGCTTGAAATCGAGTCGTGGCTCGAACATTTCGATTTCGAGCTGAGTCGGATCGATTCTAGATCGAGTTCGATCCGGCTCGAAAGTGAAACAAGCCGGCTCGAAATCTGGCTTGTTTCAACTATAGAAGTGTGAAACGTTCATAAACAATTTTTCACTGCACATTGCAACTATAGAAGTGTGGAACGTTCATAAATCAAAACCCAGAATAGAAGGCTAAGTGGCTAACCTCTTGGCTCTAACATGTAGATAAAAAAAATATAACTTCATCCGCAAAGATCGCAAGTCGCAACCGTAAAAAAACAGAGATATACATGCACGACAGTATGAAGCAGCACAACAAACCATCCCGAGCAGTTGAGCTTGGTCCCTTGGACACTTAGTTAGGTAATAAAAACAAAAGCAACTTAACGAAATCTCTGAACTCAAACAATTGAAGAACCGAAACATTCCCAGTAGGCTAATCTCAAATAATGGAATAACGAAAATAATTGAAAGAACCGACATCTCGTAGCATGAAATACTTACAGAATCGGGAAATGAAATAAGTAGGTAGTAATTCTGGAGCAAATAAACAAACTGAGCACATACAGATCGAACAAGCTAGGTCGAACGAAGATGATAGTGACAAAGAAACACCTCAACCAATAGAGATCGAAATTGAAATCCGACGACGATATCGTGACGACTTTCGAAAAAATTGGCATGAGTACAGAAGCCAAGAAGAATAGAAAGAAGAAAGAAGGGCCGCGAAGAGTCGAGAGTCGGGAGTCTTCCGTTAGAGTGTCGAGGACTCGAGCCGAGGCCGGGCGACTCGAAAGTCTGCTCGTTTTCTTCTACTCGTTCTCGATTCGAGTCCAAATTCGAGTCGACTTTCGAGCGAGTCACTATTTTCGGGTAAATTTCTCATCCCTAACAAAGTGGCGAAGATGACCAAAACATGTCGGGGATCGAGCCATGGCGCAGCCGCCAGGTAAGAGGCGGCAATCAGGAACACCCACTCCCGCTATTTATTGTGTATAATGCGTCGCCCATCCTCACCATCACCTGCCATGTGTACCAAAACGCCGATTTCTCCGCCCCTACACATAGATTAATCAATTATATATATATATATAAAATTTTAAAATTTAAAATTTAATATTTAATAGTGATTAATCAATTTTATAAATAACTGTTCTTATCCAATTATTTTCAAAAAAAAATATTTATTTATAAAAATATGATAAATCCGTTACTCGACCAGCCCGGGGAAAAATTGGCGGCATATACTTACCGCCGGCGACTGCAGCGGCGGAGACAGGCGGTTTTCGGTCTCCCTCACGCTGCGATCCCTTTCGAGTTTCGAGAGAGCGACTTTTTAACCTATACATATGCAAAATAAAATAAATAGTTAAAAAAAATGATGAAGATGATTAAATTATAAATGTATATATTTTAGGCGGATGATTTGTAAATATCCAATAAATACACGATTGCTACAGTTTAACGATAATGGAGCAGTAACTGGTAGAAAAGAAATCACCGGAGTTCGTGGATCGGCGGCGAAATCATCCCCGCCGGCGGCGACGAGCGAGAGGTTGGTGACATCAGTGGCAACGTAGCCAGTGGAATTCAATTCCGGCGCCGACTCGATTTTCCAATCCTCGGAGGTCATGTCGGAATTTGTTTGCTCGGCGAAATCCTTATTTTTAGGGTTTTGAAAACTGAGTGTGTGAGAATCGTGGAACCGAATCGAGGAATGTTTGGCAATAGATTTACTAGGAATTTAGCCATCTAAATCCCGTAAATCCTCCCGAACACCTTCGGAGGATTTAGTAAATCCGAAAATCAGGGTAAATCCCGGATTTATTAAATCCGCCGATTTGGCGGATTTAACGGAATTTAGAGATCGATGAACCTCTCGCTGTATGGTGGGAATCGGTTGTCACAACTCTTCCGAACATAGCCTATTTCTTCTCTCAGCGGATCATTCACTCTTCACTCCCGAACTGTCGCCCTAGCCCTAGCCGCTGCTGTGAATCGCGCCTCTCGATGGATTGCTACCACAGGTACGTTACCTTGGTTACCTCAGGTGAACTTCTCTTCTCTGTGACAACAAGTAATGCGATAGCCTTTATCTTTTTTTTTGTTTGTGGAGATTCAAAATCTGGAGAGATTGGAAACCGCAGCAGGTAGAGCTGTGGGAGTGGTGGAGTTAGTCTGTGTCAATGTTGAGTAGGGAGGAGTGGTTGAGGGAAAGTATAGTATTGCTTACAGGGCTGGATTATAACTTTGCTTTGCATATTTTGCTTAATACTAGTTACTGGAGTTGTAAATACTGATTTTTAATTTTTTTGGCACTTAAGAAAACACAAATTCTATAGTTCAAGTCATTGAATTACCTATTGCCGAAAAGCCATGGATATCAAATGTAAGTTGTTTTGTTGATTGGTTTCGACTTTTTTAGGCGCACTAGCTCGAAGTTTTATAAGTGCACTTAGAAAATTATTTTTTACTGTATTTGAACTAGTGTGCATCTAATGCGAGATAGAACAATGTGTTGTTAGATATTGATTGGTATTCATAACTCGAATTGAGAGGAAAAACAAATTGGTGCAGGAACAAGGAACCATTTCACTAAGTTATCTTTATCTATTTTTTTACTCTATTAGTCCATTGTTTGAGTTAAATAATATTTGGAACTTCAGTGATTTTAAATTCTCGGGAAGTTAAATTTTAATCTGTGGACTTCCATCAAACAATGAGCATGTGATGATGCATTATAATTGGAATTTGGCATTGTTGTACAATAGCTTTTTTTTTTTAGGGCAGTGAGATTTTAAGTATAATAAAAATGAATTCTTAAAATAAATTTTAGGAAAACTTAAAGTTCAGCATCTTTTATATTGAAGGACTTTTGTAAGCTTTAGTGGAATTTGGCATTGTTGCATTTCTATAATTGCAATTTTTTCATATCTATAGGAATTAGGGTGGAGTAGTCACAATGATTGACGTTATCGAATGAGTTTTAAAATGAAATTGCATTACATAATAATTTTTATTAGATCTAAATAGTATAATATTTATTTATATTTTATAATGAACAAGATCTCTTTATTAAATGATAAACTTTAATTTCAATATTACATTTTTTTTTATTTATGTTCTTATTATTTAAAAAAATATTATTTAATTATAACAGATTTAAATCCTCAAATAACTTATCAAACATCTTTCTGGATTTAGCAGAATTTGATAAATTTGTTACCAAACACTTTTCAGAATTTAACAGTTTAGAATTTATTAAATCCAGATGTACTGAATTTAATAAATTCTACTTGAAATAAATCTAATCCTTTGTCAAACACCTCTTTATAGAAAGCGGCTTAAGTGACAGGAAAGGATAGAATGGCTCACCGTAGTTAGGCTCTCCGCCATTGAATTGACTGATTCTTTTACTGGAGCTTGGTGAGTTCCTATTGTTCATGATGTCTCAGCTCCCAATGCCATCAATGTTATCTTCAATATATTTTCGTCACAATTTCCTTACTTTTGGGTCCTCTAGCTCATGAGTCAAGGCCAAGCCTTTTTATTCTGGCCTGACCCGCTCTGAATGTTTGAATTGTATTCTAATTAATTTGAGCTGACCCGAGTATGAGCTTGAATACTCGACCCAATTATTGATGTGGGTTTGGGTCAGATTTGGGCAACTCTTAATTCCCACGACCTGATTTGACCCGACAGAAGAGTCTACTTTAAGCCCACAAAAGTGCTACCTTTTTTTTTTTTTTTTTTATTATTTATTTTTTTTTTGTTTTTTTTTGTTTTATTTTTTATTTTATTTTTGTTTTTTTTTTATTATTATTTTTTATTTTATTTTATTTTTTTATTTTTTTTTATTATTATTTTTTAATTTTATTTTATTTTATTTTTTTTTTGTTTTTTTTTTTAAGTGCTACCTTGTTCTTATCTAATTTGCTCAATGTCTACCTCTCTGCATCTGCTTTTTCCCGCCTCGATCGCTCATCCCTTCCCTCTCTCAGGCCGCCACGGCCACCGCCACCTTGCCTTCACCACGACCCGCTGCTCCACCTCTGATCCGACCACACCCTCCACCCCCGACCCCATTCCCCCAACCCCCATCGTCCTCGAGCTCCGCCGCAAAGCAGCCCTCCTCCGCGAAGGCCGCGGCGCCGCCCTCTCCCAACCAGAACCCCCCAACTACGAGATCGGCTGGAAACGCACCAAGCCGATCAATAACCAGAAGCCCAAGGGTTGGGCCATCGCCGACGTCGTCGATAAGCTCGAAGGACTGTGGCTTGGCAAGCAAGGAATTACATGTGTAAACGATATAATGGCTTGGCTCCAATTCGTGTGTAATATTTCATTCTCATAATTTGTCAAATATACTAACTTTTATGAACCTTAAAGTATATTATATTATATGGAATCATAAATTTAAATATAGAGCTCTAGAATAAATAAGCTCAACACTAATATTTTTTTTTCCCATATTGCAAGATTTCCATTTAAGTCCTAAGTTGATTTTATTTATATGACTTAGGATGCATTTGAAGTAACTATAATTATTTGAAAAAATAATAATGAAATTGCTGCGTAAAAAGCACCTGTTATGACTATATAATTATTTTTTTAAATAAAAGTTAAATTGAAATTTTTTGGCTGCCATCTTAGATAGTCATATCAGATTGAAAAATACAGGTTTTTCATCGTATATTCTTCAAGACAGCCAAAATACAGTTGTTAAATTGGGGTGCAGTGCGGTGCTAAAACGTACTGCCCCTCAAGTATACTTTGTGAATGATTTTATCATGATCGGCATAGTGATTAACTCTCATCAATACTTATGATCTTAATCTAGTGTTCTCTCGCTTCTATAAGTAAAACTAAATTTAGATCATGCTCGTTGGACTAACAAATAAGCTTTCTATCTAGCATCATGGTGGCTTAGGCTTTTGAGTCAAATTACATCTCTATTGCATCTCTTCCATTATGATCTAGGCATGTTTGATGAAAGTCAACTTTTGATCATATTTGACATATAATTGAACTAGGAACAATAAATCTTTTAAAGATTTATGCTTCGCCTAAAATATGTTTTGAGCATAAGTGTTTTGAGCATGATTTATGGGGGGAATGCTTGATCATGAGAGGTGGCATGATCTATTGAGATTATGTTAACTCAAATTTATTCTAAACTAGCTCTAAGGGTTGGGATCAAGGGTAATAATTCTACTTATATATTTCTTTGGGTTAATCAAGTATTGATTGAGCATGCATAAATTCCTATTTGTCATTTGTATTTTAATTGATCAACATGATTTTATGAATCAATCTAAGTTAATGCAAGACAAATTTTTGTTAAGCCTAAGTTAATGATCATCTAATTAATCAAGTTTTAATTAACAAAGATCATCATTGTTAACTTCATTTTTAGATGAGATTTACATCTTTCTTAATCTTAGTAGTTAGAATTTCTAATTAGGGATTAAAATCACCATGATTAAGCACTTACCACACTTCATTAAGTGATTAAGTGCACAAGTCGACCAAAATTTGAAACAATCATAATCTAATGAAATGTAAAATTTAGATCCAAAATTGAAATCAGAATCCTAAGGTGAAACCTAGGTCAAGCCTGTGGGTCCCACTAGACCTGGCCTAGTCCAAATGGGTTAGATGAGTCCAATCACTTACGAATTAAACCAAATTGAACAAAACACTAAATGAAACACATTTGAAATAAAATTTAAATTCAATTGACCTTTAAATGAGCTCATACAGTTGATTAATCCAATTAACTCATTTAAGTTCAATTTGACATAAGGTTAAACAAATCAAATAAAATAAAAATTGAATCAAATTAAATCAAATTAAAAGCACAAATTCAATGCATAAACATAAATAAACTTAAAAAAATTTAGATGAGGTTTAAAGTAGTCAAGCTGACCATTAGACCTAGAGTTCAAGGGTCAACTCATATGAAATTAAACCAAATTAAGCCATTTCAAGGACTCAAAATCATCATATGGATTCATTCAGACACAAAACTAAACAAACTGAGCACAATTAAAGCTTAAATTAACAAATAGGCCCACTTAATCCAAGTAGGCCTAAATGGACCAAATTGTGCTAAATTCAAATTAAATTGAAGCTAAATAAATAAACCACTCAAAATCATTTTAAACACATAATTTAATATAACCGAACTCTCTCAAGAGTTTAATTTGATCAATTTGATCCACTTGACTTAAGTTAACCCATCTTGACCCATTAAGCCTAAATTAGTGAAAATGGGTCTAAATAAAAAAATAATTGCAAATTAATTGAAACCAACTGCTCTACATCATCTCAAATAATTAACTAAATATGATTGAAATCCAAATAAATCTTGATTAAGCTAAATTGATCATTTTGACCAAACTTAATCTAACTTAACCCATTTCTTAGGTTAATCAAATCTCTATTGAGCTTGGATAAAGTCTTATATGTTATTTGCATGTTGATTTGATTAACAAGATCTTATGAATCAACTTAAGTTAATGCATGGCAAATTTTTCCTAATCCTAAGTCAATGATCATCTAATTAATCAATTTTTAATTAAAGAAGGTCGTCATTAACTCAATGTACTCACATGAGACACCAAGTTGGTCTAATGAAACCAAATAGACCTAAGAGGATATAATATCATATTGATTTGAACTACCTAACCTAACTTTGACTTAAGTTTTTTGTAGGTTAATCCAATTCAATTAATTTGAACTATCAACATTTTGGGTTGCATTATCTTATGTCAAGTTAATTAAACTTAACCTAAATGCCCATGAGGATGCCTTATCCTAATAAAACTGACTGGGTTACCCAACCTAATACAATGTAAAACATACTACCATAACTTAATTCATGACACAAATATAAATCAAAATATTATAACAAAAATTTATTTAAAATTAGTTTTTTAGATATTAATTTTAATTTAAGATTATTATATTGAGTGTCTAATCAAAAAATTTTATACCATATGTCGCTTACATTAAATTTAATGATTATAAAATTATCCTAATTTTTTTATTAAATTATTCTAAATTAAATTTTATATTCTACAACTAAAAAATTAAATCTTTTGGTGTTGGTTGCATTTTTTTTTTTTTGTAAAATTAGTCATAGAATTGTTTTGAAATAATGTATTTTTAAAAGCTATTATGTTTTTTTATTTATATATCTAATATATAATTTTTAATAATTACCCATGAAACAATTAAATGTCTAAATCACATAAAAATGTCATTAACATTTACTTATTTAAATGTGATTTATATGTTAAAGTAATGTATAGGTAAATATAAAAAAATTGGTATTAAGCTTGTAAATCTATACTACTATTAAAAAGTAGTTTGTGTTTCTTCCTATAAAAAATCTTGGCCACTCAGTTTTGATGTGAGTGATGTAAAGTGATAGTTTTATAATTGTTCAAAAAGTCCAAATAGTGCATCTTATATATAAAAAGTCAATTTATGATATTTATATACAAAACATATATTTCTTATATATTCACATATCTATCCTCTAAACTTTTATTTTTTTACTTAAATAGCACTCAAATCTCTATTATTATATTAAAATTTATATCATCATTAATTTTTAAAATCAAATGCATATTTTTATGCATAGAAAAAGAGTCATTTTTCTAACTATTAAATTTTATGAATTAAGATGTAAATGCATAAGAATTGTGTGATATGTATGCAAAATTTTTTATTTTTGAAAGCTACGTTTTGCCTTAATATAAAATATATACTTCTTTTATATTTACATATCTATCACCTAAAATTTTATTTTAAACTTAAATATCACTCAAATTTCTATTATTACATAAAAATAACATCATCATTGCTTTCTACAGTAAAATGCACTTTTTATGCATAGAAAAAGAGTAGTTTTTGTAAATCTCAAATTTTATGAGTTGGATATGTAAAGGCATAAGAATTGTGTGCTATGTATGCAAAATTATATATTTTAGCTTTCAGTTGAGTGTTCAACCAACAACTAATTTTTTTCAAGTTCTTTTATATTCTTATCTTACAATTCTTTCCTTTCTTTTAAATCTATTTTGTTGCATGATCCGTAATAGGGATAAATTTCTCATGCACTTGAATTTTAAACATAGGTAATTCATATCTACACTTTTTACTTCTTTTTACTCTATTTCACTTGCACTATAATACTAGATAATAAAATTTTGTCTATGTTTACGTGTGATAATTTGATAAATATTTTGTTATCATTAAAAAAAATTATATATCACTTATCTTTTTGTTGCCTCTCTAATATATTTCTTTCTATTTTCTTACAGATAAATTTTAGTCTTATCACACTAACGATTTTACACCAATAAGTTAAATGCTTTATAAATTATTTATTTTTTATTTTTATAATATATATTGTAGATTTATGAATTTTTACTTTTACATATGTTTGATTAAATTATGTCACACATACATTTTCGATGTTCTTATTTACAATCTGTAATAACATTTTGTTATAGATATGCATTTTGAAATTTTTACATATTTGTTGATAATTTTTTATATTTATTTTTTCTAAATTTGAGAAAAAGCATAAATATAATTAAGGTGAAGTTGGACTTTAAAAATACTTCGATTGATCATTTTAATATGATATAATGGATAGAATATTCTTCAATCACAAGTTACAAACTTTTAAAATATATAAAATTCATGTAAACATTGCAATAATTTATTAGGACTTAGATCACACAACATAATTACATAATTTTAATTTAATAATCTCTGTTTAATTTGACAATATGACATAAACAAATTACTTTTTAGTTTTACACATCAAATAGTGTGGATGGTTTTCTAAAATAATCATCTTTACATCTCATTTTACTTAAATAAGGATCTTAATTTAACCTATTCACTTATTAGTCCCAAATAAATTATTTTATATAATTAACTATGAAAATTACTAACCTTTTTATCTACTTCTCACTCTTGCTCACAAATCTTGCCAAGAAATTATTCATCATTTTCTTCTTATTTTTTTCTTTAATTATGATAACATTTAGATTGCAATCAAATTTTCTCTCCAACATTTTAAATTATTTCCTTTTATAGATATATTTTTATAAATATTTTTTAAAAAAATTATGAAAGTGATACTATTATATCTTATTGATCAACTTTCATTTTATTATACAACATTTCAATTTTATTAAATTATTTTTGTGATTTCAATCATAAATTACATTGTATTGCCATCTTAATTTTGTAAATGCTTAAAAAATAAAATACTAATTAATAAAATATATATAATTAATGTGAAATTAAATTGATTTTTTAATTTCAATTATAAACGTACTATATGCAACAACGAGTCTGATTTTGTAATTGTTTGATAAACATTAATTATTGAAATATATAAAATTAATATAAAATTAAATCATTATGAAACACATATATAAAATACTTTTGCATAAATCAAACATTAAAGCATTAATTCATGAAAGAATTATATACGCAAGAAGAATATTTGATATATCTTTCTTAATAATCTCTAAAAAATAATTATGCATGCATCAAATACTTCTGAATAATAAATTTATGAGAATATAGACTAATATTTTATGATTGTTGTGTGCTAGAAAATCATTTGCGGTAGAATAAAACTTTACGCATTTGCCTTGTTGAGAAATCTAACACACATACAGATATTTAAAGAGATAACAAGAAACTTTAGGATTTTTATTTGAATAAATCCTAAAAAGAGGAAAAAAAATTATGAGACCTAGCCCAGTAAAAATATTCCACTATGTATCTGTTTTGAAGTACAAAGTTTAAGTTTTTTCGATAACGAGTCGAGTTAAAGTGACACAAAATTCTAAAATTCTAAAATCAGTAAATGTTTATGTATGTGTGTTGTATTGGTGGCAAATAGGTGATGGCGATTGATGGTGACCAAATCCCGATGGTGGCGGCTGGTGAATTGGCGGTGGCGATTAGTGATATGTGGTAGTGACGAATGATGGTTGGCGTCAGATAAATGATGATCAGCGGTGGTTGGTGGTGGTTGGCCGGTACGGCGGTGGCGAGGATCGGATGGTCGATGGTCGGCAGCTGGTTTAAGTGACATGATTATGCTTTGAGGTTCTTCAAGCCTCAGAGCTCTCTCCTCTCCTTTGCTTCAGGGCTCCTCATATGTAGAATGAGGTGTTATTTATAGATTAGAGAAGTGTCATTTCTATAAATACATACAAAATTCAAACCACTCTATCGAACAGCTCAAAATAATTTCTTTAATCATCTCATATATTTTAGGTATTTGAATACTTAAATGAAGTCGAAATTAGAAGATCTTGGGCTTGTTAGATCGGACTCGTCAAGACGCTCGATTTGACTATAAACACTCCATATTTAGGAGCTGACTGATATTCAAAAGTTTTTAATTATATTTTAAATGCTTGATTTAGTTGTCGACTATATAATCGATTGTATTGATATCAAAATTGATTCATTATTATGAAATTTTACTAGCATATCAGTAGTTATCACTGAATTATAATCAACTACAAATTTTATTAAATTAATTTGGTATTGAATATAATAAAAATAATAATAATTCTATTTAATTTTATGAATTCTACATTATTATTTTGTATGTTAATACCAAGTTTTAAAGTATATGAAATTATTCTTACAGTTTAACACTTTAACCAGTTAAATAGAATTCATGTATTGTATATCTTTCTTTATATTTCTTTAATGCACTTATCTTTATATCTTTTTCCATAAAGTTTTTGTTCTTATCAAATTGTTGATTTTACATCAATTAATTTTGTACTTAGCAAATTATTTTTTTAATTTTTTTATATTTCTATAGGCATGATTAAATTAAGTCACACATAATTTCATGATATTATTTTTTCACAATTCATAAAATCCTATTTTGATTCATATAAATGTTAAATATCTTAAATATTTTTGGATAATTTATATATTTTATTTTAAAATTTTTTAAGAATAAACTCTATATATAATTAAAGTAAACTTAGTTTATAAAAAAGTAAAAATTCGTCAATACCTTAACATGATTAACAACAAAGATAATTGTTTAATCACAAACTTAGAAATATAATTATTTAATCACAAATTTAGAAATTGAAAGACAGCTAGAATTCTAACTTAAAATGTGCTCATCAATATTTAAACTACACAAGATTATGAGATAATAAAATGAGATCCTAATATTTGTGATATATAGTTTGTACATTAATTAATTCAACCCTATATATATTTTTATTTTGTAAATTGAGAACGCTATAGATGATTATTAATTAAATATTCTGATTTAATAATCAATAATTTAATATGATCAACTAAATAAATAATTATTCATTATAACTTATTAGCATTTAGACTGCATAATATCATCAACTTAATAGATAATTCTTTCATCATAAATTTAGTAGTTAAAAGATTTATAGAATTCAAACTTTATATATACTTATTAATATTTAAACAACACAAAATCATAAGATAACAAGATGATATCCTAATATTTATGAGATATATAAAATTATTTATTTATGAAATCCTAATAAAAAAATTAAAATTATTTTGGCTTATAAATTTAGAATAATATATATGATTATTAATTTAATATATGCTTAACTCATTATCTTAAAAGATATTATATTTTACCAATTGTCATCTTATCATGCAAATATATTTTTTAATGAAGCCCTCAAAATAATAAGCTCAAATACTCTTTATATAAAATTTATATATAGTTAAATATTATATTGAATTATAACTTTGGATATTATTATAAATTTAAAAAATATTTACTTATAAACCTATTATAAGAATATTTCAAAATATTTTATTATCCAAACTAATCATGTAATATGATATATATACCTGTTGCGTGCTAGAAAATCAATTGTGGTAGAGTGAAAGTTTCTTAGCTTTGTAAAATCCAAAGACACACAGATTTAAAATTGAAAACTCCATAATTTTACATAGAAAATCGAGGAAAAATCACAGGCAAGAAAATCTTCCACTATATTTATTTTGGAGTACAAGTTTTTAGATAATTACGTGTATATAAGAGAAAGAACAACAAATGCACGTAGTAAGTATTCGATAAGTAGCAATGGTGAAACGGAAACAACGACCGATGATGAAAGTCGTCATGATGGAACCGATAGAGATTGACGCGAGAATCAATGCGGCGGTGGTTGATGACCGTCAGTGGTGGCACGATTGTCTTGGAGGATCTTTCGACTCTCTCCTCTCTTTTGGACTCTCCTCATTGAGGAATGAGAGTATTTATAGATTGGAGGAGTGGCGTCTCGTAAATACATGCGCAAACTCCACTTCATCTGACGACTCATGATCACATTCGATGTATTTTAAATATTTGAATGCTCAAATGAAGTCGAATTTTGAGATCTTAGGGTTAGATCCCCGAGGCACGATTTTATTATAAACACTCCATGTTTAAGAGCTTTTAGGGATTTAACCGATATCCCAAAGTTTTCAATGATGTTTTAAGTGCTGATTTATTGGTTTTGATTGGATCAATTTGCTTTTAGCATCAAGATTCGTGCTTCACCTAGTAGTATTTTAAGTGTCATATCAATACCTTTGCAATTATCTTAAAAAAAATCAATTTTGTCATTGAAAATAAAAATTTATTTTAAAAAAATTTGTTTAGAGAAATTAATTCTTAAACTATTTTTTTATTTTTAAAATATTATTCACGTGCACTTTGTGCACGTGCAATATTACTAGTATATAAAAATGAGGCATTTATATATAATACCACATTATATATAACCCTTAAAATTTATATATCACATTAAAAATAATACTATTATTATATTTTTTAAAAGTAAATACATTTTTTATATGATAAACCATTAGAAATATAAATATCTAATTTTTAGTATAAGATAGGTAAATATAAAAGGATTATGTGATGAGTGTGTCTTGAATAACAATTATAATAATAAATTATTAAGGAATATTAGAAAATTTTAAATATATAGTCCACAATTCTTATGCATTTACATATAGAATTTTAGATTTATAATGATATATTTTTTATTTTTTTGCTTGAAAGATATATTATATTTGAAAAAATTAATGATGATATTATTTTTAATATAATATAAAAATTTAGATATTAGATATGTAAATATATAAAAATTATTTTGTATTATGTAAATGTCTCGTAATTTTATACTTGTGCTCGGGACTAGGGTTTTTCGACTATAAATGCCCTCTTTCCCGTTTTTTTCCTCCACCTTCATATCGCCGCCATCAAGGACTTCCATCCTTCGGTAAATTTGCTGATTCTCTTTCAATATAACCATTGCTTGATTTTTATTCTTTTTTCTCTATATCTTCTGATTTCACGAAAGCTAACCATATCTCAGTTTCGATTCAAGGTTTTGTTTTTTTTTTCTTTAAAACCAATTTATTCTGTTTATAATTATCACTTTCTTGTTTAATGGGAGCTTGATCTCATGTTGTTGTAGAGGTATTCATTTATTTTTTGTTCTAAGGCTTCATAGAATATTTTAGGTTATTTATTTCCGAACTGTTGATCTTTTTCCGGATTATGGTTTTTGCTCCACACCCCTTCCGTTTGTTTGATGTGTTTTTTTGTTCTAACTGTAATTCAAATTACAGTTATCCTTATGCTCTATCAATCATAAAATCAGGTGTCGCCTTATCTCTTGATTGATTGATATTGAGCTATTATGTTGTGCTGTCATACTGTTTAGGTTTCTGGAACTTTATCAGTGAGTTTGGCAATAAAATGCAGAATGAAGAGGGACAACTGGTGGATCTATATATTCCCAGGAAGTGGTGTGTTTATCGTGACTGTTATCCTTTTCTAGATCTGTTATATGAATGCTATGTATGACAATCTTGTGTTCTATTCATGTAAATGGTGTCTACAGCTCTGCAACCAATAGGTTGATTGCTGCCAAGGATCATGCTGCTGTTCAAGTTAATATTGGCCATCTGGATGAACATGGGGTTTACACAAGGAATTTCACAACTTTCGCTCTCTCTGGCTTCATTCGTGCTCAGGTTGTTTATATTATTCTTTGTGCAGAACCGTTTTCTTAGGGTGATTTTATAGGACTCCTTGGCAGTTAACAGGATTTAAGTCGGGTCAGATTTGATAAATCTTAAAAATTGTTTGAAGTGCAGGTGTTTAAGTCAGTTAAATCTTGACAAATAATCATCTCAAATAGTTTTCATGTTTTAATTTTTTTTTTTAAATTCAAAAAATTTGGATTTACTAAATTACTTATACAGATTTTAAGAGCTCATTTAACCGTATAAATAACTATGTCACGATTACATGAGTCCTCATTGTGAGTTATATGTTAAGTCATAGGGAAATTTACATACATAACACACAATTCTTATGCATTTACATATCTAAGACCTAAAGTTTGATATTTACAACCATAGCACATTTCCTATGCTTCAAAAGGTGAAATTTACTTCAAAAAAATTAAGAAAATGGTTATTTTTGTTATAATAATAAAGATTTAGATGTTATATATGTAAATATTTTTGTTTAAGTATTAGATATGTAAATATATAAGAATTGTGTGTTATGTATGTAAATGCCCCTAAATAATAAATAGACACATTCACAGGCATAATTGAACAAGTGAGTCAATATTGAAGTTTTTCATATTTTACTTTAAAATTATATTTAAATTTATTCAGTTTTTTAAATAAATGAACTTAAACAAGCCTTCCAAAAACAAGTATAGAGTTGGTCAACATGTATAAGTGGGCGAAGGAGGTATAAACAAGATTAGATTTTTAGGGCATAATCTAGATTATTGTTTTAGAGTCTAAAAGTTATTTTTCATCAAATTAGAATTAGGTTAAATTTAAAAAAGAGGAAGAATGAGAAAGTTTTCACTTATTGAATCTCAAGTCTTTCTCTTTAGTCTATTCTTTTTTATTTTTTAATGGTTTCATCGAGATTTCTCAATTATTATATTTTTCAATCCAAAATTTTTGAATCTCCTAAGTTCATTTATGACATTCCTTCGCAATGGCAACAAATATTGATTACAAGAAAAGAGGTTGTGTCAACTTTGGACAATTGGTAACTACTTATAACAAACTTCTTGACAAAGGAGTCAAATATTTGGAAGTTTTCAGATTAATTATATAGTAGATATCCTCGTAGTAGGTAGAATACTAGCTGGTATGTGCTGTTCTTTGTTTTTTATTTTTTATTTTGAAAATCTTGAACATCCCATACTTAATTGATTTGATTTTTTTTATTTGAAATCCCTGTTAATCTTTTGAGATCTCCAAATTTTTTATCTACTCGATGATTGTCATGCTCTCACTTGCAATTTTGTTGTGATTTGGCGAGTTTCTTCTCTATTTAGAATGAGTTCTTTAAATTCCCTTCAGGATGTTTTGGGCTCCATCGAACTTTTCATCATAATTACTCGTTGAATTGAAAACTTTTTGTTGAAGAAATTTTGAGCTAATTATCGTAGATTTGCTTAAAATAGAATTTGGTTTATAGATTTGTGCATTTACTTTATTGAAGTTAAATTGGATGCAAGATAGGCTCTCATGCCATTTTGAGGGCAATGAAGCTGGTTTATTGATTTTTTTTTATTTTTTTTATGTTAGTTGTCGCAAGTGGTAGATAAGATTAGGGAGAGTCGCCTTAGATGGTTTGGTACATAAAGCGTCCGATCCATGAGATTGGAGAGTAGATGCATTAGATTTGCTTTATGTTAAGAAAGATAGAGGTAGACCTAAAAAGACTTGGTTAAGATGTATAAAAAATGATCTTAGTATACTTGAATTAAATGAGAATTTGACAAATAATAGGACACAATGGAGACGAAGGATTCATGTAGCCGACCCCACCTAGTCGGATTAAGGCTTGTTGTTGTTGTTGTTGTTGTTGTTGTTGTCGCAAGTCATTGGTTTATGAGATTGTCAGTGGTTTGGGACGATAGATGATTGACCTAATTTTTTATTTTGATTGGTCCAAATAACCTTCCTTTACTTATTTTACAATCTGGTCATCTTAATGCATTAATAAACATAGAATTGAGTAAACTTAAGACTCATTCAATTTATCTTGTTATGATAGTTGTCTTAATTATAAGCGCACAAACATCTGGAGGATGTTTAACCACCCATCAAATGATTCTAAGATGTTCTCAACTATTTTGCCAAGGTTTGATTGAGACCTCCATTTGGACTTGGATTCAAACCCTTATTTGCATTTGCTCTGTTTGTCTCATTGATTTTCAATGACTCGATTATAATTTTATTGAAAATGTAGTTAAAGTAATCTTAAAATTAATTCATGGAGTTTATAATTTAACTATTTGATTGTGAAAATTGCATCAAAATTGATACTTGAGAAGTTAAATTTGGTATTTTCAAATCAAGCTTGAAGCACATCGTTGGTGACAGACTTTTATATAATATAACTTGCTTCGTTTCTCTTTTTCTTTCTCTTTCTCTTGTGAGTTGGTGAAGGTCTCTTTAGAGATGCAAGTATTTAATATTTATCTTTTTCAGCTGTAATATGTATTGAAAACTCTTAATTCATTACCCTAATTGTTTTTTCATTCAAATTTTTTGGTGACAGCATTCTTTGATGAGTGTTAATTGTAGCAAAACATGAAGTAATCTTTAACGTATCGACTAAATTTAATAGCTGATTATGAAAAAATTGTTCTGATACTGAGTTTTTTTATCTATTTGATTTGTTTTAATACAAGAACAATATATAATTAATTAATCATTTTTTATATTACACTCATCAAAAACAATTTCGACGTTCTGACCCAAATTTATTCTTGTTTATTATTAATTAACAATTTGAAATTTCAGGTGATTTAAGTAAAAGAGCTATTGTTGATAGTGCTGCAAACAAACCGAGTCAAGCCATGCAGAGGCTTGTTCGAGTTCAAGCTCGTTTGTCATTATTGAGCTCGAGCTCGGGTCGAGCTCGATACTGAGTTTTTAGGATGGTGTTCAAGCTCGAGCTCCTTTAAAAAAATCTTGTTCAAACTCGGCTCGAGCTTCTTCGTGAGCTCGGTTCAGACTTTGCTTATTGAGCTTATTAACAGGCTTCTCGTTTAACGAAATGAACGAGCCTTAATCGAGCTTGTTTGCATGCATTGTGTTGAGAAATATAAATGATACTGTTTATGAACAAGCTTTAATAGAGCCTTAATCGAGCCTTAATCGAGTTCCTTAACGAGCTTGTTCTTAAGCTTTAAATGATACTGTTCATCAACATAAATGAACTGAACAATAATTTGTACAAATTTTTTCATTTAACAGTCTAGTATTTATAAAAGTGTTCAAGCTCGTTCGATTAGTTAAATGAATGAACATAAATTAGCTCTAATCTAGCCTAGTCATGAGATCATTTGCCGCCTGACCTATTCTTTCTTGCTTAAATTGTTTTTTTTTTTTTATCTTCAGGGAGATGCTGACAGTGCTCTTGATAGGCTCTGGCAGAAGAAGAAAGCTGAAATACGCCAGCAGTAGTTTTTGTGGCTCTTGAAGGTTCTTCTGACTTCTGAGATTTAGGGTTTTTATTATAAATAATTTCTATTTGTTATGGTGGATTGAGAAGTTTGTTTGAGCTTTTTATCGCTTGATTTAATGACTTTCTTGAAAAAAATTTTTTTTATGTTTTGGATGAATCTGCTGTGGAATTTGAGATTTCATATCAGAGATTTTCCATTTGTTATTTGTGATTTCAATCTTATATGTTCTTAGATTAAGAGGTCTCAATCTTTAAAAGGTTATTCTATAAATAATTATTTTTAATGCTAATTTTGATCTGCATTTTTTATTTTGATCCGTTCATTGTGTTTGGCTCTATTTTGACTCGTATCATTATTTCTAAAAGATAAATTTTAATATTTTTAAATAAATTTTCAAAATAATATTGGTCTTTAATGAATAAAATTTTTAATCTTTGATTTAAGATCTAATGGTTAAGATTTATCCTGAAGTTATAATTCTATTTAATTACAACTTTTGACAATGTAATTTATCTTATATAATTATGATTTTTTTTATTGATTTGATTTAGTTTAATAATTAAATAATTAATTATTTTATGCATTTTTATTGTAGTAATTATATAATTATTATATTTATCTACTTATTTTAGGTTAAAATCAGTCTAACATAATAAAATGAAGTGTTATTTTTATTTGTCTTATTTGTTACTTCGAGTTTAAAATTTAAAAATTTCTACGAGGGGGGTTCGAAGACGAAGATCTTGAAATAACTGAAATATATTATTTTTATTAGTTATTTTTATAATATTTAAAGTTAGAATTTTAAATATGTAATATAGATGATTTTGAGTGATATGCATAATTTTGTTTCATATTTAAATTTGAAAGTTTCTTTTTTAAAATTTATTATGATAGGAAGCTAATTTCTATACCTAAAAAATTATCAAGCGCAATAATTCTTCAAAAATCACAATTTAATTTTTCTTAAAAATAATTTTTAATAGGCATAATATATGCCGTTCTTTTTAAATATTTTTGTCATATATCACGAGTATAAATGAGCAGAATATAAATAAAAAATTTCAACTACAAAACTATAATTGCTATTATATAGATATACATATAAATCTCTCTCTCTATGTATATAATATTTTTGAATTATTTATAAATTAAATTTAAAATATTTATTTATATTTAACTCACTTATTTAATAGAAGTTCAAATATAAATTATTTAATAAAAAATCCAAACTGTACAAAAGCTACGAGCTATTTTTTTACAGGCTATCTTCAACAAAATGTGACCGCCTCAACGGACTCTGATTCAAGGTTGCATTTTACCCACGTGGCGAAGCGATGATTACTATTTCCGAATTCATGTAAAATCTGACCGTCCAACACATCAAAACGAACGGCTAATGATGACGATCCGCAAGACATTAAGTGATTGGTTCTAATTAATTCCCCAATCTCTCTCTATATATAAATACAGGGTAAGAGGAAAATGATGATAGTGTCGTCTTTTTCTTTGGAGAGGCGAGAACTCAACCCTAGAATCTCTCATTTAAATGGCTGGAAGAGGAAAGGCGATCGGATCCGGAGCCTCGAAGAAGGCGACTTCAAGGAGCAGCAAGGCCGGGCTTCAATTTCCTGTCGGCCGTATCGCTCGTTTTCTCAAGGCTGGGAAGTATGCCGACCGTGTTGGCGCCGGTGCTCCGGTCTACCTCGCCGCTGTTCTTGAATATCTTGCTGCTGAGGTATGGGTGCTATTTAGGTATTCCGTATGACATTTCCCATGGAATTATTGGTGATTGTACATATTTTAAACCCTTCGTTTTGGGATTGTGGAGACATAATTCCGTCATATTATTTGGTTTGTTTCCGTTTTTAATAGAGGGTTCTAAGATGAATGGTTAGCGAGTTGTGCTTTTTTTTTTTCCCTTTTGATCATAATATTGCATGCTGAATTTGTCTTGTTCTGGTCTAGATATGTAGGGATTTAATTTAATTCTTCAAATATCCCTGCTTTCAAATTTCTAGGGTTTGTGTAACTGCAACAGCCTGATTCGATAATTTTAGTTGTTTAATGAAATTTTGTTAATTCTATTGTCAAATGTTAAACAATTTATTTGATATTTGCCCCCGGCATTCCTATGAAAAAGAATTTGCATTGCAATATCCTGTGTTTTTCCTCAGCAGATTTGTGCCATCGTTTAACATCAAAATATTAATTCTTCATAATTTTTTTTTTGTTTATTTATTTATATATTTTCTCCTTTGTTGTTTCATTAGGTCTTGGAGTTGGCTGGGAATGCTGCCAGGGATAATAAGAAGTCGAGGATCGTGCCCAGGCACATTCAATTAGCTGTTAGAAACGACGAGGAGCTCTCTAAGCTCTTAGGCACTGTGACTATTGCTAATGGCGGTGTTATGCCCAACATTCACAACCTTCTCCTTCCTAAGAAGGCTGGTGGTCCTTCTAAATCTGGTCCGGCTGATGAGGAATGAAGTTAGTTGGATTCAAAATCCTAACTTTTTTTTTTCCCCTGCTGTTTTATATTTGTTTCTTCTTGTTTAGGATTGTATGTTCTAAATGGATTAGTTTGTACCTCTGTTCATGCTTTGTTGCTGGTGTTGGACAACATGCAGTGAATATATATATATATATAAAAATAGCTTTTTTATTTTTTCTATTGGTTTTTGATTTTTAAGTTATATAGGTCATGCTAATTCGCTATACTTAAATTCATTGCGCCAAAAAAATATTGTTGTTATTGGTATTCTTATTTGTGTAATATATCTTTATTCTTTTGATTATTACACATCTTTATTCTTTTGATTTTAGTTGATGAAATTGTCAATAAATTAGTTGTGATTTGAGTGGCATCTTCTTGATGAATGTTGATTTTTACAGAGAAAAGTAGTGCTTTTGTTATAAGTTTATTAAAACCAATAAAATTGTATATTTGCATTTGCTTGATGAAAATATTGATTGAGATTTTGTTTCAATTTTAAAATTTGCAAAAATGAATCATGACCTAAATTTTAGGAAGATTTACATACACTTCACACATTTTTTTAAGCATTTACATATCTAATAACTAAAGTTAAATGTGCTTTTCTTTTTTAAAATTTAATATGATTATTTTTATTTCTTTATAATAATTGATTAATAATATATTGTAAGTTAAGTGATATATGTTTTGAAAATATAGAGGTGTTTTAATTTCATCGTTTTTTAATAAGCTTTTATTAAATTAAAAAATTGAGAAATTATATAAGAGCCAAATTATTACAAGCAGAAGATGAGGTTAGATTATGAAGCATTCTCTTTTCTGCTTCAGAGCTTTAGAATGGAGAATAAGTGTTCAAAAAGATTCTTCTTGATATGACATTAAAAATTTTATTAGTCGAAGCATGAATATGAATCTTGACGTTAATTGATCTGATGTTGAAATTGGTCGAAATCAAGAATTTAAAATGTTATTGAAAATTTTTGGATATCAGTTAAACTCTTAAAAAGTTCTTAAATATGGAGTGTTTATAATCAAATCGAACGTCTCGATGAGTCGTATCTAATAAGCTCAAGATTTTAAAATTTCGACTTCATTTGAATATTCAAATATGTAAAATATATCAAATGATCAAATGAATTATTTTGAGTCATTCGATGAAGTGAAGTGGTATGAGTTTTGTATGTATTTATAGAGACATTATTAACTTGTCATAAATAGCAGCGATTTATTTATATGAGGAGAAGTAAGAGAGATGAGAGAATCACTCAAGAGAAGACAATCACTGATCCGGTTAATCATCATATCGGTCGATGCCGACGATCTTCACATATCTAACCTCTCCTATCACGCACCTTCATCTTCGGCCGTTTCGTTGTATCACCGCTACCATTAAGAATTATCACTAACGCGATTATATAGTTCTTTCTCATATACATTGTAATTTTATCGGGAAGATTTTGTATTTTGAAATAGATATATAGTGGAAGTTTTTTATTGGGCTATGCCTCATGATTTTTTCCCTTTTTTGAGATTTTTCACGTAAAAATTTCTGGAGTTTTCTTGTTCACTCTTTAAATATCTGTGTATGTTTTAGATTTTATAACAAGGTTAAGACATAAATTTTTACTCTATCGTAATTATTTTTCTAGCATCTAACACTTCTGAATAAGAATTAAACTTTTAATATAAAGTGTATATATGTAATATGAAAATACCTTTATTTATATATATATATATATATATATATATATATATATATATATATATATATATATATATATACTTTCTTTAAATCCAAGGCTCTAAATATCAGTAAAATAATAAAAAAAGAGATTTACATTAATATTCAAATTATTATTATTATATCAAAAATAATAATAATATTTAATATTAAAGCCAAAAATATATTTTTAATTAAAGAAAAAGTGATATTTTAATAAATATAAAATTTTAGATGTTGATATATAATTATATAAATATTGTGTGTTATGTATATAAATTTTCTTAAAAGATGCATACTAAAATAACGAAGAACTTGTAAAAATATTCTCAAATTAATAAAAATAAGAGGTCATGTCTTCGCTCTTTTTCTTCAAAGCAAAACCAATATATCGTCGCTGAATTACAAATCAGCGGTGAAACTATTTAAATATACATTTGTGACCTTGAGCTCTATTATTTTCCTGAAAACATTATTAAGGTTTATAAAAGTTAAATTCATTATTCTGCATTAATGCAAAGGTAGAATCTATCATTTTTTTTAATTATAAGATGTGCTGAAAATAAATTTTGATAATTATTAGAATGTTGTAAACACGTGAAAATTTTAAAAAATAGGAAAATTTGCATACTTATCACACAATTATTAGATATTTACATATTTACTTATCTAACTTTAACTTATGCTTAAAAAATTTTATTTTACTTTTAAAAATAAGAGAATATTATTTTTGATGTGATATTTTAGATTAAGATATTGAATATATAAAAATTAAAATTAATTTATTTAAAATATAAATATATAAAAATTATGTGATATGTATATAAATCTAAAAAAAAAAAAAAAGTTCAAACAAACTATGTCAGAAGTGGGATTTGAACCCACGCCCTCTCACGAGGACCAGAACTTGAGTCTGGCGCCTTAGACCACTCGGCCATCCTGACTTTTTGTCTTAAAAAAATCCTTTTTTATATATAGTTCAAAACTTCAACCAAATTGTTAATAATTCATAAAATAGAATCTAATTATCAATATCAACTAAGTTATAAATTAAATTATCAGTCAATCAAATTAAATTAAAATTAAATTTATACGATATGTAATTGCAATAATTCAATATTTAAATAATTACATTTTATTAAATTGTCAAGATTAAATGACTTCTCATCTATTGTCATATTTATTTAAAAAAAGGATTTTAAATATATACAATTCTCATATGAAATTAAAAAGGTTTACTAATTTCCTCAGCTTAGTCATCTAAAAATTCATTTAATGAAGCATGAATTTTAATGCTTCATTTGAATTGAATTTTTTTCTAAACTAATTTCAATATCATTCTAATTCTGATTTAAATAAACTTATATTTGGAATGAATATTTCGACAGTATCTCTTCATAACACTAAAATCATCTTCTTTATAATTGAAATTAAATTAAGCATTTAAAACATAATTAGAAATTTCTTGATATTAATCAAAAGTCCCACAACTCTAAATCATCTTTAAAAGTACTGTCATTCTATGCTTGTTTGCTATTTTTTTAGGAAACCCCATTTAGGAGGAATTTTATTGCCACAAAAAAGAAGGTTACAAGATCCTTAAAAGGGGATAAACTCTAAAACTATCGTCAAGAGCTACAACCGAGAGAGAAAATCTCCTATCTAATTACATCCAAAAAAAGTAAAAGCAAAATAACAAGAAAAAAGATACATAAAGATCAAGAATGGAAGATCCGGCCAAAGCAAAATCAGTATGCAAAATCAACGAAATGAACGCAATGCACGCAAAAATAAAGGAAAGTCGATCTGTAAATATGAAAAGGGAAGAATTAGTACGATGCAATAAGAGGGCAAATAATGATTGAGGTGAAAGTTTGAGGGAGAGGGTCAAGATATTCACACCAAATTAGGATGCAAATGTGTGCATCCAAGCAACCATTGTATGGATACAACACAAGAGTTACTACCAAACCAATAAGGGGTGAAGCCATCATAGCCCACAAACTTGTGCCATGATAGCAGCCAAAGGATGAAGGATTTGTGTTCCTTAGTACCTGTAAATCTAAATAAAGCCAAATACAATGTATATGAAAAATGCAAGTCATTATCCCAAATAGGATAACCATCAGCCATTGTATGCACCATAGCATCAGAATCCCTACCCAACACATGATAGAAAAACCAACAAGAAGAGCGCAGACGTAGAATCCATGCTGAATCAATCAAACACAAGCGATCGATCTAGCCATGATCATCAAAATTATACCAAGAAGCCAATTGCAAGACAAAAAACCGATGAAAAAAAATACCACTAATCATCCACCTCTACAAACAGCAACAAACCCAAAAAAAAGAAGGAACCATGACAGCTAAGTATTGATGGGAGCAAAAAACAAAAAGTGTCCAACAATTCCAAAAAACAGCACATTCCAGTAGGCTGGAGGAACAGAAAAACATTCCCAGCCTATTGGAGAAAATCAATAAAACCAAATGCAAGAGTTAGCCAGCTGATGGAAATAAACCAGCATACAAATCAGCCCAAAGCTACACAGCAGGCCAAACAGCAGACCCAACAGTAAGCCAAAAAAAGGGCCCATGTCAGTAAATATTGATGGGAGCAACAAACACAAAGAAATCAGAAACTGCACAAACAACATATTCAAGTAGTTTGGAGAAACTAGAAAAACCACTTGCACCAGAAGAACAGAAAATGAATCAGCACATGCCAGCCTATTTGAGAAATAGAAAAACACTCCCAGAAAATGAGGGAACATCAAACTAAATATACCAATAAAATATTTAACTTCAATGAACACATATGTATTCAAAGTTCCATGAAGCAACACTTGCCCGAAGGAGAGGAGATTTATTCATTGATGGACACATTGCAAAAAGGCCCCCAACATATCCAACAGAGCAGGAATAAAAAACTCCCAGAAAGGAGCATAGTGTTGACATATATTGTGATAAAGACACAGCAAGAAATAAGATTTTGAAAGAAACAACATTCCTTTAACCTATCACTCTTAAACTGCATCAGTCTGCGGCCAGAAATATATAACAGAAAATAAACCCACACAAACCAAAAGGCCAACAGAAAATAGGTCCAATCAAGCGAAAAGACATAAGTGAAAATTTTGTCAATACAGATAGAGAGATGAGCATTTCCAGCTATTAGCTTAATGAAATAAGAAATATCATACCCTTCGAAATGAGACACAACATTATCAAAAAAACCCCCAAAGAGGTGAGCAAGGCTCAGGTCAGAAGCACAGGAGAAGCAAAAAAAATAATTATAAGAATGCATCAGAGAATAAGAAATAGTAAATAGTAAGAAAAGAGAGGGGGGCTAATTTCTAAGATATGGTAGGCCAGTATTGTCCAAATTAACTAAGCCACACAAGTGTCTAGGTAGATTAGATTGATCAAAGAAAATTTGATCATCTAATCTAGCACCTAGATTAACAAGATAATTAGCACATGCATTTTCTTCTTGCCAAACATGAGTGATTCTGTAACAAACTTGAGATAGAAGCGTTCTAGTTTGATTGAGAAGATAATATAATTCAGTGTTACCCATTTTATTAGAGGTTAATAGATCAATCAGAAGAAGAGCATCTACTTCAATTCAAATGTTAAGTCAGTTTTTCTGTAAACTGATCTCAATAGCTTTATTAACGACCATTAATTCAACAAAAATAATAGAGTATGCAGATAAAGGATAGGCAAAAGCACAAGTTACCATGCCTTTAAAGTTTCTGAAAATGCCACCACATCCAAAATTATTTTGAGAAACATAACCATCAGTGTTAATCTTGATAATATTATCATGGGACTTAATCCAATAGACAATCTTATCATCTTTACAATTCAAATGCTCAGGCAAGATAAGACCTAGTTTATTAGCTACAAATTTGCAACCTTTAAATTGATTGTTAGTAATTAAATTGGCATTGAATAAGGCACAAATTTTATCTTTGATTTTTGCAATAATTCTTTATGATTCATAGGAATCCCACGATGTTTAGCATCATTTTTATCCATCCATATAAACCATATGAGAGTGATGACAGTTATCACTTTAATATGACCTTTAACAGTTCTTTGAAAATAAGCCTCCAGAAGTTGGTATAAAGATAGAGTTCCATTAAAAATATTAATATTGAAAAGATTATCATACCAAACCCATAATTTAGAGGTAATAGCTCCATTAACAAAGACATGATTCACATCCTCAAAGTGATAACAGCAATAACATTTAGAGAGTAAGTAAAATCCTTTTCTCCACATAAGAGAGTCCACAGGGATGAAATTTTTTAGAATTCTCCAAGTAAGGATAGAATAAGAGATAGGTATAGTGCTATTCCAAAGTTTAAAAAATATATTAGAGAAGTCATGAGTTTCTTTAATATGAAACCAAACATCTTTAAGATTAAAATCTCCATTGTGAGAGAGCTTAAAGAGGATTTGATCAAGCTTGTTAGAATTGATATATATGTTGGAGAGATTATATATAAAAGGAGTAGGAATGTAGTCAATAAGCATGATAAAATTCGAATTATTATTCAGCAAGAAGGAGCTGACTTTAATATAAGTAGTGGAATGAGTATTTAATAAATTATCAATGGAACAATTGTCACCCGATGTCTTGCCAAAAGAAGGAAGAGCTAGAGTTGACCCAAAGGGATTCGACTTTCCATTTGATGTTACAAAGTCTTTTCCATACATGTGAGTTACCCACTTTATAAGAACAGGTGAGAGGATGCTTACCCTGGCAGTATTTGACAGTCATAAATTTAGCCCAAAGACTATTCTTACTTCTAAAATTCCACCAAAGTTTATGAGAAAATGCAGTAATAGTTTCACGGATCGTCTTACAACCCGCCACCTTGAGGGTGCCACGCCTTTATACCAAGAAGTCCAATGCATCCTTTTAGAAGAGTTATTAGATCCCCAAAAAAATTTATTAAGGAGGCGCTTGATTCTATTAAGGCATGGAGTTTAGGGTACTCTTAAGCAAAGTAAGTCTACCACCAAAAGAGAGTAAATGAAATTCCTAAATAAAAATTTTATTTGAGATTTTTTGGATAAGCTCATCAAAGAGATGTGATCTTTTTCGACTTTTATAAAGAGGAGCACCAAGATATTTAATGGGAAGGTTATCGTCCAACCATAAATGTGAATCAATGTAGCCTAATCATTATCGTCTGGCAATCAATACGTAGCCTCAATCATTAAACTATGATAGCTTAAATGCTATCACTAGATCACTATAACCTGACAAACATCATTTGATCATCATTATGGACATTCGTTATATCTCTAACATTTTTTGCTACAACCAATAGATGCCAAGCTATCATTCGATACTCCATAATCAATCTTTTTTAGCTTAAGAGAAGAGCATGCATGTTTCCATAATCACATTTATATAGTAATCTACTTCAATGAGGCCATGCCTCATTTTTTGCGTGCTATCTTTTCATATAAAAATTTTAATATATCTTTTAATTTTTTTCACATTTATGTATGTAGGATTTTCATAAAATGCTAAAAATATAAAATTTATTTTTTATTATCATGAATATTATAGTATATAATAATCTTTAAATAATATTTCACAAAATCCTTAATTTATATATTTTCTTGATTATCCTTGTACATCAAATTTTAATAGAACTATAAATATCTCAATTAAACTTAAAAGTAGCAACAAAGCATGTGTGATGAATCTAGTGCTACATCAAATCCAAAATAATAATAAAAAAATGTGCAATTTAATTTTTAATGAGTTCCATTGGAATATTTTTCACTATAATTAGTGGTATACAACTAAGAACCAAAATAAAATGATACTCTCATATTTCTTTCTCTTAATTCATAATGACATGAAAAAAAAAAATCACATATTCTGATTTTATATATACATATATATATATATATATATATATATATATATATATATATATATATATATATATATATATATATATATATATATATTACATATAAACACATTAATACATAAATATTAATATTTATGTACAAAACATTGAAAATTTTAAAATCATATTAAAAATATTATTAATATTAATTTGTTATATGTAAATATATTTTGATGTAACTATTTTCATATTTTGATAATATAAAAAATTATATACATAAACATTAAAAGTTAAATATAAGACATATAGATATATAAAAATATTATGTTATAAATGTAAATCCCCTATAATGAATTTTACGTGTTTCAGACAAATTTGCTTTTTTGGGTATCTGTCTGATGGGCAGAGCAGACAAGATGGCTCTCATCAGAGTCAAATCGAACGGTGGAGGACTAAGAGAGAGATGGAGTGACACAGAGATCCGGCCGCCGCCAGCTGGGTGCGGCGGAAGAAGGGATAAAGAAACGAATATAGCCGGCGAGATTAAACGGAGAATCGTCTGGGAGCTAGATGTGAAGCTATATTCCTTACATAACTTCCAAGGCTAGGGTTTACAAGCACAGGTATCTTCCATATGATTTAAAAAAAAAAAAAACCAATCTTTTAAATTCCAGTTAAAAATCACAGTTTTCACTGAAGGATTCACCAGTTACCATGCAAGGTATAACTGGCAAGCAGCTATAATCATTATAAATCTCCATATGCGTTGGATCGAAGCCATCGTCTTCCCCAAATTCATGGAGAATAATCTGAACAAATGGAGATGCTTTTCGAAGCAGCGAAACTTGCCCCCTCAGAATCCTCAAACCCAGTCTCTCTTTACCATTGTCCTCCGTAACAGTGGGAAGAACTAATACCAGAGTTTCCAAAATTGGAGCTTTCTGTAGAAGGAAGCTCAACAGTTTCATTTCATTTCTGCTTCCTTTGAAATTTGTCACCTTGATCGCTTTCAATTGATCGAAGGTAGTAACGTTATCGAGACTCAGTGGATTCAGCACAGTCAACCCATATTTTTCCTCATTTCGATCGTCAATGTGTTTTGGCAGCTGCTTGCAGAAGCACTTGCTCAGTCATCAAAGCTACTTTAATGGAAGACAGAATTGAATTAATCAGGAAAAGAACTTACTCGGATGAAAAGCTTTTCAAGTAATGGGGAGGAACAGATACAAAAGAAAGTGTAGAAGTAGGTGAGATCCTCGTCAGTCATTGATGTCATAAGAAGCTGTAATTCTTGGAGGTTTTGCAGTTCGATTCGAAAGTCATCGCCATGGTTTTCTCCGCTTAAATTCAGATGCTGAGATGGTACCAAGTTTAAGGTTAGAGGTTAGAGCTTACAAGTCACGATTAACAGAAGCAGTAGCTTTCTTCCAAGAGTTAATACCACTAGAGTTGCTTTGCATAAGGTGAGTATCTGAACATGTGAAATATCTGATAATAAATCCGTGTAATCAAGCTCCGACTCTCTCTCGATCGACTGAATCAATGCATCTTCCATTGATGAGATGTTCGAGAAGTTAGTTTCAACGCACAGTTCTCCAAAGTAGTGAAAAGATTGAAGCTTTGGAGCGTTAATCTCCACCATCTCCGCTGACAAGAAATCTCCAATGACCAACCTCTTGAGTTTGAGGTCTGGAACCGTAATGCTGATAAGAATAAGTTGCTGACAGCTCCTTAGACTCAAGCTCTCAAGAAGCGAGCATTCAGTGAGAATACTTTGAAGCATCTCTTCACTGATGTTGGAATGACTGATCGAGAGGGACTGCAAGCCACCAAATTTGCGCAGATTCAAAGGAGTGTTGAATTTGCAGCGACTTAAGCTCAAATCAATCAATGAATCACAATCGAATAGAGAGGAAGGCAGCTCAAATGGGTTTCTACAGTCAGTGAATTCGCCATTTTCTGGGTTTGTAAATCCTTGGGATAAGTCTATATCGAGATATCTAACTCTTTTACCTACAGCAAAACTTATCCACCTCTCTATGTCAGAGACAAACAAATCAAATGGACAGAAGAAAACATGGAACCTCTCCAGCTCCTTCCTTTCATTCAGCGATAGATATCTGTTGACAGCTTCCACAAACTCTTTTGCAGATAGATTATTTGATAAGTCGTCACCGAATTCCAGCGAGGTGGCTGTAGAGACAGAGTATTTCCATAGATTTCGCCATTTCTTTGAGAGAACATCGGTTCTGACGGCTGACTTCAGAGGCACCAAGGTGAGGATGCTCTGAAGAACAGAGTCAGGCAAGTAACTGATCCGATCCTCACATCTTCCCATGGTTTCTTCTTCTTGTTCTTCTTCTTGCCTTATTTGTGAGCGAAATCTCTTCTGATTGATGTTCTGGCTTTTAGGTTTTACTGCTCGATGGCTTTCTGGGTTTCTTCATTTGCAAGCCGCAGAGGAGAAGCGAAGTCAAAGTTGGAGTTTTTTTTAGGTAAATTAGCATACATAACACTCAAGTTTTATATATTTATATATTTCAGCCTCTCTTTAATATTTATAAAACTAATACTTTTCTTATGCAAAAAAAATATATTTCACTTAAAAAAAATAACAAAGATGATATTTTTAATATAATAATAAAAATTTAAATACTATTTAAATAAATATTAAAATTTAGATATAAAATATATAAATATATAAGAATTACATAATATATATATAAATTTACTTTTTATTTTAATATGCAGTATGTTTTTTTTTCTTTATGCTTTTAGGGACCATTTTAATAGCCTCATTTCTATTCTATACTGTAAAACTTCCGCTTCCGTTTCTTTTAGAAAATCCTGCCTTTGACCGAGCCATGATATGCTCATTAATGTTCCAACACCTGTTCAAGGCTTAATATATTATAATTGTTCTTAATATATATATAATTCAATTATTCATTTACATATTTAACAACTCAAAATTTAATATTTATAAATATAGTAATTCTCTCATATATCTTTTAACTTTAAAAAATTACTGATGATTATATTTTTTAAGAAGATTTACATACATATTATATAATTCTTATATATTTATATATCTAATACTTAAAGTTTGATATTTACTGATATGATACTTAAAATATTACTAATGACAAAATCTTGATGCTAAAAGTGCGATCCCAACTCAAACTGATCAAGAGACTTAAAATATTCTTAAACTCTGGACGCCGCTTAAATCCCTAAATAACTCTAAAAAAAAGATAATAAATCGAGAGTCTCGAGCGGATCTAACGAGCCCAAGATCTCATAATCGACTTCATTTGAGCATTCAAATACACAAAATACATCATATAATCAAGGAAATCATCATGAGCCGTCATGGTGGGAGTCAATTTTGTATGTATTTCTGAGACGCCACTCTAATCTAAAATAGACCTTTATTCTTTATATGGGGAGGCCAAGCAAGAGAGAGAGCTCAAAGCTTGAAAATCCTCCAAAGATAATAGTTACCACTGACGGCCGCCACCACCTCCGTTGGTTATCAACCCGCGTTCAACCACCGCCTGTCGCCACCGCCACCGCCACCGCGTGATCCTTGCCGTCAACTGCTGCCATTATCATCACACCATTGGCGCGCCGGCTGATCATCGCCAATATCGACGCCGCCACCGCCGACTACTACCATCGTCGCCGCCGATCTCGACTCTTCGCCGGTCTCCATCACGACCTTCATCGCTTGTGTTTCATACCATCCGCTACCAAGAACTATAACCAACGCTGACTATATTGTCATATTCGATTTGGGATTCCCATCGCTCTTCTCATAAATTTTGTAATCCAAGATGGAAAACTTGTACTCAAAATAAATATATAGTGGAAGATTTTACGCGCAGCCTGATTTTTCCTCTTTCGAGATTTTTCAAAATTAAGTTCTTGTTCACTTTTAAATCGCGTGTGTCTTTGGATTTCACAACAAAGCTAAGACATAAACTTTCACTCTACCGCAACTAGTTTTCTAGACGCAGTCATTGCCGTCAGGAAACGATTCTATTATTTCATCTTGCATGACGACCAAGTTTTTCAACAAGATCAAAACCACCATCGAGGTGGAGCATTTCAAGCTTTTAAGGAGCGCAAGCGAAAAATGAAGATTCATCAAATTTCGTTCCTTTCGATTTTGTCAAAAACTGGGGGGCAACTCTTAATCTAAGAAGATCTCCCATGTTAAGCATCTAATCGATTACCATCTCAAGAAAAAGTCAAAGTTGGAGGATATTTCAATATTGAGAAGAGATATAGCTTTGCAAATTATGATTTTCCAATCATACTCATGGAAAAATAAGACCAAGGTTAAAAAGCAACTTTGGCTACAACCACAAACGAATGTTTTGATTCGATCTCTTCCATACAGGTTAACGTCATCAAGCAAAGACTCTGACAAACAACCTAGGATAGGTCAAAAGGTCGGACTTCCCGACCTCTTCCATAGTGTCAACGCCATGGTAACACCGACAAACAACCTCGAAGGTCAAAATCCTCGGATTCAATTCGACCTCATCCATGTGTTAACGCCATCGTAACACCGACAAACAACCTCAGATAGGTCAAAAATTCTCAACGGATTCAATTCGACCTCATCCATACAGGTTACGTCATTAGGTAACACACTGACAAACATTCTCAGATAGGTCAAAAATCCTTAGCGGATTCAATTCGACATCTTCCATACAGGTTAACGTTATCGGGTAACACCCTGACAAACAACCTCGGATATGTCAAAAATCCTCAGCGAATTCAATTCGATCTCTTCCACATAGGTTAACGTCATCGAGCAAAGACTTTGACAAACAACCTAGGATAGGTCAAAAGGTCCTTGGTGGACTTCCCACGACCTCCTCCACACAGGTTAACGTCATCGGGTAACATTCTGATAAACAACCTCGGATGGGTCAAAATCAATTCAATTCAACCTCTTCCATACGTTAGCCATTGAAGTCACACTCGACAAACAACCTCGATCAAAATCTCCGGACTAATTCAACCTCTCTTCCATAAGCCCATTGAGTGACACTCGACAAACAACCTCAGATAGGTCAAAAATCCACAGTGGATTCAATTCAACCTCTTCCATACAGGTTAACATCATCGTAACACTCGACAAACAACCTAGATAGTCAAAAGATCCTTGGACTTCCTCTTCCACACAAGTTAACGCCATCGTAACACTCGATAAACAACCTGACAAAATCCTCGCCGATTCAATTTATCCTCTTCCATACAAGTTAACGCCATCGAAGTCACTGACAAACAACCTAGTAAAAAGGTCCTTGGACTTCCTACGCTTCCTCCACACGTTAACGCCATCGCCATAAACAACCGGATGGGTCAAAATCTCCGGATTCAATTCAACATCTTCCATATAGCACGCCATCGAAGTCACACTCGACAAACAACCTATGATAAAAGGTGGACTTCCTACCTCCTCCACACAGTAACGTAACGGTAACACTCGACAAACAATCGGATGGGTCAAAATACTTAGCGGATTCAATTAATTCAATCTTTCCACACGAGCTATCGGTTAACGCTTATCGAAGTCACACTCGACAAAAAATCTCGATAGTCAAAATTATCGCGCCGACACCGCTGGCCATTTACTATCACGGCCATCGCTGTACCATCGCCGGGTAATTTTCGCGGCCACTATCATCGCTGCCGGTATCTCCATTTACTACCGACGCCACTACCTGCAGACTGCCGCTATTGCTGCCGCTGACATTTCGAAGCCGCTAACCATCGCCGCTGACACCGCTTGACCATTACGCTGCAATTTCGCCGGTGACTACATCATTGCCGATCATCTCGCGATTACTGGCGCCACTGCTGACTACTATCGCTCGCTTGCTGACCACCTCTGCTGGCCCCCATCAGAAGGCCATCGCTGCTGACTACTGCTGCCGGCTACTTACGACCATCGCCGGCATCTTCGGTTACAATTATCGCTGGGTTATGCTCATGATTACTGGAGCAGTCACGCTGACATTCGCTATTGCTGCGACCACCTTCAGAAGCCGCTAACCACCATCGCCGACGCCATCGACCATCGCCGAATTTGGTTACCACTATCGCTGCCGGCTATCTCCACTACTGACATAATCCATCGATTACTACGCTACTTACACCACCCAGGGCCACCAACCACGTAGCCACCGCCGCCACCATCAACCGGCCACTGCCACTGGCCGCCGGTCACTACCGCCGACCATCGTCGAAAATCTCCGTCGGTCACCACCATCGTCGCTGGTTATCCTCGCCGGTGTGGGATCCGAAAATTCACCACCTCTTTCTAAAAGAAAAGTTTAAGTGCTGATAATTTCGCGGATGAATAGTAGATAAGATACTACCAGAGATTTCGCTCTCATTTGGTGAGAACTTTTTATATCGATTTGTTTCCTATAAAGCAAGCCCCTATAGTTAATTACCCTCCCACACCGAGAGCACTTTCGATTAAGACTACAATGAATCGTTAAAGAAGCAGTATATAATTGCGGAGTGGAGTTTAACTTATGAAATTTATTATTTTAACTTAAAAACTTTTGTGGGGAGCGGTGGCCTTGATCTAGATCCCATGGTTCCGTCGTCGGTTGATCCTTGGTCAGTCGAGGAGGTAGTATGAACGAGAAGGATCCTTGACACATGGGTTACGTCGTCCAAGGTGTTCTTGTAGACACAGGGGTGAGTTTGTCTAAGGACAAATATAAGTTAATCTTTAATATAGAACTTTTTTGCCCAATAAATTCTACATTTCACTCAAAGAACAAAGCGGTTGGGGAACATCGTCTTTGGCATGAAATAATTTAGTGGTGCCATATCGCGAACCACCGGTCGAACTCAGTCCGCCATTTATGTGGTGCCATATCAGCGAAAACCATGCGACGGAGGACGGACGTCCTTACGGGCTTTAGGAATATTTGAGTGTGAAGGTAGTTATGTATTTAATTTTACATTGGCTCTTTGTGAGCAAAAATTTTCTTAATTTGTCACCCGAAGACAAACAATTACGGAGGGGTGGATTGATTTTTAATTTTTTTTTATTTTTTAAGTTTTAATTTAAATAATTCATTTTATTTTTATTTATATTTTTGTATTTTTTTTGAATTTTGATAATTTTATGTTTGATTTTAGATTTGAATATATATGATCATTTATCATTGAAATTTTAATTATAATTACCCTTCGATAGGGTTAATATCAATTGATAGACCTTGCTACTCCGATTCTCTAGAGGATGGGGTCATTCATTATCTCAAGTATAATCCTTCAAACCTTGTCCACTCTAGTTTGAACATAGGATCGGGTTTGGGACTTTTCTTCCAGAATTTGAATTTTAGAAATATGTTAGTTGGTTCATATCTTGTATTATATGAGAATTAGCTTCGAGATATTATTAATTTGAAATTCTTATAATATCACATTTTTAGGTTTTGTTAACGGACGTCAGAAGAGGGATTATGTAGCATCTTCTTTATGTTTGACTTAGTAATTACTCCAACATGCATATATATCACATTCTTTGAATTGTATACATTAGAATGTCTAAGTTGAGTTTATATGTCAATTTTGATTTTTTTTTTTGAGTTTTGTTAACGGGACGTCAGAAACCGGAAGTATAACATCTGTTCTTTGTTTTATACCTAACTTGCACATGTCTGTTGTTTGAACACTTCAACATACATATCGTTGTTGTATGAACATTAAATGTCTCAGTTAAAGCGTAGGTTATTTGATTTAGATTTCAAGATGACATTTTTTGGGTTTTATTAACCGGACCATCAGAAAATCGGGAAGTATAACATCTGTTCTTTGGAAAATATGATATGCATATTATTTTGGCCAAAAATCTCCCTTTTATGTCACAAATGAACAAGGGTATAGGGCTGAAATAAATTATGTTGAGCTTTTGATCAAAATGTAAAATGATAGATAACATGACTTAAGAATTTTCATTGGAAATATGATATGCATATTATTTTTTTCCAAAAACCCCCTTTTTATGTCACAAATCAGCAAGGGTATTAGGCTAAAATAAATTATGTTGAAAACCTATTTGATCAAATGTAAGACATAAACTAATGACTTAAGTCTTTTCATTGGAATATGATATGCATATTATTTTGGCCAAAAAACCCCTTTATATCACAAATCAGCAATAGTATATGGTGAAATAAATTATGTTGAGGCCATTTGATCAAATGTAGTGATACCACTTAAGCCTTTTCATTGGAAATATGATATGCATATTATTTTGGCAAAACCCTCCTTTTATGTCACAAATCAGCAAGTATAGATGAAATAAATTATGTTTAGCTTTGATCAAATATAAGGATAAACATAGACTTAACTTTTATTGGAAATATGATGCATATTATTTTGGCCAAAACCCCCTTTTATGTCACAAATCAAGGGTATAGGGAAATAAATTATGTTGGAAGCTGTTGATCAAATGTAAGTATAGACCAAACATAGACTTAAGCCTTTTTAATTGGAAAATATATATATTTTTAAAACCCCTTTAATGTCACAAATCAGCAAGGGTATAGGGCTGAAATAAATTATTTTGAAGCTCACATGATCAAATATAAAGTAATGGGTCTAGAATGAATTTACATTGATTTGCTAGAACCCTTTCTTTATGTGGCAAATCGATAAATAAAGGTGAAATAAATTATTTTGAAATTTCATATGATCAATCACCCATAACCCATTTTTTCTCTTAATAAGGAAGAAGACAAAGATGAGTAGATGTCATATCTCATTTAAGAAGAGTGGGAATTAAAATCACATCCCCATACAATCTTGGTGGGGACATATACTCATTAAATTTATTAAGAAAATATGACAATAAATTTAAAGCTTGCATTTGTATATATAAACAAGTTGCTTGCATGTATTTAATTAAGAGCAAAATAATCAAAATTTACTGACCTCCCGGCTCTCATGGGTTTGCCATGAAGGCGCCATGTAATCAAAGGCATGTATGGGTGTATGTCGTGAGAGCCATTTGAAATTTTGATGCGTAACATTTCTACCATGTTGAAGAACATTAGTAGACTTATAATAATAAATTTAAAGCTGCGTTGCTATATAAAAGAAAATTAAGCATGTATATTTGATTAGACTAATAATCAAAATTTATAGCCTCCGCTCTCCCACATGTGGGGGTTCTGGGCTGTACCCGCTTAAATGCATGTATGGGTGTATGTCGTGAGACAAAATGACCGAAATTTTAATAACATAGCATTTCCATACCATGTTGGAGAACATTAGTAGGTACTTATAATAATAAATTTAAAGCTTGCATTTGCATATAAACAAAAAGAAAACTGTTTGCATGTATATTTGATTAGGAGCATAATAATCAAAATTTATTTCCCTCTCCACATGTGGGGGTTCATGAGAGGCCCATGCGAAAGGCATGTATGGGTGTTTATAAATTGAGAATTAGCATTATTTTCCTATCATGTTGGAGAACATGGTAGGTACTTATATCCAAATTTAAAGATTTATTTGAACATGTTTGCATACTTAAACAAGACATTTGTTGAGCATTGCATTGGAACCAAAATAAGTTCATGAAAGCAATATGTATATTGAACATTTGCTAAAAATATATTAAAATCTGAAATTAATCTTAAAAATGAATCTCCTTTCACATTTTGACTTTCCTAATAGCAACTAGTCATGCAATGAAGTAAGGTAACCCTTCCTTTCGATTTTAGATCTCAGCATATAGGTGAAAGAAATATAGAATCTTTCATGTGGTTTAGTATCTATATCACATAACACTTCAAATCCCTTCCTTACTTTCAGATTTTAGCATGAAATTGAAAGATTTCAACTTGCTCATGAAAGAGGCATGATATATATAATTTCCTTCATAGGAAATCAATTGAAACAAAGTAGAAAGAAATCCATAGGAGAAAGGCATCATATCTCATTAACAAACTAATTGATTTTCCCTTAAAGAAAGTTTAAACTTATACTCATCAAATATATTAGCTGATTTCCCCTTAGATAAAAATATTTTCAGCAAGCATCTTACCCATTAAATAAAAAATGATTGATTCCCCGGAGGAAACTATTTTCAGCAAACATTCCCTTTAGAAAAACAAATCAATGGGTTTTTAGGTAACAAAGTTTCAACAATTCAAAGAGACAAATATAAATCATGCTTTGCCTCATGATAGTTGTTTAAAATAATGTTTGATTTTGCAAATCATGATGAAACAATTAACTTCATTTAGATATAAATCTAAATTTTCAATCCAACAAAGATATTTGCTTGCATAATAACATGATTTAGCTAATACATTCCCTAGACATTGCCAAATGGTAGAGAATAGCCAATTAGAAATGAGAAAAATCTCATGGGAATCACAACCCCACCTTATCATTTCAAGCCAACATCAACATAGGATTAAACCCATGAGTAATACCAATATCTTTGCTCTCTTTCCTTCTTCCCAAATCAAGAGAAAGCAGGCATTACATATCAATGACCAAAGTAAGCTTTCAAAGATGACATCATATAAGCTAATGAGATTAGGATTTCAATATCACATGCTTTCATAATTCAAGAGCAAGAAAAAAAAACATAAAAGATATCTTGTATGATTTCGACCTCAAATACTCATGGACTGACAAATCAATTCATTTTTTTCTTAGGTAAAATATTTTCAGCATGCATCATGCCTTTAAACAACAAAATAATCTAATTTCCTCCTAGGTAAAACCAATTTCAGCAATTTCCTCATATGCAGAAATTTTTTCAGCAAGCATGTAAAGGTAGGCATCCATAGATAAGGGAAAACAACAAGAAGAAAACATAAAACAACACTCCTTGCATGATTTCCCATATTCATGGAATGAGTGAATTCAAAATTCCTTCAAATAAAATTTTCAAAAACTAGATGCTTGCAATCTCACAAATAACAAAGTAAACATAGGGTTTAGAAAATACAACATCACAAACCCATTTCAGTAATTTAAGATGTGAAATCTGCAATATAACTTTCCAAACAGAAATTTCAGCAACCCACATGCTTGCAATCTCACAAATAACAAAGGTAAATATAGGGTTTAGGCTATACAACATCCCAAACCTATTTCCAACAAGCTAAGATGTGAAATCTAGGCAATATAACTTTCCAAACTGAAATTTCAGCAATCCACATGCTTGCAATCTCACAAATAATAAAAGCAAATATAGGGTTTGGGCCATACAACATCCCAAACCCCTAGAGAAAGTATTTAGCATGGTTTTAAGCATGAAATAAAGCTCACTTTACCAAGCCCTAATTTTGGAATACCAAATGCATAAGGAAAAGCAGGGTTAGAGGGACACGGAGGTGTTGATTGCTAAAAAAGAGAGAAGGGATTCAGTTGGGAGTTTAAATCGTTAAGGCTCAGAAACTCATAAATCGAAAGGGAGAATCAGATCATACAGAGGAAGAAGAACCAGTAGAGTGAGAAGGAGGCTCAGAAGGGGAGAGCAAGAGGAGAGGAAGGCAGAGCTTAGAGGAAACCGAGAGAGAGGGAGAGTCGAATCAGAGAGGAAGAGAAGTGGAAAGATGGCGAGGAGAATCGAGTCAAGAGTCTTCATGAGCAAAGGAAAATAGAAAAGCGAGAGAGCGAGAGAGATCGTGAAGAGGGAAGAGAGTCGAATGTGTCTGAGGATAACCCTCGTTTGACCTTCCATGAGATCGATTGGTTCATAATAGGGATGACGGTAATTCCATGGAGCTTGCGTAGGGGTTAGGTAGATTAATAGGATTAAAGGTTAAGCATTATCCTTTAATTATAATTTAATATTATTTTATGTGATATTAATTTATGCAATAAACCTTATAGTGTCAATATCTTGTTTTCGTTATGCGAATCGGCCGATCGATTTGCGATTGGAGGCCGTTTGAGTAAAGTCGGCGGCGATAGTAAAATTAAATTTGGGATGCGGCCGCTTCAATTACGATTCGCAAACTTTCGAATCGATCGCGGAAGGCATCGTTTGATAGGTTTGACGTTTGGCGATGTGACGATCAATTATAAGCGGAATCGTTTGACGTCGAGGCTTCTCGACTTCGATATGTGCATAATTTCATTAAAAATTGATTTTAATCATTTGATTGGTCCTTAATTGTTTCGATATTTGTTATTTAATTAATTTTGTTGCTTTCGACGCATTATGAAGTCGAATTTTCAAATTGCAGCAAATTAGATCGATCTCGATCGCGATTAGGGGGTGTTAAACTCTATGTCATTTATTTAAGTTTAAATGACATAGTTATAAGTCAACAAATGCCAACAAACATGTGCGTGCATGGGGACCGTGTTTGTTGTATAAGATGACTTCGGATCTCAAGAGATTTGCTTGGATGTCATGCTGAAGTTATAATTTTTACAACTCTTGATAATACCTGATCGTTGCCCTTTGATAGAAGTGAGTATAACTCTCAGGTTGGGCAAACATTTAAACTTCTTCGGTTCGACTGTAATAGCTCATTGAGCCGTTGTGTTTAATTAGTCAATGCTTTGTGCTTGATTGGACTAGATGAAGAGCTTTGACTTGTCATCATCAACTTGTCAAGAGAATTTGGTGCATCTTCAACCCTATGTTTTGTGCTTTGGCGGACTTGTTGAAGACTTCCTCCTGAGAGTTTGAAATTTATATTTTCTCCTCCTGTCCTGGCTTTGTGCCTTAGCGGACTTGATGGAGTTGATGGTTTGTTGTTAAGATGAGAACATCTTCGGTCCTGTGCTTTGTGCTTTGATAGACTTGTTGAAGATTTCATCTCGAGGATTCGTATCTTGTGCCTCCTTTTATCCTGGCTTCATGCCTTGACGGATTTGATGGAGGAAAGTCCTGAATTATCTTAGAGATTTGTCAGACGATACAAAATTACCTTCTGCCCCAGCTTTATGCTTTTGTAGGCTTGTGGAAGGATACATGCCGACGACCTAGCTCTCAGAGCTTGTGCTGGATCGATGGCAAAGAGTCATCGGTCACATCTTTGCACATGTAATGGACATCTTGATGACAAAAACTCCCAGTTGACATTTAGCTTTATCACATTGGGATAGCTTCTTGGTCCTACTTTTGCTTGCTTGGACTTACTGAAGAAGAATTTCCTTCGGTCTTTGCTTTCTGCTTTGATAGACTTACTGAAGGAGTTGAGATTTCACTTTTGTATTTGATTCCAAACTCGGCTTGGTGCCTTCTCGAGTAAGGATTTTTTTTGTAGAATTTTGAGAAATGACCTTAAGACCAATAGGGATAATTTCCCAGTCTGGGTCACTTGAACTCACCAAGTTGGAGAGATTTGGGGATTTGGATGCTCTTGTCTTTGAGCTGACGAAGTAGGAGGATCCCTTACTACGGCCTTTGTGGTGTGTTGAGTAAGCATATCTGTCAACTACCATTTTTTGGCATGTTGAGTCCGACCTTATACACCTACTGACTTGACTAATTGATGAAGGATTTTATCCTCTGCCAACTAGATGGGGATCTCTTACTACGCCTTTGTGGCGTTGAATAAGCAGACTGCCGAATTCGACCATATTTTGGCATGTTGAGTCCGACTTTATACACCAACTCGAGCCTTTAGATTTGTTGTGGGATGGAAAATGTCCTTCCAACTTGGTTTGTTGAAGTTTGCAGACTTAAAATTTTTTTCTTTGGTCAGTAAGACTTTTAAATTTGAGAATTTGAATACATAATTTTGAGTATGCATGTGGGGATCTCGGCACTAGGCATGATGTCAACCCAAAGAGAAAGAAAGGCCCCCTGTCTTACCAGGAATGCCCGATACTTTACTATAAAACTTAAAAAATGCCCCTGTCTAACAGGGGGATTTTTATTTTATTTTGGAAATGCATTCTTGTGTTACAAGAGAATTTCCAATGAAAATTTTCATAAGTATTTGGCAATAAAGATTTTCAAATGTGATTTGTCCAATCACACTTTCACGTGCAATATTTCTTTAAATACAATCGTTGATTGATTGGTCTTTCACCTTTGAAGTCCACGATAGCTCTCCTTGATATACCTTTTCAATAACAAAAGGTCCTTCCCAATTAGGTTCAAATTTACCAATTCCTGCGATGAGGATGATTGATCTTCTTCAGACCAATTCTCCTTCTTGAAAAGCTCGAGGCGTCAGTATGATCGAATGCCTGGACATCCCCCGATAGACTTCTAGATTTTGTGAGCTTGGAGCTTGACCTCATCAAGCTCTTCCATCAGAGACGAGCATTCTCATCTTGGGTGAGATCTTGTTGAATGGCTACCTGAAGGTAGTTCAACTTGTGGCAACTAGCCCCAAACACAAGTGCATAGGGGTAGACTTTGTAGGAGTTTGTAATGAAGCCCATAATGCTTCCACAAGTTTGGTATGCCACTCCCTTTTATTTCTTGTGAGAATTTTTCTAAGTAATTTGGTTTTATTAAATGCCTCACCAAGCCATTTGCTCTCTGATTATAAATTGATGAATATCGCCAATCAATCTTATGCCGACGAAATTTATAAACTTTAGTGTTTTTGAAGGTCGAATTATCATTCAAATGATTCTACGGTACATCAAATCAGACGATATTGTGGGTAAAGAAGTTAACTTGTTCACCAGTAACTTCTTTAAATGGTGCAAAGCCACTGAGAAAGTAATCATTTAAGATGAAGTGACCACCGATGATGGTGGATCAATCTGCCTAATTACATCCGCCCCGACTCAAACAACAAGATGCTAGGATGCAACGGATTTGGAGGTCGATGAATTATGTTACCATACCATTCATGGCATCTCGCATGATTGATATAATCTTTATCATGACCACCAATAATATCCATTCTTTTAATTTTGAAAGCCATCTTAGGACTGATTGGTGCACCACAAAGTCCTTGATGGATTTCAACAATTACTTTCGCTTCTTCTATTCCCAAACATCGCCCACATCTTCTGAAGGATCTACGATGAGTATTGCCAACATAAGCATATAGTCGAAGTTTTTCTCAAGTTGTGCTATCGACTTATTACTTGGCAATTTGCCTGAAGTAGTCGGAGCCTCTTCCTTCTCTTCTACTATAAGAATTTCATTGTGTGATTTTGGTGCTTCCCCAGGTTGGAGGCTTTCTTCTTGAATAGTTTGAAGCTTGTCTTGTTGACTTTGAGAAGTAATTTGTAAGGGAGTGTGAGGAGCAACATGAGTCGCACCCTGATTTATGCTTTGATGACCCCTCTTCCAGAGATTTTAAACTTATTGGCTCTAGGACTCGAGTGCAAACACCGAATTAGTATGTAGTCATCCATACTTGCCATTTCTTTAGCTAATTTAGCTCTGCTACTCTTAGCTCTGGAGACTCGAGTCATAATGACATTTGGAATTTGCTTCATAAGCTCGAAAACTCATTTGTGATAGTAGGCCAATTCAAGCTTATTGAATTTGTAAAGGCCCAACACTTGATTGATGACGAGTTGAGAATCGCCATAAATTTGCAAATTCTAGACTCCCATGGAAATGACTTCCTCTAAACCTGCCACCAACACTTCATATTCTGCTTCATTGTTGGTTCGGGGTTGAGTTAATCTATAAGAATGTCTCATTATGCCACCTTCAGGTGTGATCAAGATGAAATCGATACCAGCTCGAGCCATTGGGAGATTTGAGGTATTTGATGGATGAAGCTCCATCAAAATACAATTCACATTTGTTGCTTTTCTTTTTTCATATATGTGCATGATTTGCTCATCAGGAAGATCATCGTTAAGCAATGAGTCTGCCGGTAAGGGATGAACAACAAGAAAATCTGCTAGAATTTGCCCCTTCACCACTTTTTGGGGTACACATGTAATATCAAATTATAATAGAAGGATAACCCATCGTGCCAAACGACCTGTCAACGTTAGTCTTGTCATCAAGAACTTCAACGGATCGATCCTTGAGATAAGGGTAATTTTATGAGATAGCATGTAATGACGTAGCTTTTGGGCAGCAAAAATTAACGCCAAATAATGCTTCAATTGGAGAATAACGCTCATTAGTCTACTAATATATGCTGTGTTTTCTCCTTTCCTTCCTCATTATGTTGCACCAACAAAGTACCTAGAGGTTCCGCATACAATATGAGAGGCTTTTTTACTGAAGAATGGGTTCAACACATATTTTACCGTCAAGGCCTCTTGACATTTTTTTCGTCCCACTTGAAAGGAGTATCCTTCTTCATTAATTTTGCAACGACATCGCCTCGAGATTTTATATGAATCTTCTAATGAATGCTAGATGTCCCTCATGGAGCAAAGTTGACCTAAGACCCTTTGAGGTTGAGACCCACGCTTAATTTGAGAGGATTCATCTTGAGATCATATTTTGATTCTTTCAAGGACGATCCTTAAATCATCGAGATGATCTTTGCATATATACTCTTGACAACGTCATCAACATAGACTCTACTTTTGATGAATCCGCCAAAGATTCGTGTCATATCCCTTTGGTATGTAGCATTCTTCAAGGGGCATGGTAGCAATATATGCCAATTGCCCCGAATGAGGTATGCTTCATCTTCAAGAACCATCTTGATTTGATTGTAACCTGACGATCCGTCCATAAATGAGAACATGTCATGGTTTGAAGTGTTATCCACTAAGCTTCGATAGGAAGCAAAAGTCATCCTTTGGATATGCTTTGTTTAAATCAAGTCGATACATACAATCGACCATTCTTCTTCTTCAGGACAATATTAGCTATCCGGTCGATATTTTTCTTCTCGAATAAAACCAGCTTCAATGAGCTTCTTGGTTTCGCAATTACTGTTCTTCAACCTCCAATCTCATTCGAGGCTTGCTTGACCGGTGATACATTTTAATTGCTAATTTGTGAACCGCTACATGGGATAAGCTGGCATATGTCCAGAAAAGCAATCCCCAATTGAGAGCAAAGTTTTTAATTCTTACTTTTTAGTGAGAGTGATGAACGTAGGTGAGGATCCTCGCCCCAAATTAATTTCTTTAAGTTCATCCATAGTAGCCTCCCCACCATCTTCAAGTTCTTCGTGTCTCTGCTTCTACTTCTTCATTATTTGTGAGACTAACATTAAGAATGACATTCTCATCTTCATCTCTACTTCTATTCTGTATACGAATATATGTGGACCGGTCTTAGATGAAACCAAGGCCTTTGGTAGTGTGTTTATTTCTCCTACCAATGATTTGAGAACCTTTTGGGTACCACATCATTTCAAAGAGCTTAGCCCTTTGCTTACTTGCTCCATCCTGGACCCCATGTTTGCGCATTAGATTTTGCATCTTTGGAGAGTAATATTTTGGCATCCTTGTGGGCATAGTTTCTTCTGAGATAGTTGCATTACCCAATCGGATCCTCTTCGACACCCCTCGGATTTATAAAATAGGCTTCCCGCCCGGTTTTCCAAGAGGAGGTACATAGAAGGTCACTAGTTGACTTTGTGAGTTTCAGGGGTGATTTCTTTAAAATGTTGGGAGGAATAGAGTGACTACGAGTGTAGTCTCACTGGCGATGGATCTATGATTGTTTTAAAGTAGGTGCATTGCACCTTCAAAAGCGATTCAAACTCATAATCGAGTCAAAATATTCTTCTTCGAGCTTTACTCAAGAGTCATGGACCTTTGGATTTAGAAGGAACACATCTTCTTTCGATCACCGCCTGATGAGGGACAGTGTTATTGATTTTAGACTTGTTCTTTATATCCCTAGGAATATTCAGAACAATCTTCCTTCCTTTATTCTTTTTAACTTCTCCCTTCTTCTTTGCTTGTTCTTTTATGGGTTTTGAAGTAGATGCAGTATTTGCTAGTTGTTTTGTTAGCTTTGATTCATTCAGAAGGAAGTAACTGACATCTTGATAAATCTTTATTTCGTGCACCGCAAAAGGTTGTATGTCACCCACAATTTGGCATTCTTCTCCATCCTTTGTATATTTCATACATTGATGCAATGTAGATGGGACAATGCCATACTTATGAAGCCATGGTCGACAAGGCTCAAATGAAGTATCACGATCACATGAAATTTGGCTTCGTGGGAGGTCTCCAAATTTAAGAGGGAGGACGAATGACCCGATAGTTTTTTTGTCATTGAATCCTTGAACCATGACTTTATCTCGCCCCATATACAATCTAGAGATAACCATCTAAGAGTTCTCAAGTTCATAAGATTCACGGAGGAACCAAGATCAATTAAGATCCACGGTATTATAATTTCATCACTTTCAAACAGAATAGTGCGATTGTGCTCGACATTAGATCATCTTCAAAATGTGATGGAGGTTCTTGAACATGCAAGGTCTCAGACAACGTCACAAAAATATGCTTCTTGAACTTTCCGCTCTTTGAGAGCTTCAATTAAGGTGTTGGAGATCTTCCGACATTAGAAGTGTTTCAGATACACTAAGTCGCGAATTTTCCTTAGATGGGATAGAATATTGTAGTCGATCCCTTTTGATGAAGGCTTCTTATTTGAATACTTAGGGACAACTTTTTCATTGATTTCAATTTCTTTTCCTTTATCCCTATTCATTGGCTCTTTCCTCTCGTCAGATGAAGCTTCTATTTGAGACCTGAATCTCGATGACTTGCTTCTGATATTTCGCCTAATGATACTAAGATTCGTAATCACGCTTTACATTTTTTATGTCTGTTGATATGGTGAGCTCTGATTCATCTTCATTTGGGAAACAGAGTTCTTCTAAGCTTCATGCGATCAAGCAAGACTCGGAAGTTCTTCGCCTTCTTCCCGCTTTCTTGAAAGATTTGTAATGAATTCGCAATGGATAGGTCGCCTTGCTGATTGTATATAATCTTCCATTATTATTGATGATCCTTCGTGTTACGCTATGACCATCGATAAGTAGTAACATTTTGTGCTTCTTCTTTTTTATTTAATTGTTTGGCGTTTCTTAGCCTTCCTTGCGGTATTTAGTCAGTCTTTCATGATGAACTAGCCTTCCCATAAGTTAGGTTTTGTCTCAACTCAAGCGCTCAAGTGATGACACCTTCTGAACGCCTTCCAATTGCTTTTCAACATTTTTTGCCCTTTTAGAGACTACTGCGCATCCTTCATCATCGACCGCCTTCTCTTTATCATTGCTTGATATCGGAGATGAGGTGATTACTTTTATGGATTCTTTCCTCGGACGCACCAATACACTATCCGATAATGTGAATTCTCCATTTTTATATTTTCGTTCGAGCCAATCTTTGAATATGTAGCAATCTTCAACAGGATGACCGAGCACCCGATGATATGGGAAATAGTTAAGATTATCTGCTTGTCCAGCTTCTTCAGGTCTTTTACACTCTGGTAGTTGGAGACCTACTTTGAGTGCATGTTTAAATAATTTTGCCACACTTTTCCTCTTAAAAGAATAATCTTTGTTTTCTTTTAGGGGCCATTGAGTCATTCGCTCCTTTTGTTTGCTTTGGTCGCCGCTTCTCACCGCACCTCGAGTACATCATTACCTCCAAGTATGAGCTTGGGTTGTGGAGCAGGATTGAACGACTGCCTTGGTTTTTCTTGATAAGCGTTTTCTTTACTATGATAACCGCTTACCAGATCCTTCTTGTATGAGGTGAAATGCATTTCACCTTTCTTTGGGTCTGGAGCTTTTGCTCTTTTGGATTTATCTTGCTGACCATCGGAGCGTGACAAATTTAATTTTTCAAATTTAGCCACCCTATCAAGTAGATCTTGAAATGTGATAATTGAAGCCATGCAAAGATAAGGCGACATCTTATCATCGATGTTGCCCATCAATAATTGAATTGCATGCTCTTCTTCTAACTATTGCTCACATTTCATACTCATATTTCACCAACGTGTGATATATCGGGTCATTGATTCGTCCTTCTTCCTCTTCTCAAGGGTGAGATCAGCAATTGTTGTCTTTTTGACTGCGCTAGCGAACCTTTTAACGAACATATTTTTAAATTCGGTAAAAGTCTTGACTGAGTCATTTGACAACTAAGCATACCATTCGAAAGCAGTCGAAGTTAGACTTCTAACGAATTGACAGAATAATAATGCATCATTACCCCCTGTGTTACCACAGGATGCTTTGAATTGGGCTAGATGTTGTTTAGGATTACCATTTCTGTCAAATAGATTAAACTTTGGTATTGAATATCCTTTTGGGTATGGAATTTGATCATACTCCGCAGGATATGGGCGACCTTTGCTCACCAATTTTTTCTCACCGCATATAACTTTTGATCTTCTCATTCAAGATAATATCAAGTTGAGAAGGCGACATAGTATATCGGAATGTCGAGTGACTCATTTATTTCAATCCTCGCCAGCTCAATTTGGACCCTTGAAGCATGTGAGATCAAATTTATTGGAGGATGCTTAGGCTTGATGATTATTTGGGGGGACAGGTGGACTGCCGATATTTCTCTGATTAATCGCATCATTCATTCAGCATCATCATTTTGCTCATTTTCATATTCAAGCGATTTCTTTATATTTGGCTTTCATCTCAATTTGTTTTGTCTACGCGCCAAAGTGATAGTTCGGCAAAGGTGAGATTTTCTTCCTTTCTTCTCTTCTCTTGTTGTTCCTCTCCTCAAGACTTAGGATGCTTCCTCTATTTGAACATTTTGTTGTTCTTCAGGTTGAGGGGGAGGTACTGTTGTATGACGCCTATGTTGATATTGGCGTAAACTAGATGGCTCACCGACTTGTTGTACCATATACACCACTTCAACAGTCGTTGCATCCTTCTCTTCTTCTTCGTCCTCTTGGACACAATTTGATTCCATGGACTGATTCCAAGTGTGGAATCAAATATCTTCGAGGGCTTCGAAGTTAACCTCCTCTTGATGGGATGGAGTTGATTGATCCCCTGAGGATTCTCCGCGTGTCTACCGTCATATTCTTTATCATTGGGGCCCTCTTTTTATCGATTTGAGTTGGGGCGATCTGGGAATTCACACGGATGTCACATGCCTCGTAAAAGTACTTTTTGAGGTCTAGGCCTCCATATCTCTACTTTCCACTGGGACCTTCGATGTGGATTCACGCTGATCCAAGTGTCACACCCCGATGTTCACCGTATGGGATATGGATATGTTGGTGTCCTGCCATTTTACTTATGGGATGAGGTCTCCTTGAGGAGACCCAAGCATCCTGATAACGACCTTGGTATTTTCTTTTCATCACCCTCTCCGCAACTTGGAGAACCCGATGCACTGCGTGATATAATTTCTCGCCTCAGAGAGAGCTGACCGACGGGGTCAAGGACTTTACCGACCAAGAGAGTCGTTACGCTTTACCCATTAAGGTTATCAAACCATTGTGAGTTACCGTTCTTATTGATGGCACGTACCGCGACGGTAAGATGTTGAGCACGTTTTTCTTTTCGCCGCTAAGCTTGCTGCAGAAGCTTTAAGATCGTTCCCCTGGTTGGTTCACCGGTGGGATGCGTTGTTTTGAGGGACTGGGAGACACCGCTGACAACCCTCTTTAAGATTGGTGTCTCCAGGGGCCGAGCCTCAAGACCGAGCTTCTTCAAGTGAAGAATGGGGTCACAACTTCGGCAGCCTCTTGAGTGATTTGCACATGGCGGCGGATGAGTTTGTTTCCAGTTGATTATCAACTTGCTCATTCAGAATAGCTGGGAAATCCATGCTACCAAACTGGATGGTAGCTCCGGTGCTTCCAGCATTGATGACAATGTTGGCCAAACGGATGTTGGCGCCACTGCCGAGAGTAACAGTGACAGCTGTATTCTGGAGTGCCATTCTGGGAGTATTTAAAAGGTAAAAAATTAGCAATTAAAAATAGCTAAAATCTCACCTTATACATGCATTCAATAAAGTCTCAAATGACTTAAGACTTTATGTCGCAAGCTTCTAAGTTGTCAAGATTAACTTATCATTTCTCATTTCATTTTCATTTCATTTTTTTATACTCACTAATTATAACTTAGATTTGACTAGCCAAATATGGAAAGAGAAACCTATCCCAAAAATCGTGGGATTCAAAATTACCACCTCTTTCGGAAAAGAAAAGAGTTGTTTAAGTGTCGGTGATAATTTCAGAAGGTAGATGAATAGTAGATAAGACACTACCTGAGATTTCGTTCTCATTTGGTGAGAACTTTTATATCTTGTTCATCCTATGCGCAAGCATAGTTAATTACCTCCCAATACTAAGAGAGCACTTTCGACAAGTTAAATGAGTTAAAGAAATAGTATATAAGTGGAGTTTTAGAACTTATGAAATTTATTATTTTAACTTAAAACTTTTGTGGGGAACGATGATGCCAGATCCCATGGTTCCGTCAGCCGCCGTGGTCCCCGTCCAGTGAGGAGGTAATGACCCAACCGATCAAGGATCCTTGTCACAACACATGGGGCGCCGCCCAAGTGTCCTTGTAGACTAGGATGGAGTTTTCTGGGGAAAAATATAAGTCAACCTTAGCTAACATAGGCTTTTGCCCAACCAAATACATTCTACATTTCACGCCTCAAAGAGCAAAGCTGGGGAACATACTGCAGCGGATCGTAATTTAGTGGTGTCATATCATGAACCACCCTGAGCTCGTGTCATAACCGCCATTTATGTGTGTCATATCGCGCAAAACCACGCTGAGGACATGGCCCCACGCTTTTAGGAATATTTGAGGTAGTTATGTATTTAATTTACATGCTCTTTGTGAGCAAAAATTTTCTTAATTTCACCAAGATAAACAATTACGGAGGGTGGATTGATTTTAATTTTTTTTAAGTTTTAATTTAAATAATTCATTTCATTTTATTTATATTTTTGTATTTTCTTTGAATTTTGATAATTTTATGATTGATTTTAGATTTGAATATATATGATCATTTATCATTGAAATTTTAATTATAATTACCCTTCGATCCTGAGGTTAATATCAATTGATAATCCTTATCTACTCGTATTTTCATAGAGGATCGAATTCATTATCTCAAGTATAATCCTTCAAAACCTTGTCCACTCTAATTTGAACATGGGGATCGATTTGGGACTTTTCTTCCTAAGAATTTGAATTTTAAGAAGGTTCATATCTTGTATTATTAATTAGCTTCTATTATTAATTTGAAATTCTTATAATATCACATTTTAGGTTTTTAACTTAACGGTCCAGACCAAACAGGATTATGCATCTGTCTTTATGTTTGACTTAGTAATTACTCCAACATGCATACATATATGCTGGGAATTGTATGTATTAGAATGTCTAAGTTGGAGTTTATATGTCAATTTTATTTTTTTATTTTTTTTAAGTTTTGTTAACTTCGGACGGGAAGACCAAACCAAGTATAACATCTGTTTGTTTATACCTAACTGCACATGTTGAACACTTCAACATACATATGAGTATATCTGTTTTAGAATGTTGTATGGACATTAAATATCTAGTTAAAACGTGTAATTTGGTAAGTTTTAGATATCAACATTTTTTTGTTACCGACCGGCCCAAAGACCAAACCGGGAAGTATAATACATGTTCTTTGGAAAATATGATATGCATATTATTTTGGCCAAAAACCCTAGCAAGGGTATAGGGCTGAAATAAATTATGTTGGAAGCCTATTTGATCAAATGTAAGGCAATAGACCAAATATAGACTTAAGCATTTTCATTGAAAATATGATATGCATATTATTTTGGCCAAAATCTTTATGTCACAAATCAAGGGTATAAGAAATAAATTATGTTGGAAGCTATTGATCAAATGTAAAACATAGACTTAAGCCTTTTCATTGAAAATATGATATGCATATTATTTTGGCCAAAAATCTCCTTTTATGGCACAAATAAGCAAGGGTATAGGGCTGAAATAAATTATTTTGAAGCTCACATGATCAAATATAAAGTAATGGATCTAGAATGAATTTAGGCACTTGATTTGGGCTAAGAACCCTTTCTTTATGCAAAAGAAACATAAAGGAATAAATAAATCATTTGAAGCTCATATGATCAATCATCACCCATTTTTCTCTTGATAAGGGAAGGAGAAGACAAGATATGAGTAGATGTCATATAAAAGAAGTAAGTGGGTTAATTAAAATTCACATCCTTCACATGCAAGCTCAGCAAGTGGGGACAAATACTCATTAAATTTATTAAGAAGATATGACAGAGTTTATTTTCCTTTCAAAGGAAGTGATAAAGATGCAAAGGGCATGTCACATGTCCATGCATGCGATATGACAAATGACATTAAACTAGATGATCTTCTACATTTATGAACATGCGTCGATGTCATAATAATAGATGATAAGAGGAGAGTAAGAAGCCTATAAATAAGAGGGGATTTCCTTTCACAAAATACACACTTCCTACTTTCTTTTTCTCTTATATCACAAGTTTAAGTTCTTTCAATCTTGCATAAAGAGTTGTGCCACATACTTGTGAGTTTTTTTCTAACTCGACCATTTCTTTTGATATCTTCTTGATATATGTCATGTCATATGGTAGATTTAATTTATTCCATATGTGTTTGCAAGTCTTCACTATGTCTCATGATGTATGTAAATCATGGTGTGAAGGACAAGTAAAGTAGGGAGGTATTTATTTTGAGCATATGTCTAATGTGTATTCCATAACATGTTAGAATATGAGCATTATACAATACATGTCATAATACCAAATAAAAAATAGCTTGCATGATATAGAAATTCAACACATAAGCATTCGAGAGAAAATTTTAAATAACAAATAACTTAGGTATTTCATCCCTTCTTTCTCTTCTCTTTTTTTTTTTTTTTTTTATAAATTGTTCCCCCCATCCCATGGGGCTACTGACCAGTCTTCCCACCACGCCAAGAAAGGCTCGTATGGTTGTATATTATCATATGCCCATCACGCCAAGAAAGGCGGGTATATAGTATAAGATAGCAACAAGTTTCCTACCATGTTGAGAAACATGAGAAAGTACTTATAGTAATAAATTTAAAGCTTGCATTTGTATATATAAACAAGTTGCATGTATTTAATTAAGAGCAAAATAATTTCTGCCTTAGGCTCTCCCCACATGTGAGGGCCATGAGAGGCCCCCACCATGCTAAGAAAGACATGTATGTATGTCAGGACACCATACCAAAAATTTTGATAAGATAGCATTTCCTACATCATTGTTGGAGAACATTAGTAGATTATAATAATAAATTTAAAGCTCGCATTTGCATATAAACAAAAAAGAAAACTGCTTGCATGTATATTTGATTAGGAGCATAATAATCAAAATTTACAACTCTCCCCCCCACATGTGGGGGTTGCCATGAGAGACTGGGCCTGCCCACCATGCCAAGAAAATGCATTGGGTGTATGTGAGACATACACAAATTTTGATAGCATAAGATTCCCACCATGAGAGAACATGGTAGTACTTATATCCAAATTTCTTTATATAACATGTTTGATATATACTTAAACAAGACATCATTTGTTGAGCATTGCATTGGAATCAAAATAAGTTCATGAAAGCAATATGTATATTGAACATTTGCTAAAAATATATTAAAATCTGAAATTAATCTTAAAAATGAATCTCCTTTCACATTTTGACTTTCCTAAATAGTCAGAATGAGTAAGATAACCATTCCTTTCGATTTTAGACAAAGATAGGTGAAAGAAATATAGAATCTTTCATGTGGTCTAGGATCTATGTCACATAACACTTCAAATCCCTTCCTTACTTTCAGATTTTAGCATGAAATTGAAAGATTTCAACTTGCTCATGAAAGAGGCATGATATATATAATTCCCTTCATAGGAAATCAATTGAAATAAAGTAGAAGCATGAAATTCATAGGAGAAAGGCATCATATCTCATTAAACAACAAACTAATTGATTTTTTCCTTAGATAAGAAAGTTTAGCAAGCCTTATACTCATCAAATAACATATTAGCTGATTTCCCCTTAGATGAAAATATTTTCAGCAAGCATCTTACCTATTAAATAACAAAATGATTGATTCCCCCTTAGAGGAAAATATTTTCAGCAAGCATTCCCTTTAGAAAAGCAAATCAATGGGTTTTCCCTTAGGTAACAAAAGTTTCAATTCAAAAGAGACAAATATAAATCATGCTCATGATAGTTGTTTAAAAATAATGTTTGATTTTGCAAATCATAGGATGAAACAATTAACTTCATTTAGATATAAATCAATTTTCAATCCAACAAAGATATTTGCTTGGATAATAATATGATTTAGCTAATACATTCTGACATTGCCAAATGGTAGAGAAGAGCCAAATAGAAATGAGAAAATCTCATGGGAATCACAACCCCACCTTATCATTTCAAGCCAACATCAACATAGGATTAAATCCATGAGTAATACAAATATCTTTGCTCTCTTTTCCTTCTTCCCCAAGAGAAACAAGCATACATATCAAACATCATTTCAGACAACATAAGCTTTTCATAATTCAAGAGCAAGAAAAAAAAAGACATAAAACAGTATATCTTGTATGATTTCAGCCTCCAAATACTCATGGACAACAAATCAATTCATTTTTTTTTCTTAGGTAAAAATATTTTTAGCATGCATCATGCCTTTAGACAACAAAATGATCTAATTTCTTCCTAGGTAAAACCAATTTCAGCAATTTTCCCATATGTAGAAATTTTTTCAGCAAGCATGTAAAGGCAGGCATCCATAGACAAGGGAAAACAACAAGAAGAAAACATAAAACAACACTCCTTGCATGATTTCACACACATATTCATGGATAGCAAGTGAATTCTAAAATTCCTTCCAAAATTTTCAGAAACTAGATGCTTGCAATATCACAAATAAAGGTAAACATAGGTTTAGCCATACAACATCCCAAACCCATTTCCAGCTAAGATGTGAAATCTAGGCAATAACTTTCCAAACAATTTCAGCAACCCACATGCTTGCAATCTCACAAATAACAAAGGTAAACATAGGGTTTTACAACATCCCAAACCCATTTCCAACAAGCTAAGATGTGAAATCTAGGCAATATAACTTTCAAACAAATTTCAGCAATCCACATGCTTGCAATCTCACAAATAACAAAAGAAAACATGGGTTTAGGCCATACAACATCCCAAACCCTAGAAAGCATTTAGCATTTAAGCATGAAATAAAGCTCACTTTACCAAGCCTAATTTTCTAATACCCAAATGCATAAGGTTAGAGAGAGAAATGACACGGAGGTGTTGATTTGCTAAAAGGAGAAGAGAAGGGATTTCATTGGCTAGGGTTAACAAGGTTTCGAGCTCCCTACATCGGAAAGGAGAGAATCACGAGATCGCAGAACCAGGGAAACTTCGGCCGAGTGAGAAGGCTGGGGGGGAGTTCGACCATGAGCAACAAGAGGAGAGAAGCTAGAAAGAGAGGAAATAGCGGGAGAGGGAGAACATCGTGAGAGCAGGAAGTGTGAGAATCGCACAAGGAGTCTGCAAATAAGGGGAAAATGAGAACAAAGAGAGGGAGGGTCGAGGAGGGGAAGGAGAGTCGAATGGTGTCAGGGATAACCCTGCTTCGCCTTTAGAGCCGCTGCGATTGGTTAAATGGAATAATGGAATTAGAATTCCATTGGAGCTTAGCAGGTAGGGATTAATAGGATTAAAAAGGTTAAGTAGCTATTAATCCCTTTAATTTTAATTTAATATTATTTTATGTGATATTAATTTATGCAATAAACCCAAGAATATGGTGTCAATCTTAGATGTCAGATGCCGATTAACGACGCTGATTTCGCAATCGAGGCCGTTTGAGCAAAGTCGATATACCGAAGAAATTAGTCTAAACGCGAATTTCGCTCGCTCGACGCTTGCACACTTTGTCGAATCGATCGCGGAAGGCGCCGTTTGATAGGTTTCGATGTTTAAGCGATCTCGCGAAACGAGGTACACCGAGGGCCGATTTCGGCGCTTAATCATTATTTTGATTTTAATCATTTGATTAATTGATGATATTTGATTTAATTTAATTAATTTGATGCTTTCGGATTATGAAGTCAATTTTCAATTTGCGACAAATTAGATCTATCTCGATCGCGATGGGGTGTTAAACTCTATGTCATTTATTTAAGTTTAAATGCGATAGTAGTCAAGTCAGCAACCACCGAGTCACCACCGCCACCACCGCCGGCTGCCACCATCGTCGAGCATCGCCCAACCCTCGTCTCGGCATCGTCTCGACGCCAACCCGGACGATCCGATCCGACGTAGCTGACGCTTCTTCCAGTGAAAACTACGAGGCGATCCAACCCTCCACGGTCCGACGAGTAATTGATGCCTCTTCGAGGGAAAATAGACTTGATATGTACCGCCTTGATCGCCCGGACGGTCCGACGAGCGTTGATGCCTCTTTCGAGGAACACGTAGACGACGATACCGCGGGCCTTGATCGCCTCAAACCCGGTCGGTCGACGAGTTAACGCCTCTTCGAGAAAACCGACACACGTATGTACCACGCCGACCGCCTCCAAACGACCTTCTCTCAAGAATAAGAGAATGTGTCTTCTGCCTTGGCTCTAAGGGAGTTTTTATAGACCCCTTATAGGGGCATAAAGGTCAAAAATCACTAAAAACCGCCCAAAATCGCTCAAAACGGGCGAAAACGGGCGAAAACAGACGCGTATGCAGGCGACCTGCCGCGATGTTTGTCGCCACAGGGTCTCACCCGCTCGCCGGCGTTCATTCGCCGCGTTGATTCAGCGTTCGGCGATGAGCACCGCCATGTACCGCCGTCGCGACTTCGACCCGCCACTTTCTTATGCTGCGTTCACCGGCCAGGCGTCGTCAGACCACCCAGAGGCCGTCGCGATCCGCTAGCTCACCAGCGACGCGCCTCGCGCGCCTCATGCCCTCGCCATAAACCGGATGGGTCCGTAAAAATCAGATACTACACATCCGCCTGATTCGCTTAGATTCATAATCTTGTGCTCATGAAGATCTGTTTTCAAAATATGACCTCAAATTTCTTTGAATTATTTTCAAGTATTTGATATATATCTTTTGGATGATTGAGATAATGTCATCCAAAATAGAAGAGCATGACACTTAAAATACTAATTAAGCACGAATCTTGATGCAAAAGCAGATCTAAGTTGAAACGGTCGAGATCAAGCACTTAAAATATTGAAAACTCGGGATGCTAGTTAAATAAATAACTCTCAAACATGGGTAAATAGTCAAGCGCCTCGATGGCGGATCTAACGAGCCCAAGATCTCATAATTCTAACTTCATTTGCATTCAAATACACAAAATATATCATATGATCAAGGAAATCGCATGGCCCAATGGAGAGGAGTTTTGGATTTTGCGTGTATTCTGAGAGACACCACTCCCAATCTATAAATATCATTCTCATATGAGAGGAGGCCAAGCAAGAGGAGGAGAGAGCTCTTGCTTGAAAATTCTCCACGCATAATCGTACCACTTGATGGTCGCCACCACCTCGCCGGTTACCAACCACCGCTCCCCGCCGCCACCGGGATCCTGGTCATTTATCGCCGATCGCCGATCATGATCGGCGCCGCCGGTATCATCCGACCACCGACGCCACGCTGCCACTACCATCGTCGCCACCGCCTGACTACCATCGGCCGGACCGCGATCCTCGAGCCATCTCTTGTCTCCATCATGACGACCTTCATCGCGGGTTGTCATGTTCACCGCTACCATCAGCATAACAACTGAATGACTTATATCGATTGATTTGGGATTCACGCTCTTCATATACAATTTTGTAATCGATGAAAAACTTGTCCCAAAACAAATATATAGTGGAAGATTTTCTTGGGCTAGACCTTTCCTCTTCGAGATTTTTATTAAAATTCAAGTTTTCTTACTCTTTAAATACATGTGTGTGTGTGTTGGATTTCACAACAAAGTTAAGGTGTAAACTTTCACTCTACAGCAACTAGTTTTCTAGCACGCAACAACTAATTTAATATTTTACTATATTAAAAAGATATATTTCACTTTTAAAAAGTAAATGATGATGATATATTTGATGTGATATTGAAGATTTGAGTGTTATATATGTAAAAATTAAAGTTTAGATGTTTGATATATAAATACATAAGAATTATGTGGTATGTATATAAAGAAATTAAGTATTATTTATATAATATTAAAATTTCATATATATATATATATGTATGTATGTATATACACAAAGAGAGAGAGAGAGAGAGAGAGCACAATTCATTATATTCTCATATACAAATATAAATTGTGGTACAACTTGAATCATATGCTTATGCCATAGAAAAAAATTCATGTAGAGAATAATTTAGAAGCAACATTATGTAAAATTTTAAGTAAAAACATTTCTCATGAGTGACACATGAACTAAAGCTGTTGCCTAATTGTTATCACTCGATTGCTATCATATGATAATCTTTGCTTAACTGTTGTCGCCCATTCACTATTCTCGAATTGTCATTGTTTGATCGCTATTGCTCATATTCTATTGACTGACTAAAGCCATTATCCTTTAATACATTTCTAATATTTTTAGCTATAATTACAATAGATTGCATTTTAATGAACCAATTTATAAATAATCATAATATTGATAATCTAAGTTGAGTTTAATATAATAAGCTTAAAAAAATAAATTAGGAACACTAATAGCATAAATAAATATATAAAAAAAACTCAATTTCTCACTTTGATTTGTTGAACTATTTTTCACCCTTATGTGCAAGGATTCCTTTTTAGCATGTTTTTTAATCTCATATTTTGAACACCACTAGTTTAGAAATAGAGAATTTGATAAATTCAAATAAATTTTTTTATAATTATAAATTTTTTAGGGAATCCTAGCATGCATGTTTGCATAAACAAAATGAATCTAATTAAAATGGATCTCAAAGCTCATAAATCTACTTTAAGATTAGTAAACACATATACAATTAAAGGGTTTTACAATACATATTATATATATTTTTTATATTTACATATCTAATACATAAACTGTCACTTCAATATATCAATCACATAAAAAAATATATATTCCACTTAAAAAAAATCATATTAATGATGTTTTTAATATAGTTTAAAGATTTATATATTATGCAAATAATTATAAAAAATTAGATATTAAATATATAAATATACAATAATTATATGATATTTATATCAAATTTTCATATATGGGCTTTGGGTGCAAAGTAAAATAAATACAAGAGTTTTAAACTTTCTTTGTGCTTGACATGGTGCAAAGCAAAATTTCAAAGTAATGTAATGCATTTAGAATACATTGAAATGATCATTTTTGGTATATTTAGAATTCGATTTTGTGAATTTCAAATACACTAGTGTAAGTGTTATGGCGTCGATGATGCGTTGGCGTTGGCCTGAGCGCGCTAGTCAAATCCGTACCGATCCACTATGACGATTCCCCCATTTCTGCCTACTCGCCAAAAAAATCTTTTACATTATATTTATTTTCGTAAAAAATAATGAACTCATATATTTGTATAGTTTTCAATCAAACAACCTAAAGTAATTTAAATATACTCCTTTTACACTGCATTCCTTTTACATTATATATTCTTTTTTCAAGGCAACTAAATAGCCCCATAATCAATATTACATATCTAGGTATAAAAGCCTTGAGATCTATGATGATGATTCTTCTTATCATATTATTCTCATACAAAAAAAATTTCTTACATAAAAAAAGATAGTTTTATTTTCTTATCTCAAGTTCAAAATCATATGATAAAATTTATTATATTGTGAACTAAACTCCAACAATATATATATATATATATATCTATATATATATATATTGAAGTTATATCCATTAAACTAACATATCTTTAATTATTACATGACAAAGCTTATATTAGTCAAGATCTACTCTATGTATTTTTCATGCATATTAATAATGCCACAAGGTAGTTTTTTAAAATCAATTTTAAATAATTTTTGAGCTATGCTTTTCTTAATTTGCACAATAAATAAATAAAATGAGGACTATTTCGCTTAATTGATCAAAGCATGAGACAACATGAGACACAGCAGAGAGAGAATGAATGGATTAATCTCGTTTTATTAATCAATAAATAATTGTTTCATTTAATGTTTTTTAAAAAAACTTTTTTTTTAATTTAAAACAAAAATCGTTATTATGCCACGTGTCATGTTGTCACTTGATTTCAGAACTTTTTTATTTTAATGATTTATTTATCCTTTTTCTTGTTAATTATTATTATTATTTTCAGTAATGACTTAGTTTTTGACGTTTTTTTCCCTAAAGCTCGTCGAAATATTTGTTTTAAAAATTAAATATTAATTTTTAATTATTTAAATGTGGAATTGAGATCTTCTTTAATATATAATTTTTAAAGATTTTTATAAAATTTGAGGGGCTAATTTGAATCACTCTTATTTTATTTTTTTATTAATAATTTTTTTTACTCAAAATATCTAAAAATTATTTTGAGTCATTTTAAAAATAATGTGATTTTTTTTAAATTAAAAAAGAAATGTAAAAGTATTTTAACATTACATCAAATAAATATTTTTTTTTAAAATAGCATTAAAAATTAAAATAAAAATACAAAAGCAATCCCAAACTAAGCCCTAAAAGTTATAAAAGGACTCGTAGCTTATTGGTTAAAGTAGATAGTTTAGTCAACAAGCTATGTGTTCTTTTGCAACTTGTTAATCTAGTGAGATATATTATAATTATTATTAATTTGAGCCACATATTTTATGATTTATCATTCTAAAAATAACATAATTACAAGTTTCATTATGATTGCTATAATTCTATTCTTTTTAATCTTTTTTCTAAGAACATCATTAATTCTTAAGGACAAATCAGATCAAATCAAGGCCTAGACATCGAAGAATCTCTCCATCAAATTTCCATTTCACGAACCCGCCGCCATCACCAATTATAAAATAAAATAAAATGTTTGTTGACGAAAACTATGATAAAATTAAGATCGTTAGATGACTCATTCAAAATCATGTGGTAGAAATATAGATGACTGGTTAAAACATCTCGAGACCTTTTTCCACAAGATCATATCCTATTAGGAATATGAGGATATATTTGTTTAGAATATTATGATATTTAATTTTATTTACATTTTATAGTCCATTAGATTATTGCATGGCATTGCTCATTCAAAAATATCAAATTTATATTTTATTAAATATAAATTTATTTTGCATCATTTATATTAAAAAATTGATTGATGTCCATTTATGAATGTTATCTAAAATTTGTAGAGATTTTGATTGATTTTATTGGATGTGATGAATGTATTATATGCAATAATCTAAGTTGAATTGATTGATTGATTTATGCTATAATTGTCAAAAAAGTCCATCACTTGTGAGTTATTTATGCTCAAAATGAAAGAATTCTCTATTATTCTCAGTTAAGTGACAAAATTATTCTATCATAAAGTGATTGCAAGCTATACATTCTTGAGTTTACATCAAATTTACTTTATTTCAAGTAAAATAAAAAAACTTTTATATTTATTCTTTGTTTAATAAATAAATTTAAAATATTTCAAATGCACTCTATTTTTTTATAATATATTTCTTTATTTTGAATTATTTTTTGAGTAAACCAAATGACTCCTAAATCTATTATATGTAATTATAATATCATAATAACTTATTTTTAAGTAAATTGCATAACTAGGCTAAAAATATGAGAAATTTACATACATAGCACATAGTTCTTATGCATTTACATATCAAACACCTAACATTTGATATTTACAAAAAATAGCATTTTAACTATGCATAAAAAAATTTCATTCTAAAAAAATAATAATGTTGCTATTTTTGATGTAATAATAAAGAATTAGGCGATAGTATGTAAATATAAAAGTTTAGATGTTAAAGTTATAAATATATAAAAGTTATGTGTTATATATGCAAATGCCAAAAAAATAAAATAAAATGGAAAACTATATTTTTTTTTATTATTCTCTATATCTCTTAACGCTCCTAACAAAACTCAAGAAACAAAACGCATCCATCAATAATTAAAATAATAATTAAAAAGCAAATCATAAAATCTTTTAATATTTCAACAAAAGCTTGACGTTTTGATTAAATATTATTTATTTGTTATCTTTCGGGGTTAATAAAAAATATCCTTTATTAATAATAATAATTCTTGACAAATGTTCAAATTATTAGAGCTTTCGATCAGTAAAGCCGGCAATTTGTGATATCAAAGATTAAATTAATTAATAATGATTACAACCTTTTGATAATTGCTCAATTAGGGATAGTGAATTAAAAATTATGATTTTTAGATGTTTTAATTGTAAAATAAATTTAATATTTTAATCCATTACTTGAATGTGATTTGAATATGTTTAATTGTGATTGATCCATCATTAGAAAATCTATTTAATAAAGCACGAATCTCGATATAATTCTCGAGTTAAAATTAAAAAAAAATTATAGTTAAACTAAATGTCTAAATAAAATAAATCTAATGATACTAAACGCAATCTAATTTGAGTTTAAATGAGCTTCAATCAAGTACTTACAATATAATAAAAAATTTTACTATATTAATTGAAATATCAAATGATCTGCAAATCTATTATATTTATAAACAAATTAAGAAACTTGACCAAAAATATCTAAGAAGCTTAAAATCACTAAATTCTTAGGTCATTATAGTATTTAAATACTAAAAAAATAATTTATGATCAAATAATTCAATGTGTACTATCTGATAGAGTACTTTTCAATAAATATCACATATTTTATAAAAGAAATCATTATATTTTTCTACGCTATGATTTGAATACTATAACATTACTTTTTAATATATTCAACCTTAATGAAATCTATTTCATGCCTTAATAAATTACTATAAATTAAAAAATTCGCTCAAATTTATGCTTACTTGTGGGAAATATGGCACAAGCAAAGTAAAGTAGTCCAATTTTTAACATAGAAAAATTTTAGGGAAGGAAATGACTCTATACTTTTAAATAGAAGTGAGATAAGAGTTAAATTATAACAAGCCATCCTAATTTTGAAATCAAATATATCAATTTGATATAATAACAATAAAATATCTAAAAGTGATTATCTCTCACATTTAGAAGTGATTTTGAGTATTAATTAATTGTAACCTAATGAAAGTGAGTTTTCATTAATGGAATTATAACATTTGAAATGATGGAAATGAGTTTCAATTTTTAGGGTTAGGAAGTCACCTTAAATTTATTTATTTTTTATCTTTTAATAATAATATATTAATGATAGTGGGTTATAATTGATTGATTTTCCTTTTTTTAAGTAAACTTTTGGTAGATCCTATATAGGGGTGTGCATTATTTGGTTTTAATCAAAAAATCAAATCGAATCAAAGTTTTTTTGAGTAATTTGGTTCGATTTTAAACTTAGTAATTTGGATTTTGGTTTTAATTAATGAAAACTTTGGTTTTTGATTTTTGGATCGGTTTGTTAAATAAAATTTCGGATGAAACCAAATAAATCAAAGTAATTATATGATATACAGTATTATTAATTTATATATTATAAATTTATAGTAAGAATTATAAATATAAATTACTATTATTGTTCATTATATAATAAAATATTATACAAATAATTTTTAAATATAATGAAATTTAATTTATTCAAAATTAAACTAAAATAATGGAACCAAATTGTTATTAGATTTATTTGATTTTATATTTTATTTAGTCCATTTGGTTCAATATTTTTAGAAATCCAAAATCAAATTATTTTTAAAATTTATCATCCAATTCATCCAAATCAACCAAACGCACACCCCTTCCTATATGAGATTTGTAGCACATCAAAGCCGCAGGGGGATTACAGAAGCCGCGGGACAAATGCTTCTTCTTCCATCTCCCTCCATTCTCCTTCTAATGCTCATCCCTTTCCTCGCCGCTGAATCTCTCTCTGAAGATATCCCCAACCTCAGCTACTGCTCCGGCGACAACTTCACCTCTCCAGGTTTCTACGCGTCCTCCCACCGTCGCCTCCTCAAAAATCTCGTCTACTATACTCTCCATTCGTCTTCATTTTATTATACCGAAATGTACAGAAACTCTCCTACCGCAAAGGTCTACGGCATGGCGCAGTGCCGCCCGCACATCTCTCCCGGCATCTGCGCAAAATGCCTCAACTACTCTGCTTCCGTGGCCATCGCCAATTCCTCCGGCGGATGCGGGAGCAGGAAATCCGCCGTCGTCCGCTTCGATTCCTGTATCCTCCGATATGTTGATCGCCGATTTTTCGGCATTCCCGAGCAGAAGCCGTTCAAGTTTATGCCCGCAAAATCCATAAACGTAGCGGATGCCGCGAGCGCTGATGATCGACTTCTGCTGCGAGGGATATTTCCAGAGGCTGCCATGGACAAGTTTAGGTTCACGGAGCGAACTACCAACGTTTCGGGAGGCCGGGTTACCAATTCCGTCGCTTGGTGCACGATGGACTTGTCCAGCAGTGACTGCCTTCGGTGTCTTCGTAGGGCTGAGGAGAGTTTCCCAGATAATAAATCTTTGGGAATTGTTACATCTATAAGCTGCGAGGTGGGGTTATCGAGTTGGCCGTCATCGCAGGCGTCGCTTTTTCCGCCATCAAATCCAAAAGTCCCCAGCAGGGAAGGTGAGTTGCAGTGCTTTGGATAGAAAATTTCGTAAAATTAACATGCGTATTTATGAAATGTGGTTCGAAGATCTTTCAAAATGTTACAGTGCTTGCAATTGAATGGTTTGAAGACTAGATTGTAGACAATATGATTTGTTACAGATGCAAATAAGATAATGTCTATGTAATTTGGGTGTAGGGAAAACGAGCAATACGTCAGAAATTATACTTTTGGTTGGAGCCTTTGGAGTTATTACATTGTTGTTGTTGTTGATATCCTTCGTCGTCCTGTTCAACAGACGAAGAAGCAAGAAATTAACACCATTGAGCATCGGTAAGAGTTTCTTTATCTTTCACTATTTACATTAGCACCATTGATATCTTTGGCCAGCCTACGTAATTGCGATTGTTATGCAACAAATATATAATTTTATCTGAACAAGTAAATTTTTTGGCACAAAGAATACATCTTAGGATATTTATTTCAATTCGAATCAGCTGAATTAGCTACAAATATTTTGTTTTAGGAATTATTTCAGGGACCAAGATTCTAAATAATGCAACTTTATAGTTGAAATGTTTGTCTCTTCATGAGAATTCTCATGACAAGGAAACTTCTAAATTCAAATATGTTTAGGGCTCGAGCTGGTTGAATTGACACGTGCTGAATTGAACTTAATCTCTTCCATCTCCTTCTTTCTCTCCATGTATAGGGTGACATTTGTATTGAGGGATGCGGCCAACATCCCACTGGTTGGCCCTAACTAACCCTTGAATAGTTTCTTCAAGAGCACTACATCTAAGCTGTCCGATCAAGATGAGATGTTTCCATTTTCACGTAGTTCATTCTACAAGATTTGAATTTTTTGGAGTTCTTGTGAGTTCTATTGACCTTATCTTACTAGATTTGAATTTTCTAGAGTTCTTATGACTTCTATATAGGAATCAATTTTGCAAGGCTTTTGCAGCGTATGATTGCTCTTTAGGTGATAAATGTTTTAATACAAAATGGTGACCTACCATCACAATTTTTCATTGGTCCAAAATTTTATTCATGAATCTCCTCAAATTTTTTTTTGTCAACATAAACATCAATTTTTTAATTATTTATCTTTGTTGAATTTTCATGATGTTGTAATCTACTAAATGATATATTTTGTTCATTGATAAAAAAGTTTATCAAAGGTGTTTGCCATTGCACCATTATCTAGTTTGATCTTGGTCTGGGCAGCCGATCGGGTGGGGCAAATTTAAGTGTAGGATCATCTAGTTACTTTGTGATAAGAGGATGCCATGAGTTGGTGTATTGTTGTTAATAAGAATATGAAATATTTTGGTTTAATATTGGAGAAGGATTAGAATGCCTCCATTCAAATCTATCATAAAATGCAATTCTTCTCATTTTAAGGCATTTTGAACTACAAAATTGTAGAAACTGAGCTCTATTGACCACTGGAGTTCCTGTTGGCTGTTTTAATATTTTGGGATTCTTGTGCATCGTCATTCTTGGGTCATAAACTCCACTCCCATTCTAGCAGTGGACAATTTTTCCCCCTTATCATTAACATCAAGTTGTTTTGTCCATACTCTTTCTTCGAGATAAGGAATATCTCGTTTGCCTTTAGTCACTCATCAATTTTAAGCCATTCAACCAACTCTATTTGTATAATATCTTAATCTCTCCAATTGCTTGCTAGCTCTAGGTTGTTTAGTCTATGCTCCTCTATTTTAAAGAAAGGTTATCTAAATTGACTTTGGTCACCCACCAACTCCGAGTTGTCCAGTATAATATCTTTTGCCCAAGAGAATCAATATTGACTCGACTCAATAACCCAACACGAACTCAACTCGAAAAAATTAGGTTCTGGTTGACTCGATTAATTTTTGGGTCCAGTTCGGGTCAAATTATTTGGATTGATCCAGCAACCAGAATTTGACCCGTCAACCCGAGATTGATTCGAATTTGACCCGTAAACTCAAATTTGGCCTGCATTTGACTCAAAATATGTCTAAATGGGTTAATTTGGTCGGGTTCCCGTTAGTCGAGTTTATGTTGAGTTGGGTTCTGGTCAGGATTTTCAACCAGTAATGTTCAAGTCAGGTTAATTTTGGGTTAGACCCAAACTAGACCAGTGAGCTCGAATTGACACTCCTAGTCTTGACTATCATACAGTTAGATTTTCTTTATCTTCACCTACAAGGGAGGTTTAATCTGATCATCTTAACCATATGTATGACCTTTCTATGCTATTTTGCCATGACCTACATTCACTTTGAGGAGAGGACTTATTTAACTATTCTCAGTAGCCTCCATGATCTTCTTTTGTCATCTTGTTTTACATGCTGGTCATATTACCTTCACATGCTAGGGAGAATCGATCAGTTCATGTCTCCACATCCTTCCCATGTGTTTTTGCTGCATCCTTTATGTTGTGTAAGCTTTACTTTCAGAGGATGATTGATTTGATTCTTGCCAGTTGCCGCTGCAAACCACAAAGTGTTTTCTCTTATATAATAGTTTATCGAGTATTATTTTTAGGTACTTTCAGGTGATTCAATTATTAGGCAAATCATATAGGCGATGACTATAGGACATTAGGCTAACTTAGAGCAATTGGTACGTGGGGGGATAGCTTAACTTGTTCAAGTCAAGAGAACTCCAGTGCAAGTGTCGTCCAAGGTTGTCTTAGCTTAATGAGTTTGTTTAAGATGTTATAATTGTTAATTGATTAAAATCAAACCAAGGATTTAACAATGATGAACACAAAGATAAAATTGATTAGATTTTATCTATATTCATTCAAAATATAATTTATACATTACAAAAATTATCTATATTATTCTATAATTTTTGGGAATTTATTTAGCTTAATTTACCAATTTTTGGACTTATTCCTAATTTATTAATAATGCGAAGATTACTTTATTAATTATATAATTAGTGGCCATGTGAATGGATTACTTAAATTCATGATCTTGCTTATGTTCTCAGGAAACTTAATTTTAGAGAATTTGTGCTTAATTTTAATTTCATTGTATTTATTGCGTTGTTTACTTAAATTTCAGTATATAAAATCACATAATTTGGCATTAAATTCATTATGCTATATTGTATTCATTATTTTCTTTATTATATGTTTGTAGAGCCTTCCATGCATTTTATGAAAGATTTTATTTAGCCGCAAAGTCCTATAATGATTAATTAAATTGGTTTTTGTAAAAATTTTGAGGGTTTTTCTTGTGAATTTTTTTGTGCTTCTTTATAGTATTTTATAGCCATTCTCACTTTATACTCCATATAATGAGAAAAAACTATGGAGATTGTGAAAGTTTGAGCGCTTCAATTGTAAAATCTTCTTAAGGCATTTTTAAGAATTTTTTTTTTTAAAAAAAAATCAAGTATTCATGAAATTGGCAATATCCTTAAAGCCTTCTTATGGTGATCTCTCAATATTTTTAGGAAAGTCTTAATTAATTTTATTTTGTGTATATATATATATATTGCAATCAATATTTTTTGGTATTGTGTTGTATTTGATTAGTTGGTTATTCCCATTGTTTTGCTGCTGCGAAGTTTAACAGAATTTTGGCTGAATGTTTTCTTCTAATAATATTTTGTCTGATCTTTTAGAGTACTTGAAAAAGCTTTGGGATTTAAAACTTTGGCTGAGTTGCTTTTGTCAAAGCAAGAAGTGGGTACTCTTGGCCGTGAATGAAAATGGTTGTGATAGTTTTCTCTACTAGCTTAAATAGTGAAGGAGTTGAACTAATAATAGCAAATTGCTAGTGAAATTCTAAGCTGATTATGCTTGGATGCAGTTGCGTTGGGTGCTGAATCACGTAAAATACTTGTATCAAAAATATTTTATAGTTTAACAATTACTTGATTGAATGCTTGTTTGATGATGTATATCGTTAATGCTATTATGCTAAGCTTCGTAATGTGAGTTTATTTTTTTGTGCTCAAATTGATAATCACTCCTTTGCTAATGCAGATTAATCTTATGATTACCTTCATTCTTTAGTTTAAGTTTAGGGTTTAGCATTTAGGATTTAGCATTCCCTATATATAAAGTTGTTTTATGTGATTATAAGCTTGTGTGCTAATTTTGTTTACTGACATCATATACATTGTGCTATAGTTTACTGACTTTTATATTGTTTCATATTAGTTTCACTTTCATAGCTTGTGTGCTAATTTCGGTGTTCCTCTTCACGTACTCTTGCTCGTTAATTTTCGGATACACTTCTTGGTGTCTAATTTGCACACTCTCTCTTGCTTCATGCTATATCCATCTCTTGGTCTGTAGCTTGTTTCTCAATTTTACGAGTATTCTTATCTTATAAGTATTTTTGCTATATTTTTATCATTTCAATTTTTTTTGTCTTGGATTCTTTTGTTTTTACTTCTAAACAATTAGAGATTATTATTATTATTGAAAGCATCATTATATTTGTTGAAATTTATTATTAAATGTGATTTAAATTTGGTTAATCTAATGATTATTGTTTGTATAATACATTTATAGGATATACATGTCATGAGCATTTTAAATAGTAAAAGTGGGCCATTTTCGGCAATTTTTTTATAGCTTGGCTTCCGAAGCTTTAACTTTCTTGTCATTTTTTAAATGGATAGTAGTTTTTTACAACCATGAATGAGAGAGTGTGATAGCAGCAATAAAATTGGTGTTTGAATTTTTTTTTTCAAAAGAAAAAAAATTATAATATCCACAAAAAATTTAAAAAATATATTTTTCCCACAATAATTTTACGTCTATTTTCACAGACAACCGCAGTCATCTCAATTGGACCTTTATGCTTTGCACAATAAAATAAAAAGGAGCTCTTTGACTTCACATTACACGTAGTACTTGAAAACACTACCTTTTATCATCAATTATATGTGCCACTCAGAAGGTGACTTGAATTATATGAGAAGATAATTGTGATGAAGTTAAATGAATAGGCCCTTGATGAGATTTACAAGATAATTTTGATGATTTTGATTGATAAAATACACAAATATAATAATTATAATTTCTTCATATGCTAATGAACAGTAAAATTAGTATGAAATTTGATGAAATTTGATTCACATGGAGAGATGAAAATCAACTGTGTTAGTTTTGAATATAAAATTATCAGGAGAATGGTCATTTTCCTCCTGATTGGATAAGTCTGTTTCTCTATCTATGTTCAATATCTATGATTTATGAAGCTTCATTCATGTTCATATGTTTGTGATAATTCTGAAAAAAAGTGACACAAGCAACATTTTTAGGAACGGGAATGGAAGAGGAGATACTAGATGCTATGAAGAGCCTAGTTTTTGATTTGGACGCCATCAGAGCTGCCACAAATAATTTTTCTGAAGAAAATACGTTGGGTCATTGTGAATTTGCAGTAATTTACAAGGTATTGCTGCAAACTAATTTTGGCATTTATTTAATGTAAAATTGTTTTTGCAAGTTCCTTTATGAACTTCATCTATATAGTTGATTTGCAAGTTCACTAAGCAGAATGGTGTATAAAGCCTTCTTCTTCTGAATGGGATGCAGGGTGTTCTGCCACAAGGGCAAGACATAGCCGTTAAAAGGCTATCCACAACTTCAGAGCATGGACTTGCTGAAATGGAGAATGAGGTTCATTTGGTTAGTAAGCTTCAACACAAAAATCTTGTGAGGCTGCTGGGTTACTTTTTAGAAGAAGAGGAGAAGCTGCTTGTCTATGAGTACCTGCCTAACGCAAGCCTTGACAAATTCTTATATGGTATGTTTTTATGTCTCTCTCTACGGTATTCTTTTTATATCCATCCTTAAACCTGACATTTCTTGATTCAATAAATGCTTATGTTTAGATTTCAATACCCTCTCCCTGTTTTTTGTTTTTTTGGGAGTTTTTAAGTAAAATGAAAAAAAAAAGGATCTCAAAGCAATGACTGAAGATTCATAATAAGCCACAAATTTCCTGTATTCCATTTCATATAACAATCAAAAGCCCGAGAACTCTAATTTTTAACTTGCTCACAAGTTTAAAGCATTTGGACAATTATAGTAGCAACCTTTGTATTTTATTGCTTAACTAATTTTGCTGGATTTGTAACATGTAAATGAATGTGATAGATCCTGTTAAGCGAAAGCAGCTGGACTGGGGAACAAGGTTTAAGATCATTGTTGGCATCAGTCGTGGTATTCTCTATCTACACAAGGATTCACGACACAGAATAGTTCATTGCAACCTAAAAGCAAGCAACGTCTTACTTGACAGCAACATGAACCCAAAAATTTCAGAATTTGGCTTCGCAAAACTTTTTTCTGTTGATGAAACAGAAAGATATGTAAGTCAAACTGTTGGTACATTGTAAGTGGTTGCCCTCTTTGCTCCTGAAGTCACCCTTTCTTAAAAATGTATCGTTTTTCATGTCCATCATCATTTCGCTGTTGCTTTGCAGTGAATACATGGCGCCTGAAACTGCACTTCAAGGGCTCTTCTCAAGTAAATCTGATGTGTTCAGCTTTGGAGTGCTTGTATTGGAGATCATCACTGGCCAGAGGATTGGGAGTACCAATAATGTAGAAGTTCTAAGGAATGTAAGGAATATTTACTTGAATCTCTAAAACTTGAAGAACTGTTTACTTTGGAGATAATTTATTTGAGACAATCTCTGGAATAGGTGTGGAAACACTGGAGGCAAGGGATGGCATGGAAGGTCATCGATGAGTGTATGGGTGCTGAATATTCATCTAAAGAGGCATTCAAATGCATTGAAATCGGGTTGCTCTGCTTGCAGGAAAACCATAGAGACCGGCCGGACATGGCTTCATTGGTTGTTATGCTGGGATCTTTATCTACCGGGCAGTCAACTCAATACATGTCAGTATTTTGTAACTTGGGAAGTATCACTTCACCCAAATCGGATTTATCTGACAATGACAATGATGAACCAAAGTTCAATCATTCAATAAGCTTCGATGTGGTGCAAAATACTGGTGAAACTAATCTCTACAATGAGGTATGTTCGTAAACTATCGACTTGTTATGTAATTTAACATAATGATTATAATATTATACTATTTAAAATATTCTTCAGAATTAAAATAAATTTATGAGTGATATACTATTTCTTCTTTATCATCTAAATTCACTTGCACAAGTGCCTTGGTGAGCTTAGTGCTTTGGGCGTTGAGTAGTCATATCATCTTAGTGCCATTTGACATTTTAAAAGTGATTATCATATAATTGATGTAACCTCCAGTACTATATCTCATCAATTTTCACCTATATAACTATATCTAGGCTTATATTTATCACTACACATTTCCAAATGCTTTGAAAATATGAGATGAAAAACTATTGAAATATATAACTACAAATTACTCAAAACTATACGCTATTAATGCGGCAACTAAGTTGCGACTTGCGACTACCATAGACTTGGTGCACCATGTGAACTTTTCTCGGGCTTTAAAAACTCTACTGGTGTGACAGTTCATTTCAGCATGGTTAGGCAAATCACTGAATCTTCTTTAGCAATGCCCATTCGTTGTCAGATGAATGTCAACCATTCCTGTTCAGATACCTCCTAACGACTCCATCATACTTAGTAATAGTCTGGTCAAGTAGCTGCCGTGGTTTCTGACTTGTGCTATAATTTTGAAGCTGCAATGAAGGAGGAGACATTGCCATGATAAAAACCCGATAAAAGCAGAGATAGGAAAGCCCATGACATCATCAACATCTGTTGTTGTCTTATGGAGTAAAGGCCATCAAATTGGATATTGAAGAAGAATGCCCCAACACCCATAAGCCTTACTACATCTAAACGCAGTGACTGTCATACAACGTGTCAATTATATTCACCTTTTCAGCTTTCAAGCGTAAACTCTTATAATTTCAATGTTTAGGTCAGATCCAGAATGATTTAATAGGAACACTTCATCTGGATTGAAATATAGGCAAATGAATAAGGGTTGCTGCTGGTTGTGTTGGTATTGTCGCTAGTCTGAAATCCATATTTAACAGTGCTGCGAACTTTGGACATATTGTTTATTAGCCTTATCATTCTTTACCACTGAAAGTCTAAAACAATAGATACTCGGAATGTAACTGTAACAAGTACAAAATTATTTTAATATAATGTTATACTTAGACAAATAACATTGTTGAGATGCATATGAGAGTGAAGACTTGTCTTGTATCAAAAGGACAGTTGAGTTATTAATATACATTAACAACCCTTATTGATTAGCTTTAATTTTGGATTATGGGTATCTATCTTTAAGTGTATTCTGCTTATTAACTTGAGGCTCCTTATCTACCAGACTCCTAACAAGTGCTATAAAAGATGACAATTTGACTAGGGATTAAGGTTTCTCTGAGGTTTTTGTTCCTTAGGTCTTAACTGTTTCTACCATAGTTCACTAAGTTCATGAGCAATGTGTCCTTTGTAGGCTTTGCATGGTTAAGTAGATCTCGGTGCATAACGCTTGATGGTCGATGTTGCGGAGTCTCATATGAAGGGGAGAACATTTTGATATACATGAGAGTAGAAAACAGTCCCACAAAAAATAAAACCCAAATTTAGTTCTTACTATACTAATATTAGCTTAAGCTTTTGTATTAATTGATGTCCATCAATTAGAAATCTGGGCTTGACTCAAGCTCCTGTGTTCAGCCATTCTATCAAATCAAGAGCAGAATGATAAAATTATGTCATCAAACCATGATGTTCAAATCCAAAGAAATTTATTATTGTGATAAGTATAGGTGGACATCAATTTAATTGGCTGTGAAGTTTTTGACATAAATGTGAATTGCAAACAAGAATATAAAAGTTTATTAACACTTTATGTTAAGCATTAATCTGTTGAAAATCCCATATGTGTGCAATCATATTATATCTCTTGTCAGGTTCTAAGGCACAATCACTAAAAGCAAAAGGTGTTAATAGAACAAAAAATGTATTGTTACACGAAAGAAGGCCACAAATTGTCTAAATAATGGCAACAGTTGCCTATTTGTGAAAATGCTACATGAAATTATAACCGATCAGATCACCTTTTGATAAAAAAAATCAGGTTTTAACAATATCGTTCATTTTCATCTTGAATGATCTGATCCTTAAATTTTATATTACCATTCAAATTCCTGATTGCATCTTTTTCACTGCTTTTCAGGGCCGGAGAATTACAGATGGCTAGTCAATTCAAGTTGGACCAAGGTTAGTGCTTTAAGAACTAGAATATGTTTCAGAATGAAACTAAAGAAAATCACAAGGAGAATATAAATATTTACATCATTCAGATATCAATATCCTGCATTCATTGCCTGCATCGACCTCACTATTTCTTTTTGATATGATTATTATCATTAGAGAGTGCCTTTAAAACTAAAAGAAGGCCTGTGTGATGAACAGAGGAGTTATGTTTCCACCTAAATTTTGACGACAAAAAGTAGGTAGTGTTGTTCAGAGAGTTTTCACTAAATGTGCCATAAACTTCTAACAAAAATATGCATCCTAGCTTCCGGCAGGGCTTCACAAACAGGAAGGTTTTTGCTAGGAAAAGAGAGTACGCGTAATTTTAATTTGCTGAAGCATCAATCTTAGGAGTAAATGTAATGAACCTCTAAATAACTGTAAAAGAAATACAAAATAGAAAATAACACTAGTTATACGTGGATCTACTTTACCTAAGCCTATATTTGGAGGTACAGATAAACACACAACATGAACATTTTTCTTAATATTGCCTTGTTATTTTCTATTTCTTCTTCAAGTATACAACTCAAACAAATTAAAGCATCAAAAGGAAATATATTCTCTTTAATCAACAAAGAAATCAATGCCTGAGCCTTCTTCTTTACCTTATTGTAATCGAACAGTTATTTTGTGGAGCCTGATTGTGTCAATTATCAGGCAAGTACAATTGACTCAACCCTCAATTTTGTCGATCAAGTGCTTAGGGACGGAGCAGTTAACGCCTCGGTGTTGTTTTTTGTGGTGCCGTAGCATCTTGATTTTTCTCCCTCAAAATTTCTAGTGTGCAGTGCTTTGAGCGCCTCAGTGTTGAGGAACAGAGGTTTTGTGCTCAAGGACAGAGTAACTATGCCGAGGCGCTGTCCTTTATGGCACCATCGTGCTAGAATCCGTGAAGAGGGCCAGAATGATAGAACGGCCAACACCTTGGCACTATAGCCCTGCGCTGATGAAACTACAAAATCAATTTTTGAACCGTTTAAAGCAGTTTCAAGGGATTTTTTTTGTGTTCTTAATTACTGTAAGTATATCCTAAAGTGTGAGAGGTGTGGAATTATACCCTTACAGACCTCGAGGAATTTAGTATTGCTATATAACTTATACCTTGCAATACTAAAAGCACTTAAGGATGGTAGATTTTTATTCAAGTCTAGTAGATACTTGACTCCAACCAACGAAACAGACATGCAGTATATGCCCTCAACTTCATAATGCCAGAACATTTTGTCTTGCACATAATTTCATTTTTCATTTACATGAAACTACGAAAATATGGCTCATACATGACAAAAAATCTTCAAATCAGAGCAAATGTAACTAGAACAAGTCTAAACTTCACTGCTTTTTGCACTTTTCTCCATGAGTCACCAAAAATGATATTGTCAAATTGTACTAATCTATAATTACACTTGCATCTATTAACTTTATTTGATTTTCATATGTTTCTTACTTTCTTTTTTTTAATGCTAAATATTTTTTTTTATGCACTATTTTTCTTTTACAATAAGAGCAGGTAATCTATTCTTGAATTTATCACAAACTTGCTCTTGTTATGATTGAAAGAGAACCCATTTACAATTTTTTTGTTAACTTGTAGTAGATCTTTAATTTGTTTATCACCCTTGGCCTTAGCAATTACACTCATTGAAAGAGGTGAACTTCTGACATCCTTAAAGCTTATGGTATCATGTACATACAAATTGTGCTTTAAAAGTATTTGTAAGGAGGTAAAGAGTATAATAACAATATTTTATTCCTCTCATCAATAATCTTATCAATATTTTTCAAATCTTGAATGATATAGTTGAACTCATTTAGATATGATTTAATTGATGTACCTTTCTGCATATGGCAAAAATTCAATCTTTACTTTTGGTTATTTACAAAAACTCTAATTTGAGCTATAAATCTTCAATAGTTGTTTCCTCTAGAACCGCCATCAAAATATCATCCGCCAAATTTAGATAAATAACTGAGATGTTTTTTCATCTTTGCCTTGTTTTTTTGTTTTTTTTGTTTTCACTCATCATCTCAAACATATTTGAATGCTCCATGAGTCTTTTTACATGACTTTGTTGAACATGAACTCCATACATTCTAGTTCTCTACATAGCACTTTAAGCCATCAAACTTATTATTATGTTATTCCTTCACACTTTTATGCCCTTCACTCAGCAAAGAATCAACCTTCCCATTAACAGCGATGATATGCTTGACTATGCAGATTCCTTTCATCGACCATGACAAAGGTGCTCACAGAAAGGTTGCACTGTCAAAACTTTTAAACGCTCTCTCAAATGCTCCAACCATGCATGCTTTTATCTGAGGAAAGTTCTGTCAAATGCTTAAGAGTAAGCTCTCTATAGTCCTTATCTCTGCACTCAATTACTGGAGTTCATGGTATTTTTTTTTTTTCATACACAGAAATTCTATGGAATTATCTCATTTAAATGAATTTTTTTTTAATAAGCAGATCATATTATACACCTGACAATGAAGGAATGGAAAAAAAAATTAAAAGTGTTCTCATAATGAGCAGCTCTGTCAGCTTAGTCAGCAAGCAATCCAGTTTTTATCCCAACAATCTGCTCCTCTTCGAGTCCTTTGATGTGGTGGAAACTTATCTGAAATGGCAAACAGACTGTACTAGATACATGGAAGTTCGAAGCTGGATTCGAAGGGATTTACGTCATAAATTTGATGTAAGTAGAATTCATTTTTTTTGAATTTTGACAATAACTTTCGAAATTTATAAGATGATGATGAGATTTGTAATGTTTTATGATGCAAAATGTTAGTTAATAAAAGAGACGCATAAAATTAAGTGTTACAGAAATGAGGATGTTCAGTTGGATGAGTGGCTTTACAATTAGAGATAAAATACAAAATAAAAAACAAAAGTATACGTGAAAAGGTTGGAGTAGCTCTAGTGGCCAATAAGATTCGATGGAGTCACCTCGGATGGTTTGGTCACATAAAATGTTGGCTGTCGATGGACTTAGTTAGGAAAGTAGATGTATTAGATTTAGCATATATTAAGAAAGATAGAGATAGACCTAAAAAACTTAGTTAAGAAAAATATAAAAATGACATTATTTTATTAAAATTAAAGGAGAATATGACCTTTAATAGAATAATGGATAAAAAAGATTCATGTAACCAATCTCACTTAGTGGGATAAAGACTTGTTATTATTGATATTAACTTACGAGATCTTAACTTAGTTGGGGATGAAATTCTAGAAGAAAATATATGAAATTTATATATTCTAAGAAGATTTAAAGGTAAGAAACTTTATTTTACATGCATGAAGTATTGTAGGCTTAGGCTCTAATATTAAATGATATATAATTGTGTTGGGGATATACCACATTAGAGATTTAAAGGAGGATGGTTGTTTTTATTCAAAATTCATTTGGATGGAAATTCATTGAAGCCTTAATAAAAGAGAGGGCCATTAAGCTTTAGCTCTAACAAAGGAACACTCAAATTATAATTCATTTGAAAATATTTTCATGCATGAAGGAATGCATGCTTTTTGCTTTCATGAGATAAAAATGAAAACATTTGATTAAAGAGGAGTTTAACCTCTTCTTATTTCATTTGGAGTTTTTGATCCCAAATTTGATTGATTCTCCCTAAAAGTAGATAGTAAATAACATTGTGATTGAATTCTTAATTGAATAAAATATTAAGACTTTTATTTCTTGGAGAAAGGAAATATAAAACATATATTAAACTTTTAAATCTTTGCCAAATTTAAGGTAGTGGTTTTATGTTGATGTCTTGATAATGTTTATATGCTTCATTAATTGCTCTACTCTTAATGAAGAAAAATACCAAATCTTCATTTCCTTGAATGAAAACATTATCTAGGCAAATATTACGACTTTATTATATTTTTTTCTTGATGATGATAATAATTTGATTTTTTTTTTAAAATTTTTATGATTTTCCTTCATATAGATTGTGGTGATAATGATGATAAATATATTATGGGGGTGTGATTAGGGGTGTAAACGAGCCGAGTTTGAGTGAGCCGAACTCTTGTTCGTGTTCGGCTCGTTTGTATATAATATTTTTTTTTTTTATTTGTAAATCGGTAAAATCGAACAAATGATTGATTGTTTATGTTGCGTTTATAAATCGAGCTTGAAATATTTGTTAGGTGTTTATTTCTTAGTTAATGAAAAGGTTGACAATTCTCGGGACCAGTATTTCGACAACGAGCTTTTTTTTGACTCGTGTGATATGTTTTATTGCTTTCTTTTCATTTTTTTTATTTTTATTTTTATTTTTACGATTTTTCTCCATCATATAGATTGTGGTGGTAATAATAATAAATATAATATGAGTATTGTGAGGATAATTATTTGCTTTCTGCCTATATATTGATGATAACTATCCAAACTATTAAATATAAAAATATCTATTCATTTGAACACGACTTGAATTCCAAAAAAAAAAATAATAATAATAATAATAATTTTGCAGGTGATATCATAAATGTATGAAAGATATTCTTTTACTCTTTATTTGTATGCTCAAATTGTTCTTTAATGCTACATAAAGAACAATAAAATCATACACATAAATTTATCCAAAATGCATTAACAAAATTTGATTGTAAAATAAACAAAATTAATTAATTAAAAGATAATTATTTGATGATTTCTGTCAAATTAACTAAATATTCAAAATATGAGATGGAGTTTCGTGTTCATGCTTCCTCTAAATAATGTGTGAGTGAAGATGACATTTATTATTATTCGCTCTAATTATCAATTTTATTTCTAATTAATGTCACATGTTGTAAGTCAATTTAGCCTAATTGTTAAGGTATGACTAAGAGTATATTAGAGTGAAAAAAGGACTATTTCTTCCCACATTGAAGCCAAAACGGAAGGTAGAGGTAAACTTATAATGTATATGGGAGGGTGTTTCGTCAGTGGCGCGATACGAATTGCATCGCTCAGACGTTTAGGGAGCAGTAGTGGAACTATGATGGGGTTGTGTTTAGAAGATGTTGCGGTGATAAAGTTATATTTTTTAACTTGATTTGATTACTTACAACAATAGCCAAAACAAAAAAAAAAAAAATTATGATTTACCTTTTTATAATAAAAAATTTATATACCCTATCATAACTTCTTTTTGCAACATATTATTCACTATAGTTTTATTAATAAAATTTTTATTTACTCTTATTCTCAAAAGGATTCAAACGTTCACTAAACCTTAAAAAAAAATATTTGAATTCAATTAAAAAATTCAATGATAAATAAATAATAATCTTTTTTTGACATTTTTGATGAATATTGGTAGCATATATTTCTAATAATATCTTCATTTTTCTATAGACTATAAAGACTTCAATAAATATATTTTTTAAACGTTTTTTAATATCTTTATATTTTAAAGAAATATAATATTGCAATTATTGGAAAAAAAATTATAATGAGATATAAATCGTATTGTTTTTTTTTTTTTTTGGTTAATTCGTAGTAATTTAATAATAACATGAATATAACTTTATTAATATAATATATTTTAGTGAATAAATATTTTTAAAAAATAAAATATATATAAATGCGCATCCGGGGAATCGAACCCCGGTCAGTACCGTGGGAGGGTACTATGATACCACTACACCAGATGCGCCTACTATTTTTACCGCCATTGATAAAATATTATAATGATGTAATTAATTTTTTACAATATTTTAAGATATTAATAAATTTTGGGTTTGCCAGTTGAGTAAGAAAATATTGATGGAGTTTCTTTACAAGAAGCTGCTCTTTGAGAAATGTATAGTAGGTATATAATAGTTTTTTTTAGTTAAATCATAACTTTCTGACCCTTACCGTAGATAAGCTAGATTTGATTGAAAAACGTAATATTCCCGCAACAAATTTCTTAAAAATACAAACAACACAGTACCAAAATGACACTGCATTGTGATACGATACTGCACCACACTACTATCGCTCCTCCAAACAGGGCTTAAATGATAAAATAATTATCATTACAACAACAACAAGCCTTAATCCCACTAGGTGGGGTATTTATGAATCCCTCTCCATTGTGTCATTATGTGAATTCTCATTTAATTCAAGTATACTAAGATCATTTTTATACATCTTAACCAAGTCTTTTAGGTCTACTCTACCTTTCTTAACATAAGAATCTAATCTACTCTCTAAGTCATCGACGACCGGCGCTTATGTGGCCAAACCATCTAAGGCGACTCTCCTAATCTTATCTACCACTGAGCTACTCCAACTTTTTCCCTGAACATACTCATTTTGCATTCTATCTCTGGGGTAAAGCCACTCATCCACTAAGCATCCTCATCTCTTAGTCTTATGCTTATGTTTCTCTTTTATCTTCTATAAGTCATTGCATCTTACCACCATCTTATAAAATTTTTCTTAAGTTTAAGTGGAACTTTTCTATCACATAATAGGCGGATGCATTCCTCCACTTCAACCATCCAACTTGAATTCTACTAATCACATCTCCATCTATTTCACCATCATTTTGAACAATAGAGCCTAAATATCTGAATCGCTCCCTCTTATTAATGACTTGATCACCTAAAGTCACAACACTACCAATAAAACTTCTACCACTAAAATTACATTCCATATATTCAGTTTTAGATCTACTTAAACGAAAATCTTTAGACTCTAAAGTTGGCCTCCATAATTCAAGTTTTTGTTGGACTCCCTCTCTAGTCTTATCAACAAGAAGAATGTCATCAGCGAAAAGCATACACCAAGGTACATCTTCTTGTAAATGCCTCATAAGAACATCCATAACTAAAGTAAAAAGATAAGGGCTTAAAGCTGATCCTTGATGTAATCCAACTGAAATAGGAAATTATTTTGTCAATCCTTCTTGTGTTTGGACACAAGTAACAACTCTAGTATACATATCCTTAATGACATGAATATAACCAATATTAACTTTTTTCTGTTCAGAACTCTCCAAAGAACATCTCTTGAGACTTTATCATAAGCTTTCTCTAAATCAATAAATATCATATGTAGATCCTTCTTATTTTCTCTATGCTTCTCCATCAAACCTCTTAACAAATATATAGCATCCATAGTAGATCTACCTGGCATGAAACCAAACTGATTGTGAGAAACTTCGTATCACATACCTATGCTCAATTACTCTCTCCCATAATTTTAATGTATGACACATTAACTTAATTCCTCTATAATTTGCATACTCTTGTGCATCACTTTTATTCTTAAATATAGGAACCAACAAACTCTTTTTCCACTCATTTGACATCTTTTTAGTCTTTAAAATAACATTAAAAAGATTTATAAGCCAAGAAATTTCTTGATCTCCTAAACATTTCCACACTTCTATTGGAATATTATCCGGTCATACTGCTTTTCCACATTTTATTTTCTTTAAAGCTTCACTAACTCAGTTACTAATCTGACGATAAAATGAAATTCTATTTTTGTTTAGGGTATTAAGGTTGCTAAAATCAATCGTACTTTCAGATCCTTCATTGAAAAGTTTATTAAAATACCTCATCCACCTATTTTCAATATCTTTTTCTAAGAAAAGTACTTTATTATTTTCATCCTTAATACCCCTCACTGAATGTCTTTACTTCTCCTATCTCTTTGGTTGGCTAACTTATACATACATCTTTCACCTTCTTTGATATCTAATCTATTATATAAATCACTAAAAACTAAATTTTTTGTATCATATATTGCTTTCTTAGAATCTCTACAGGCCATTTTATATTTTTCCTAATTCTCCGAGTTTTTACATCTAAATCAAGTTTTATAACAATGCTTATTATTTCTTATCTTTTCTTGCTCACTAACTAACTATTCTTATTAAAAGAAGCTTTTCCTTTTTATTCTTGATTAAGCACATCTTTAGCTTGCTTAATTCACTTGATATTTTTTCTCACATAACGTTAGCTTCCTTATGAACATCCCAAACTCTAAATTCTTGTAGCTTGCTCTTTAAAATATTTTTTATTTGTGTTCTTTAAGTGTCCCCATCTAATCCTAGGACAATAATTTAGTTTATTTTTTCTCTTACAACATTTCATCTTAAAATCTAAAACTAATAGTCGATGTTGGGTACTTAAAATTTCACTTGGAATAACCTTACAATCTTTACAATCTAAACGATTTATTTTTCTTATCAAAAAATAATCAATCTGTTTTTCTTAGATCCATTTTATAAGTAATAATATGTTCATCTCTTTTCTTAAATAAAGTGTTAACTACAAAATCATAAGGTAAAATTTAATATAGTCCTACCTTCATTTAGTTAAATCCATAATACCATGAATACTTTTAAAATCTTCTCACTCTACCAACATGTCCATTTAAATCTCCTCCAATAAATACTTTTTTCTTCAAGTGGTATCTTTTGTATTAATCCCTCAATTCATTCAAAATTTTTCTTTTGAGCTTACCTCCAAACCTACTTGAGGAGCATAGACACTTATAACATTGATAATCTTAGTATCAACAATAATCTTTAAAGCTATAATTCTATCTCCTATTAATTAACTTATAACATTATCCTTCAAACTTTTATCTATAATCACACCATTTCTAGTTCGATTTTTACTTGAATACCAAAGTTTAAAATCTAAACTATCAATCTCGCCTTCTCACCAACCCATTTAGTTTCTTAAACACATAAAATATTTATCTTTCTATGAACCATAATATCTATTAATTCCATTAATTTTACCTTAAAATTACCTATATTCTAAGATCCTAACCTAATTCTAGTTTCATGGACTAACTTCTTTGCCGTCATAATGTGGGAACCCTTGCTTATTTATTTTTGGCCGTCTAGCGCTCTAGCACATTTTTTTTATTCAATACAGCGCGATAAACTTCCGAGGGGACACCCCGATAACACAATGATTTAAAGGATTCATGTCATGATTATTTACAAATTTTACGTGACTTACAACACAACCCTCCACTTTTTGCATCCGGACTTCGGACCGGCAATGGTAGTGTTGATAAAATAATTATCATTAATTAATATTAATTATTTATAGTTAATATTTCAAGTCTCATTCTCATATATTTCTAAATAATTTTAAAAAATGTTGACAAACTATGCATTGTTTCCATTTTTGATAGTTTTAATTTAATATCATAATGGATTGTATTGAAATTACTATTTTTTTTCATTTTTGGTTATTTTCAATCGTTTTTTAAATGTGAAAATTTTGTACAAATCTCCATGTATTTTCGAAGTTTCATTAGATTTTTTTTCATCAAAGGCCTAATAAAAGTTCCATACTCATCATAAAATAACTACTAATAAGATATTCTTTTTAGTTTATACTATCTTTATATGATATCATATTATGCACTAAAAATATTAGAGAGATTATTACATGTGAAGTGATATCTTTTGTACTTAACACATATATAATGTGATTTCTACATATATCAGTATATTGTAGTATATATAATGCAGTATTAATATAATATTAATTATATGGGAATACATTATATCTATCTACACAGTAATATATAACACTTTATAGTAATACACAATACTTTATAGCTAATACATAATAACTATGTATTGGCTGTAAAGTGATATGTATTATTATGTATTAATATAATATTAATTATATGAGAATATATTATATCTATTTATACAGTAATATATAACGCTTCATAGTAATACACAATACTTTACAGCTAATATATAAGGGATTATTTTTAAAATATGCTTAGTTCTAATTGTAATTAACAGTTTAGACATGAAATTTTTTTTTTTAACAAAATAGAAACGACGACGCGTGCCCCATATAATCGTCCGTCAAACGGACGACTACTCTGCGTGGTTTTAAAATAGAGAGAGAGAAGAGAGAGAGAGGAGGTTTTATTTTTATTAATTTTTTAATTAATATAATTATTTAAAAATATTTAAAATATATAATTTAAAAATATTTTTTTATAAAATATTTAATAACTAATTTATATATTTAGTTATTAATTTTTTTGTATATATATATAAAAATTAAATATATAATTTAAAAATATTTTAATTATATATATAAATTTATAAATTTATTTAATAATTTTAATAATTAATATAATTATTTAAAATATATAATTTTATTAATTTTTGTTAATATATAATTTAAAATATTTAAAATATATAAAATAATTTTTTAATAACTAAATAAAAGAATAAATTATATAAATATTTTATAAATTATATAAATAAAATAAATATATATATATATATAATATAATATATATATATATATATATATATATATTATATATATATATATATATATATTATATATATATATATAAAAATATATTATATATATATATACATACATATATATATATATATATATATATATATACATACATAAAGTCCATAATAATAATAATAACAAAAAAAATAAAAAAAATAAAAATAAAAAAAATAAATAAATAATTTTAATAAACAAATAAAGAAAGGAAAAATATAATAAAAAAAAAATAAATATAAATAACCAAAATATTTATAAACATATAAATAACTAAATATTTATATAATTTTAAAAATTATTTATTTATTTATTTAACTAATTATATATTTTAAATAAATAAATATTTTTAAATAAATAAATAAATAACTAATTAAATATATATATATATATATATATAATTACTTTATTTAGATAATTTATAAAATATTTATATAATTTATTCCTTTATTTATTTATTTATTAAAAATTATTTATTTATATATTTTAAATATTTTTAAATTATTGATATAACTTAAAAATATTTATATAATTTAAATATATAAATAACTAAATAAATTTATATATATATATATATATAAATAAAATTACTTTATTTATATAATTTATAAAATATTTATATAATTTATTCCTTTTTTATTTATTTATTAAAAATTATTTATTTATATATTTTAAATATTTTTAAATTATATATTAACAAAAATTAATAAAAATTATATATTTTAAATAATTATATTAATTATTAAAAAAATATTAAATAAATTTATAAATTTATATATATAATTAAAAATATTTTTAAATTATATATTTAATTATATATATATAAATAAAAAAATTAATAACTAAATATATAAATATTTAGTTATTAAATATTTTATAAAAATATTTTAAATTAAATATTTTAAATATTTTAAATAATTATATTAATTAAAAAATTAATAAAATAAAACCTCCTCTCTCTCTCTCTCTCTCTCTCTCTCTCTCTCTCTCTCTCTCTCTCCCGTGCTTTCTCTCTCTCCCCGTGTTTTTAAAGCCACACAAAAAAACAAAGAAATGTCGCCAGTCCGACTGGCGCCCATAATCGTAGCTACCATCCATAAACAATTAAGCTTATTTTACTAAAAAAATTTTTGCTAAACTAATTATTAGACTAAACTTTATTTTAAAATAATCCTATATAATAATAATTTTACTGAGTCCCATATAAGTTATTAGAGTCTTAGTTTATATACAAACTCCACATGTAATAATTTTTTAAAATATTATTATGATTTACTGAATTCACCCTCTCAAAAATTAGAAAAAAAACATTATGCAATTATTTTAATTTTGTCCTCAATATCGAAATCTTAAATCCGTCACCTTTTACAAATATACCTATATTATGCACTAGTATTGCATTATTTAATTTTTACGTGTAACCTTAAAATTTTAAATATTTATACAAATACCACCGAAATATTTTTTTATTTACAATAATAATTTCAAAATATTTAAAAGTAAACTAAAACAATCAACTATCATTCTTAATAATTTAATTATATCGCATGCAAGCTTATAAGGTTACAATTCATGCTACATGTTTGGCATCTTTAGGGTTAGTAATGTATTTTTTTAAGAAAATATTCGGTGCTATATAAATAAATCTCTCATAATTTATATTTTAGTTAGTGCCATGCTTAATCAATCGTAATTTTTTATGCAAAAATTAAATCTTAAAATCAATAAAATTAATCAAAACTAAAAAAAAAAAATCATTATTATATTAATGTAAAATAAAAAAAAATCTAAATAGGGTTTTTAAACCTTTATTAAAATAACATAACATTATTGATTCTTAATAACAATGACAAATATATGATACCAATGGAATATTTTTATAAGTTGTTGATTTTTGAGGGATATGAGAAGTTATTTATGAGTGGATGATCCCAAAGCCAAGACAAGAAGGGAGAAGAGCCATGATTGCTTTTTGGATGCTATCACATGCAAGAGGGAGCTTTGGCTTATAATTACCAAAGAGACACCCTTGAGAAAGAAGCTATCTTGATGGCCCTTTTTTTTTACTTTGCTAGGGTTTAAAGTGGAGACAATCAATAAAATGGAATGTCCCAAAAGCAATGTTTATAATTGGATCATTTTGAAAGAAATTATAAAATAAAAGCACATATAAGACCTTACTAAGTAATTACAAAGAAATCCATTTTTATATAATTATAGGGACTTCATTGTAGAGCGCTTCTCGTGTTCCTGAGAGATCAAAAAGTGAATCGAAGAGAATTTAAGTTGACCCTCATAGGTTGATAATAGATGTAGTAGGAGCGGGTGGTGATTTGCAGGCAAGAATGTAAAGAATACAGAATGTCGGATGGAGTTCGACAGTCCCTTTAACGCTTGACATCTTTGAAAAGTTCTCTAAGGGCATTCGATAAGCATAAGTCCTTAATCCACCCCTCTCTAAACTAACTAAGGTCATGTCCCCACATCCCAAAACCGCTTGCTCGGGGACCTCACACCACTTTCTTTCTAGTGCTTTCTCTGCGTGCAGATAACTGTTTCTGCTCCCTCACCCGACTCCAAGATATTTGGAGTTGCTACATGAGTTGTGTAGATTTCCGAGTGGCTGTAGTTCTAACCATTGTTTGTAAGGAAGCTTACCCACTATGGCCCCACCACGCCAGAGAAACAGTAGAAAAGAAGGTTATCTCAAGATACTTCCCAGCTAGTTTCAATCTTCGAATGAAATCAAACAGACTTTGAGGGATATGAGGGGGAAAGGAAAACTGATCACAGGGAACTAGACCTATCTATCTTGTCGTTAGACTTACCCACTATGGCCCCACCACGCCAGAGAATCATGAATCTCTGATGCTGCTGCAGAAAAAAGGACTTGAGGGAAGAGCCTGGAATAGACGAGAGTCTTACGGACAAAGGATCTTTTCGTTCAAAAAGGAGCAGAAAGCCTTATTTCAATGCCTTTGCCCCAAAGCTTCTTCGCTCAGTGACTCGTGAGAAAGAAAGACTAGTCCTTCTTTCCATCCTTAAGTCAAGTCAAATAGAGCAAGGGTACATCTTGACTAGTTATGATTCCCATCGAGAAAGAAAAGCCCTGCCTTCAATTGATTCAATAGGACCATAGTAGTTCAAAAGAAGAGTGGCAAGAGCTTGGGTAAGCATTCAATTCAAAGCAAAATTGATTGAAAATATCTTTATATGACACAAATACAAGGCTTACAATTCAAATGATGATAATTTTGAGAAGTTCTTTGCATTACGAATGAATCTAATAAAATATGAGATTTTTTTTCATTGATCAAACTTGGCTAGTCTAAGTGATTAGATGTGGTTCAACAAATACATCCAATATTAACTATAGTTAATAAAATTTTAAATCAACAATATGAGTACTCCACATCACAAATAATGATCTCATGAATCGATTGACGATGATGGATCATAATTCTACAACATGAATTATCAATGATAATTTTTATTGCATGCTAGAAAAATTGCAATGATGGAGTACTTTTTTTTTATATTTTAGCTTTGCATGGAGATCTAATACACACATAAATAATAGAGAACAATACAAAATTAATACTAAAATTTTTATGCAAAAACCCAAAATAAGAAAAAAAATCATGGGGTTAGCCTATTTAAAATAATATATCACGTAAATGAAGTTGTATAATTTCGTTTTTTTCTCTAATTGGAGAAGATTGCGTTACAAAATTGTGAGTGATTACTTATTCATTTATTAGATAAAAGTTAGGCAATATTAATATAAAAATAATAATTTGTAGTTTACAATAGTCGCATGGGTAAAGTTGTGCTATAATAACTGCTAGTAGTGGTTAGCTTTAAGCACTCAAGCTTCTCTCTTAGCTCCTTCTTTTCCTTCGATGTTAAAAATGAAAATTTGTTTATAGGGTTTTCATAGAGATATTTTGATAAATTTATTCAAAGCCATAAAACACTCAATCAAATGATTCATATTGATTTTATTTATCTTGAATCATTCTTTTAGTATTTCAGTGTCTTAATAATCAAAATTGAGAGATTTTAAGCTCTTTAGATTTCTGTCATTGAGCCTCTTGATTTACCTATAAATATGTCAAATTTTAAAATCATCAAAAATTTTAATTAATGCTATAAAATTTTCTATTATGCTTAAAGTGCTTGATTTTGACCTATTTAGACTCAAATACAATCAACTTTGTTGTTGATGAATTCATCTCATCGAGATATTTCTTTGACTAAAAATCTGTTAAAATCAAAATTTGAATGATTTTTAATTTAATTTTGAATGATTTTATCACATATGATATATCGAGATTCTAACTAGATTAACTAGATTTTTCGTTGATATATCAATTCTGAATTGTTCATCACCTTTTGCATGAATTTAATAGAAAAAATAGATCACATAAATAGTAATAAGGAGCATTATTTAATTTTATATATATATATATATATATATATTAGATGATTAATTTGTAAAAAATACTAAAAGTATATTTGAATTAAAAAATAAGCCATCTTGCATATTTACTATTTTATTTAAATTATAACTATAAAAATAATATTATTTAAATTTTGGAGATTCAGCAAAAAAAATAAAAATAAATAAATGTTGTCTAAATATTTATATCAAAATCTCGTTGTTAAGATTTTGTTAAGCATGTGGGCCCATATTAATGATGATCCCTTCTTCTCATCTCTTTAATTAGCCTTTGCTTAAAAGCATACTTAATTATCATTATGGCTCAAAAATATTGATTGTTGCTTTTTTTTATTACGATTAAATAGTTCTCTTTTTTATTTCTCAAAATTTTTTAAAAATAAATTTCCGATTCTAATATAATAAGAAGAAATTTTATAATTATTAATTTTGCATTAAAGAAGTATGAAATATATTTTAATTGATTTGACATATATTATATTCATCTCAAAATAAATTTGATAACTATGAAATTTATCAAGAAATAATATTGCATTTGGTGATGATATATTAATATAAAAAAACTTTTTTTTTAATGAATATGATTTGTAGTTGAAAAATAATTATTAGTAATATAAAATAGATTTGGGACCATCAACTTCTTAAATGAGTGATATTGTTATTATTATTATTATTTTGAAAGGAAAGGTCTTAAAAGGGTGAAAAAAAATGAATATATTCCTCTTATTTGCTATTATTTTTGAAACTCTATCATTGTAGGGGCATAAATGAGAAAAGTTGGGCTCACGTTATATGCATATCAAGCCCAACTTGTTTCTCAATAATTGGCTTATGCAAAAAGCCAAAATAAGAAAAAAAAATCATGGGATTAGTTTATTTAAAATAATATATCACGTAAATGAAGTTGTATAATTTCACTTTTTTCTCTAATTGGAGAAGATTGCGTTACAAAATTGTGAGTGATTACTTATTCGTTTATTAGATAAAAGTTAGGCAATATCTATATAAAAATAATAATTTGTAGTTTACAACAGTCGCATGAGTAAAGTTGTGCTATAATAACTTCTATTGGTGGTTAGCTTTAAGCTCTCAAGCTTCTCTCTTAGCTCCTCCTTTTCCTTCAATGTTAAAAATGAAAATTTATTTATAGGGTTTTCATAGAGATATTTTGATAAATTTATTTAAAGCCACAAAACACTCAATCAAATGATTCATATTGATTTTATTAATCTTGAATCATTCTTTTAGTATTTCAGTGCCTTAATAATCAAAATTGAGAGATTTTAAGCTCTTTAGATTTCTGCCATCGAGCCTCTTGATTTACCTATAAATATGTCAAATTTAAAAATCATCAAAAATTTTAATTAATGCTATAAAATTTTCTATTATACTTAAAGTGCTTGATTTTGACTTATTTAGACTCAAATACAATCAACTTTATTGTTGATGAATTCATCTCATCGAGATATTTACTTTGACTAAAAATCTGTTAAAATCAAAGTTTGAATGATTTTTAATTTAATTTTGAATGATTTTTATCACATATGATATATCGAGAATCTAACTAGATTAACTAGATTTTTCGATGATATATCAATTCTGAATTGTTCATCACCTTTTGCATGAATTTAATAGAAAAAATAGATCACATAAATAGTAATAAGGAGCATTATTTAATTATTGTTCATCACCTTTTGCATGAATTTAATAAAAAAAATAGATCACATAAATAGTAATAAGGAGCATTATTTTATATATATATATATATATATATATATATATATATATATATATATATATATATATATATATATATATATATATTAGATGATTAATTTGTAAAAATCCTAAAATTATATTTGAATTAAAAAATAAGTCATCTTGCATATTTACTATTTTATTTAAATTATAATTATAAAAATAATATTATTTAAAATTTGGAGATTCAGCAAAAAAAATAAAAAAAAAATAAATAAATGTTGTCTAAATATTTATATCAAAATCTCGTTGTTAAGATTTTGTTAAGAATGTGGGCCCATATTAATGATGATCCCTTTTTCTCATCTCTTTAATTAGCCTTTGCTTAAAAGCATACTTAATTATCATTATGGCTCAAAAATGAAAAATATTGATTGTTGCTTTTTTTATTACGACTAAATAGTTCTCTTTTTTATTTCTCAAAATTTTTTAAAAATAAATTTCCGATTCTAATATAATAAGAATAAATTTTATAATTATTAATTTTGCATTAAAGAAGTATGAAATATATTTTAATTGATTTGACATATATTATATTCATCTCAAAATAAATTTGATAACTATGAAATTTATCAAGAAATAATATTGCATTTGGTGATGATATATTAATATAAAAAAACTTTTTTTTAATGAATATGATTTGTTGTTGAAAAAAAATTATTAGTAATATAAAATAGATTTAGGACCATCAACTTCTTAAATGAGTGATATTGTTATTATTATTATTATTTTGGAAGGAAGGGTCTTAAAAGGGTGAAAAAAATGAATATATTCCTCTTATTTGCTATTATTTTTGAAACTCTAATCATTGTAGGGACATAAATGAGAAAAGTCGGGCTCACGTTATATGTATATCAAGCCCAACTTGTTTCTCAATAATTGGCTCGCCTCAACTCGGGCTTATGTCATGAGCTCAAACTCGACTTGCAAAAAAAATTTCATGCTCAAGGTCGGCGTGTGAGCTCGAGCTCATTTGGGAAGCTCGAGCATGGCTCCAAATTGAGAAGGTAGATACCTAGCCTAATGCTTGACATATGTCAAATAAGCTTGTGAAAATCAGCAAAGTTCGCACATATGGAGGAGGATAAGTACTAGTGGTTTAGCCTTATCGCGAACTACCACATTAGGTGAAAGGAATGGCTAGTGGTTGCGATCTCACGACTTACGACAAACAACAAACTTACGAGTGGACTTGCCTTTAACTCAAGTTTGAGCTCGTATAATATACGAGCTTGATTATGAGCTCGAACTCAAACTCGTAACTCGATAGCTTGACTTGTGAGTTCATTACCAAATCACATTCGAGTTAACTGGACTCACTTACACCTCTAATCACTAGTCATATTATTTACAACACACTTCAACTATGTTAGAGTGTGTAATATAGTGGTTGAAAATAAAGTGAAGAATTTCATGGGATTGAGTTTGATCCCTCACCCTGCCAAAAAAAAAAAAAAAAATAGAAAAAAAAAAAAGGACACATCAACTATTGCACATGGAATGATGGTATAAAATTAATTCATTTAAAATATTTTTTTAAAAAATAAGTAATGCCATTCTCCATAAAAGAAATAATATTAAATATAATAAATAACATATTATACACTTGAATTATTTATTAGAAATAAATATATTTGTAGAACATATTTTAAATATAATAAGAAGATTGCTGCATATGAAGAGATGGTGGCCCCAACCAAATGTTTTTTTAAACATGAAATATAAAAGGGATTTCAAAATATATTAGGGCATTAATATACTAATAAGCCATAATTATTTGATATTTTAAATAATAAATATTTGATCCATATATCTCTTAAATAATAAAAGTAATGTATATATATATATATATATATATATATATATATATATATATATATATATATATATATATATATATATATATATATATATATATATATATATATATATATATATATATATATATATAGTGTTTCAAATTTTAGTTATTTTTTTGGGGAGAAAATTCTTTACTAACTTCTCCACATATAGTAATATAATTTTTTTTATTATAAATTATGTATTAAAGTTATTTTATAATTTTTATTTATATATTTCACATTTAAATATTTGTCTTATATTTTCCATTATGAGTTGATAAGTACATTGCAATTTATCAATATTGCTCTGAATGAGAACTCCGTGTGAAGCTCGCTCTTTTTTTTTTTCTTTTTTGTCAAGTATACATTAAAATTATTTTTAAATTTTTTTATCATTTTAATATTTAATTATTTTCCTTAAATTTATGTGTTGAATGTCTCAATTTTTTTAGAACTAATATTTATGAAGTAGATAGGTAGTGATAAATATTTAGACGAGTACTAATGAAATGCCAAAAATAATTATCAAATTAAGGGTGTATTTTGGCGTGGTGAATATTATGATTTGACTTTTTAAGTTATGATTTGACTTTTTTAGAACTAATTTTTTGAAGTTATGATTTGACTTTTTAAGTAGATTGATTATGAGCTCGAGCTCGTTTTAAAAAATTTGTGGCTTGAAAGTTTCATTTTTAAACCCGACCTTCACAAGTGTGGTGGTAGCCAGAAAGTTATGATTGACTTTTTAAGTATAAATTTTTTTTAGCATTCGCCACAATTTCTATAGACATTAACTTCTTATACAACAACTTCACTATTATTTTTTTATATAGCTACATCTATTCTAAATAAACCCTAAGTGTGTATTTGGAGTTGCTACAATTGTATGAAAAAAATAATGATTAAACTATAACAAAAAAGATTGTAGTCTAAAAAACTATGATGGATATTATAATTTTGTTATTTTAAAATGCATATCTCAATCTTTAGTTAATCACTACACTTTGCCAAATTAGGTTCTTCGCACCAACGTAGTTTCGTAGCTTTTATAAAGCTAATTGTAAAATTATTATGAGAAAAATAACTTTTTAAAATATTATTATGAGTGTTATATATATATATATATAATTGAAATAATAATTTTTTGATGGATACCATACTTTAAAATCATGATTCTCAAAAGTAACTTTTCATCATAATTTTTTTTTAAAATTAACTACAAATTAATAGCTAAATAAAATTTTAATTGCTTTCTAAGGAAGTAAAATGAGAGATTTACATACATACTACAAGTTTCTTATATATTTACATATCTAATACCTAAAATTAGATATTTATCTATCTAATATTTTTTTATGCTTAAAAAGGTACATTTCACTTTTAAAAAGTGAATAAAGTAGTATTTTTGAGTCATCATAAAAATGTAAATATTTTTAGTCATCATAAAAATTTAAATATTTTTAACATATGAAAGTAATTATATATATATATATATATATATATATATATATATATATATATGTATATATATAATTTTGCTAATTAATTATTCATTATACAAAAATGTTACCTAATAAATATAAATTTTATAAATAATTTTTAAATTTAGTAAATTTTGATTTATCCAAAATCAAATAAAAATATCAAAACTAAATTGCTATTTGATTTATTTGATTTTACATTCTATTTGATAGAATTGATCCAATTTTTTAGAAATCTAAAATCAATTAATTTTTAAAATTTATCATCTAAATTATCCAAACAAACTAAATACACACCTTTACACCGCACTCTTATCTCTAAAGCATCCTAATATGTTTGACACGAATTTCAAAGCAAATAGTAATTAGTTCGTCATTTACTTAATTAATAAAAAAGTAGCTTTTTTTTTTCTCCCCTATAAATAGCACTGTCGACGCCTTCTATTGTTTTCTAAGAGCGATTAGGCCTGCTGCTTTTAATTCCTGCGACCAAATCCCTTGCTATACTTCTTCTCCGGAATCACAGCTCAATCGGCACCATTCAATGGCGACAAAGGTGCATATAGTGTAAGCATTCTCCCTTTCTATTTACTCCTTTCCTTAACACTGTGATCGCCATTCCCCCTCCCCTTTACCTTTATTTATTTGTTGTTTTTTTTTCAATGTGTTATGAATTTGAAAAAAATTGTAATTTTTAGAATGATTTTGATGTTTTCTCACTGATTAGGTCTAGTAGTGGAATTGGGACAGCGGATGATTATGAAATTCTGGAATATTATTTCCTGTTTAAATGTATTTGTTGGTTAGCAAATGAAAGAGTTATATGTATTTGTTGGTTAGCAAATGAAAGAGGGCTTAGGTTTGTGACGCAGCTTGTCTTGAAAATGTGCTTTGTAATTTCGCAAATGGAGCAGGGAGGAAGAATTAGAGAAGAGAGGCCGTTGGGAAATAGAAGATACTTAATCCCAACACAAAAACACACAGGAATCATATGTAGATTCACCTAATTGATGATTATGTTATATTGTTATCGTTGCAAATTTAGTGTGATTTGATTGTAGAGAACTACAACTCTAATTATATAATATAAAAATGACACTCTCCTCTTTATAATGAAAAAAATGAAGAGAACCAAAAGTTAGGTAAAATTCCTTAATTACCTTAAATGAAATAACTCATAAATATTGATTATTTTTATGGGACTCCATTGCCAAGTCTGTATAGTTCGTTTTATGCGTAGGAAAAAGAAAGAAAAAAAAAAGGTAGGCTACACAACTCAACAGAGGAAAGGTTTGCTATTAAAATTTCATATTTTTGAGGTTATGGTCTTGCTGGTGGGTTTGATTCTAATCATGGACCCCAATAATGTGGCTGTTCTGTGACTGAGGTGCTTCTAGATGTTCTTTTACGAATTGGATGATGACCATTATGTTTCTTTGAAAAAGTTTCTTTTTTTGTGGAAAAGTTTGTTGTATTGTTTCTGTCTTTGAATTCTCTTTGATGTTAATCTTCCACCAGAAAGTTTGATGTTGATCTATAATTGAAGTTTTCCCACCTCCTTACAGATTATATAATTTTCTCTGATTCTTTCTCTTTAGTCAATAAAGTATAATATTAGCAGTTTATATGGCATGCCATAATTAAGCTTTTGGAAAGGCAATTTGCTACCTACCATGTGAATTCTTGCTTCTAGGGCCCCCATACTTATGGATTTCTTAGTCTACTCTATATTTTAATCTACAGGATGAACGGATTATGTTGCTTTGACTGTCTTTTGTTGCCTCCTTGCCTGATGCAATTGAATAATTCAACAATCATTCTTGTTCAGAATGCTAAGTTTTTTGCGTGACTGCCAAACCTTCGCTATCTTCATTCAAGATCTCTCTTATATCAAGATTCTTTTGTTTTTTGAAGTGGTCTCAAGTAGGTAAAGTTCAAGTGTATTTTCAATGAACATTGGATACTTAAGTCATTTTATCACTCAAAATTGTTTACTACAATTTAAGAATTGTTACGGCTAAAACCAGGTAGAGTAAAGTTTTCGCTTTAAGTATATGAAATCCAAAGACACACAAAAGATAAAAGATGAACAATAAAACTCCGCAATTTTAGGAAAACTTCAAAAGAGGGAAAACCACGGCCTAAAGAAAAGCTTCCACTATATGCTTCGTGAGTACAAGATCTTCCGATACCGTGGATTACAAAATCAGAAAGGAGGACAACATAAGAATGGGACGATGTTGACGATGACGATGTTGACGACGATGTTGACGACGATGATGACGATGACCGACGATATGGTCGTGACGACCCGAATGCGGCCGACGACAAATGAGGATCACGGTGACGCGTGGCGGTTTAATCGCCGAGACGGCACGACGTTTGGAGGATCTTTGAGCACTCTCCTATCTGCCTCCCTCATATGATAAGAAGATTATTTATACGTGGAAATGACGTCTCAGAATACACGCAAAACCCGCACTACCCACTTCATCTGGACGACTCACAATGATCCCTTTGATCATTTGATGTATTTTAAATATTTGAATGCTCAAATGAAGTCAGAATTGTAAGATATTTAGCTTGTCAGAACCGGCTCGTCGAGACGCTCGATTTGACTATAAACACTCCATATTTGAGAGCTTTTTTAGGAATTTAACTGATGTCTCAAAGTTTCCAATGATATTTTAAGTGCTTGATCTACGCCAATTTCGATCACCGCTTTCGGCATCAAGATCCGTCCTTCGACTAGAGGAATTTTCAGGGTCATATCAAGAATAAAATTTGGAGATTGTTTTTGTATGTTCATATATGATGCATATTGACGTATGATGCTTTAGGATTTAAGCTTTCTAATAGAAATTTATTATGAAATATGAAAAATCTTGCAACACATATATAATATTTCATAGGTCACAATCTCTCGATCTTGTTTTTTGCATGTTACATACTCTTCATGATGGAGGGGAAAAGATTCTACACACACAAGTTAGCTATCCACATATACAACTGGGATTGATTTCTCTCACAAAGTAGTTTTCATTCGTCCAAATGTCATTTCGAAGTACAAGACATCAATCCCTATTTATAAAGATAGGACTACAAAGATAATGTCAAATTTTAAATTCATTAATAACTGTATTTAAAATATTTGAATTTAATCTTATTATTATCCAAGGAGGATACATGAACTTAATAAAATAAAGAAAATAAAAAAAATTGATAAATTTGTTCATAAATAAAAATGATCCATTACAAATGACCTATCAATTGGTCTGATTTATGTTCATTATAGTTTGGTTCAACAACTTTTGGTTAGCTTATGAAAAGATGATCTTTGCTTTGCTAAACTAGATGATGTGTTTTGCAACAATTCATCGTGCCAATAATGAACTCTTCTCCTTAAAAGTTTGTAAGAGGCGGCCAAATTAGAGGAAGTGACATCATTAGATCATTTAGTGAAGAGGAATTCATGTGATACAAGGATAGCTAGTGGAAGTAGTCTAAAGAACACATAAGATTTTGAATCTTTAGTGTTGGCTGCTGGTTATAGGATTTGATAACGAGGCATGTGAACTATGATTAAGTGAGCATGTTATGCAAGAAATTTGTTGTAGAATTAGGTTATGGTATGAGTTTGTAGAGATATCACAAGTAACGACATATAAGTGTGATGGATTTCTCAAATTGGGATAAGACTTCAAGGTATGAAATAATTAGAGAGGATGGCAACTCAGTGATTCGAAATCAGCAAGAGAAATTATAAATTTTCACTCTGATACTAAAATTGCTGGAGGGGGAAGAAGCAACTTCATGTTCACAAATTGGAACAATTCTTGCACACAACTTTGATTTAAAGAGCACTCAATTGGTTCCAAAATATAATTTTCATTCAATAAAATCTCATTTCGGAATTTAAGGCATCAATCCCTGTTTAGATACATAAGTTTAAATAGATAGGACTAAATTTTAAATTCAAATCTAACCTCATGTAAAATATTTAAATTCAAAATTATTATACAACAACAACAACAACAACAACAAGCCTTAATCCCACTAGGGTCGGCTACATGAATCCTTCGCTCATCGTGTCCTATTATGTGTCAAATTCTCATCTAATTCAAGTATAAAGATCATTATTTATACATCTTAACCAAGTCTTTTAGGTCTACCTCTACCTTTCTTAACATAAAGGCAAATCTAATGCATCTACTCTCTGTCATCAGGGCCGTACGCTTTATGTATTAAGTGACTCTCCCTAATCTTATCTACCCTGAGCTACTCCAACTTTTTCCCAACATACTCATTTTGCATTCTATCTCTAAGAGTAAAGCTCATCCACCTAAGCATCCTCATCTCGTACACTTAAGTCTTACTTCTCTTTTATTGGCCTTCACCATAAGTCATTGCGGTCTTACCACCATCTTATAAAATTTTCCTTAAGTTTAAGTGGAACTTTTCTATCACATAATAGGATGCATTCTCCACTTCAACCAACCAACATTCTACTCATCTCCATCTATTTCACCATCATTTTGGACAATAGAGCCTAAATATCTCAATCGCTCACTCTTATTAATGACTTGATCACCTAAAGTCACAACACTTTCACTAAAACTTCTACAACTAATTACACTCCATATATATTGAGTTTAGATCTACTTAAACTAAAACCTTTAGACTCAAAGTTGACCTCCATAAATCAAGTTTTTGTTGGACTCCCTCTCCAGTCTTATCAACAAGAAGAATGTCATCGAAAAGCATACACCAAGGTACATCTTCTTGTAAATGCCTCGTAAGCACATCCATAACTAAAGTAAAAGATAAGGGCTTAATGTTGATCCTTGATGTAATCCAACCAAAAGGAAAATATTTTGTCAATCCTCCTTGTTTGGACACAAGTAATGTAGTATACATATCCTTAATAACTTGAATATAACCAATATTAACTCTTTTCTGTTCTAGAACTCTCTAAAGAACATTTCTTGAGACTTTATCATTATTTATTTCTCTAAATCAATAAATATCATATGTAGATCCTTCTTACTTTCTCTATGCTTCTCTATCAACCCTCTTAACAAATGTATAGCATCCATAGTAGATCTACGGCATGAAAGCGATTGTCGAAACTTACGTATCATCGTAACTTCTATGATTACTTTCTCCCATAATTTTAATGTATAACTTAATTCTCTATAATTTGCACACTCTTGTGCATCACCTTTATTCTTAAATATAGGAACCAATAGACTCTTTCTCCTCATCATCGGCATCTTTTAGTCTTTAAAATAACATTAAAAGATTTGTAAGCCAAAAATTCCTTGATCTCCTAAACAATTCCACACATCTATTGGAATATTATCCGTCCTCTGACTTTTCCACATTTCATTTTCTTTAAAGCTTTAACTTTAGATTTACTAATCTGATAGAAATGAAATTCTCTATTGTTTAGGGTATTAAGGTTCTTAAAATCAAAAGTCTTTCGGATCCTTCATTGAAAAGTTTATCAAAATATCTCATCCACCTATTTTCAATATCTTTTTTAAGAAAAACTTTATTATTTTCATCCTTAATACCGCACTATGTCTTTACTTCCTATCTCTTTTTTGCTAACATATACATACATCTTTCACCTTGAGATCTAATCTCATTGTATAAATCACTAAAAGCTAAATTTTTGCGTATATTTCTTGAATCTCTACTTTATATCTTTCTCATTTATTTTACATCTAAACCAAGTTTTATAACAACTTATTTTTTATCTTCACTCCAACCTATTCTTATTAAAAAGAACTTACTTTTGATTCTCCCACATCTTTTAGAAATTTAATTTCACTTGATATTTTTCCCACGTTAAGATCTTTATGAACACCCCAATATCTTGTAATGCTCTTAAAAATATTTTTATTTGTGTTCTTTAAGTGTCCCATCTAATCAGACAATAATTTAGTTTATTTTTCTCTTACAACCTTTCATCTTAAAATCTAAAATTAATGTTGGGTTTAAAATTTCACAGTATGGCTGATCTTTCTGATTTAAAGCGATCTATTTTTCTTATCAAAAATAATCAATCGTGTTTTCTTAGATCCATTTTATAAGTAATAATATGTTCATCTCTTTTCTTAAAAAAAGTATTACTGAATCGTAAAATTTAAAGCAAAATCTAATATAGTCCTTCTTCATTAGTAACTCCAAATCCATAACCACCATGAATACTTTTAAAATCTTATACTACTCTACCAACATGTCATTTAAATCTCCTCCAATAAATACTTTTTTTTAGAGAGATTATCATTGTATTAATCCTCTAATTTATTCCAAAATTTTTCTTTTACGCTTACCTCCAAGCTACTTGAGGGGCGTACACTTATAACATTGATAATCTTTAATGTGATTCTTTAAAATCTTATAATTCTATAATATTAACATCTATTATAACATTATCCTTCAAACTTTTATCTATAATCACACTTTTCATTTCTAGTTCTACTTTTAATACCAAAGTTTAAAACCTAAACTATCAATCTCCTTGGCCTTCTACCCATTTAGTTTCTTGAACACATAAAATATTTATCTTTCTATGAACCATAATATATTAATTCCATTAATTTAGTGAGTACCTATATTCCAAGATCCTAACCTAATTCTAGTTTCATGGACTTCTTTGCATCCGTCAAAATGTGGGAACCCTTGCTTATTTAACATTGCACCCGGTGATCTGGCACATTTTCTTTGTATTCAAGTACGTAGCGTTGCTTCCAGGGAGCCCTAGATTAACACAATGATTTAAAGGATTCATGTCATGATTATTTCGACAAATTTTACGCTGGCTGTCGACTACCTAACGCAACCCTCCACTTTTTGCATCCGGACTTGGGACCGGCAATGGTAGTGTTAAATTCAAAATTATTATGATGCTTGAAAAATAATTGAACCTAACGAAATAAATCAAAATAAGAGGACTCTGTTCTCCTTGATGTTTATGATGATTGGTCTATAGCAAAAACAACTTGAGGTGGTTCTAAAGTTTCTTTTACCAATTGAATGATGACCTTAACTTCTTTTGAAAAGTTTTATTTTCTTTTGTAAAGTTTGTTGAATGTAATCCTCCTTTGTGTCTATCTAATTACTTTGTTGCTGATTTATAATTAGTTTTTTTTTTTTTTCACTTGCTTTAATGCACCTTAGTCAAATTATCATAATTCTAGTTTATATGTCATATTCATCATAAACTTCTAGAAGGATTCCTTGATGGCTACCCGCACCTTCTTTCTTAATCTAGATTCTAGAGGCTGAACGTGGTCTATTGCTTGACTTTCTTTGTTGTTGCTTCCTTGCCCTATGCTGTCAAATACTGCAATAGCCAATCTTGTTCTTTGAGAATGCAAAGCCAAAGCTTTTATATGATTATTTTTCCTTAGTTTGTTCAATTTTTCATTTGATTTTTTTATATGTTTTCCTTACTTTTTTAGAAAATTTACTTTTGTTTTATGAATTTTTAAATCCCATTTGAATATTCTAATTATATACATACTCAAAAGATATCTTAGACAACATTTTTTTTATGAAGTGGGCTTCTCAATAAATAATCGAAGTTTTTGGGAATTTTTTGGAAATTTAAAGGTCATTTTTGAATTAAAAAAACCAAAATATAAATATATTTATATTATTTTAAGCTAAAATATTTTCGGGATATTTTGAAAATCTCTAAATCTGATAATGTAATGGACTGTAGTTGTGCTGTATGACATTTGCCAAGGTTAATGTTGATACCACATATCAGTCACATAGCAATGGTAAGAACTAAAAGTTCTGCATTCTCCCTTTAATGTGAAAATACAATAAACTGCCTCGCATTGGGATCAATCATCAATGGATGATGTGGACCAATCATGCGTTGGCACATCATGCTGATTAGAGGAAACACGGCTAACACGTGGACAGCGAGGACTTAGACCTCCTTCTTTGGACGAGTCACCAAGTTGTCCTAGCGAGATATGTGGCATGTCTGGAATCAGCCAGGTTACATGGTCTAGCCTAGGGGTGTAAACGAGTTGAGTTGATCTAAGCTCGAGCTCAGCTCATTTGGAAAATGTCAAGTTCAAGCTCGGCTTGTTTAGTTGGGCTTATTAGCTCGGCTCGAATATTAGGCTTAAATATATTTATTTTAACACTTAATTTTCTGTATATTTACATACAGTGATTTGTATTAAGCTTGTCAATAGCTCGAAGAGTACTCGAGCCGAGTAGAGTGAAAATTGAGCTCGAGCTCGATTATCTAATGAGCTATAATATGAGCTTGAGGTCATGGCTTGACAAGCCGAGCTCTTGAGCTTATAAACGAGTTGAGCTCAAGTCAGCTCAGCTCACTAACACCCCTAGTCCAACCCACCTCTCCCTTCGGAGAAGGTAGACAAATCGTGACAGGTTTTGTGTCATTATCATTTCAAATGTGTTCCGTTATCAGGTCATGTCGTGTCATCAAATTGCACAAAGGATTTGGGTGGATGTGGTTGGTTACTTAGTTTCCTACTATTTAAGATTGAAATCAGATGATTGTTTCTGTGTAAGTTGGTTATATATTGCTAGTGTTAAGAAATATCAGTGGTGGCATATGCTTAACAGGTTATTAGAAACACGAAGCTTTCTTCTCTTCTTCTTGCTAAATTGTATCTGAGAGTTCACAGTGGAAACCAGAGGTTCCTTCATAACACTGAACTAGACCTGTATCCATTCAAATGCCCACAATGTCACAACGTGATTTAAATAGATTAAAAAAATCCTTCTCATGAATATTCTCCCATGTTTTAAAATACATTCCTGGCATGAATTTCAGGCTTCGATTGCCTCTCAATTTATTTCATTTAATACTAATAACATGTTAGAGTCAGAACCAAGGATTTATTACTATAGAATTATTATTTATGATCATTCCTCCCTTAAAGCGATTTAGAATTGTGTTACAAGGTTCTCTTTTATCAGTTGTTTTACTCTTCTCCACTCCGGTTATATTATACATTAACTTTTTTCACAGGTAAATTTAATGTCAGACCAATTTAATGGCCTCATAAAAATTTGAATATTGTGATGAGTTATTTGCATATTTTCCCTTTATCATACTTATCAGTTAAGCTGTTGGCTGATAAAATGGCCTGAAAAAATGTCATTGAATTCTATAATAAAGATAAATCTTTCATATGGATGTGTGAAGATAATTATATCTTTTTATGATAATTCATGTTTATTGCCTGTTCAGGTACTACTCCATGTATGGCCATGTTGAGAAGTTGGCCGAGGAGATAAAAAAAGGCGCCGCCTCTGTCGAAGGAGTTGAAGCTAAGCTGTGGCAGGTATAGTTTTCAGGAATTAACTCAACAACTTCTACAACATTCATGTACAACGCATCAAAAAATGCCAACGGTCATATTTCATTTTCTGGCTTTCAGTTAAATCACATTTAACCGTAGAAGGTTATATATGAGGCTAGTGCTTCAACGGTCAAATTGAGCTATAATGGAAGCTATTGAAAGAGTTTTTGTTGGCCTTTTAAGTCGTTAAACATTTTAAAAGTTTTTGAGAAATTGTTGAAACTTAATTCAAATCATCGAGTGTTAATAAAATGTAAAGAAGATAAACGCATTAAATACACCTATAGTTTTATACATGATCATTTTTCATTATGATGGAAGAAAATTGTCAGTTCTTCTGTGTTAACTCAATTTGAACCTCAAATGAAAAGAACAGGTACCTGAAACACTTCCTGAAGAGGTGCTTGCAAAGATGAGCGCTCCTCCTAAGAGCGACGTACCGATCATCTCGACAAACGAACTTCCGGAGGCAGATGGGCTTCTCTTCGGCTTCCCGACGAGATTTGGCATGATGGCAGCTCAGTTCAAAGCTTTCCTCGACGCCACCGGTGGGCTCTGGCGAACACAGCAGCTTGCAGGTAAGCCTGCAGGCATCTTCTACAGCACTGGATCACAAGGTGGTGGACAAGAAACTACTCCGTAAGCCCTTGCTCTATTCTGTTTCAATAGCACCATTTATTTTCTCTTATGTTCTGTAATCTTTTTAGGTATTCTGTAATTAGGGCTGTTAACGGGCCGGTTCTAGACTGGCTTGAATCAATTGATTTTGAATGAACTTGACTCATTTTCTGATTGATTTCAAATTAGATTGAATTGAACTTTTCATTTTATTTTGGTTTGAAATCGAATGGAGTTACTCATTTGATTGAGTTAGCTCAAATTTAATAAAAATTTATTAAAAAATTATAAAAAATTGAATTGACAGTATGAAATAAAAAAAAAATATGATTTTCAAAGAGATAAGATTATAAGTTATACTTTAATAAACTTAATTTTAGAAATAATTTTATTGTTACAAGCTTACAATTATATATATAGTTTAGTAATAATAAAGAATTCGGTCTGATCTGTGGTTGGCTTAAGATCAGCTCGAAAAAATATTCGATTCGAATCCTCGGGTCATAGCTCGGCTTAATATTATCGAATCTAAAATTTGATTCGATTTTCGAGCTAAACTAATAGCCTTATTTGTAATCCTACTGTGCATTTGTATTGATATATAGGTTGACAGCTATCACTCAGTTGGTTCACCATGGAATGATCTTTGTTCCGATTGGCTACACCTTCGGCGGCGGCATGTTCGAGATGGAGAAGGTGAAGGGAGGTAGTCCGTATGGTGCCGGTACATTAGCCGGCGATGGCTCGAGATCGCCGACTGAGTTGGAACTGGAGCAAGCTTTCCACCAGGGTAAATACTTTGCAACCATTGCCAAGAAGCTCAAGGGATCCTCATGATCTGATAATGAAAGCTTATTCATTGGTGAGCTTTTCATCATACTATAATATATTTTCTTTAAAATAAGCTATATTTCTCTTGTTGATGTAATTGGTGTTGTGTATTAAGTGTGGTCTTTGATTTAAAACTTATTTGCTTTCCAGTATAGCTGATGGAGAAAGTGCTTTCTTGTGTCAAGTGAATTGTTGTGTTTGGTTTTTATGTGTGTATTAGCACTCTTTATTGATTTAATGTTGCAGAAATAATTTGTTTGTTTTGATGTTTATTTATATTTGTATTTGATGGAATATATATATATATATATATATATATATATATATATATATATATATATATATATATATATATATATCGCTCATTGTATTCTTATGAATTGATCAAATCAGTTGGTCTAATCCAGTTTTTAAAATTACATATAACACTCAAGTCTATTATAAATCACTGAAAAAAATATAAATAATATTTTAATGTAATTGTGATGTTAAAGTGGCAAATAAATAAATAGAAAAATTTTAAATACTTGACAAATAAATATATAAATTTTTTTTGATTTTGATAAATCTTTTATTATTCATTTAGGCACAAAACTTGATACCATGGAAACCTTCCTTTCAAATACTCGCCTATGTGGCTATGGTTAAGGAAGTTCAAATTTGAAATGCCATGTAAAAGAAGGGGTCATTTGAGATTACTTTTATTTTTTTGTTAATATATATATATATATATATATATGGAGTGTTAAAAACTTCTTAATAGTAAAATAATATTTTATCCTTTAGTTTTGCATGAGAGTCTAACACACACAAATAGTCGAGAACAAAATAAAAAATACTAGAATTTTTACTTGAAAAAATCTCCAAAAAAGGGAGAAAATCATGGGGCTTAGCCCAGCAAAAATATTCTAATATATATATGCTTTGAAGTATAAAATTTAAATCTTACAATTACGAAGATTATAAGCTTGTATTTGAGAAATCAAGAAGATGGAAGTTCCAGAAAATGATTCTGTAATATAAGTCGGGCTACAACAATTTTTCGCAGTGGACGGTGACATTTGTAGTGATAATGGACTTCAAACTTCTTGCTTTTCTATAGTTTTCTCTTAGCTTTCTTCCAAGTTCCCTTTCAGCTTCTTCCCCTCTCTCATGACAAGAATATAGTTATATTTATAAGATTTTGAGAGTGACACTTTAATAATTTAGCAAAAATCACAAAACAGTTCATCAAACTGTTTATATTGATTAACTTGATCAAAGATAGATTTTTGATGTTTTGACTTTCCAAACAACCTCCGATTTGATTGATCCTTGGCTCGTTGGATTTGTCTTATTGAGCCGCTTGATTCGACTATAAGCACACCAAATTTGAAGATCATTTGATCATGTAATCAATATCTTAAAGTATTTAATTACACTCTTTGAGTTTGATTCAAGCTCATTTGGATTCAAATTAACCCGATCCTAATGTCGATAAATTTGTTTCATTAAGGTGTTAGTGAAATAGTATTGCTAAGACATTTAATTTGATTATAAATTATCAAAATTGAAGTTTGTAAAATTAAATATATGTATTGCCTTAGGATTTGTATTCAATTTCATAGATTCTAATGTGATATATCAATATATAATATTTATTTTTTAATGAATTTTTGGCTTCGAATCTGTCATATACTGTGGCATTATATAGCCATGGAATTAAAGGTAAAGCATAAACTTTTTTTTATCTATGATATATACAAATTATATATAAAAGAAAACTTTCATCCCTACAAATAATACTCAAAATTATTTTAAAAGTAAAGTGCGCAAATAATTAATTACACCTTAACAAATAGAAAATTATGAATATAATTAATCTTTAACAAGATTTTCAAAATGAAATATGAATGATTAGGAAAAAAAAAAAGAAATAATAGATAATGAGTCAAAAACACAATATGGAGGTAACTGTCCTTCGCAATAAATTTCATTTCATCCCACAATGTGTTGAAAATATATGAAGATAAAAGAAATTTATCTTGCCCACATCTCATGTAAAATCATCAAGAAGATTTAATCGGAAGCATACCTGAATCCATAGAAGAGCTAATGTGAGAATTTTGGCCTTCCACTTCTAAAGCAGTATTCTTGAGAGAGAGAGAGAGAGAGAGAGAGAGAGAGAGAGAGAGAGAGAGAGAGTCTTATTTTCACTTAAGATGAAATTTGAGAAAAAAATAAGAACCAACCTCTTTAGAATGGGGACCATGACCCTATTTATACTTGGGTGCATTTTATTTTTTTTCAGCCCATCATAAAAATAAAATAAAATGTCATGTTTCTACACATGATAATTTCATACAAAATTACTAAGATATCTTAAAAGCCCAAAAATTATTAATCTTTATTTGATCATAAAATTAATAGGCTTAAAAAAATAAGATAACACCTAATATATAATTAAATTAATATGAGAGCCCACATTCAAAATTCTCAACAATCTCCCACTTAGGCTACATATATTGTTTGACTATAATTATACATTATTAAATACTTTAAGAGCTCAATACTTGTTATCTTAAAAGAGGAATATCTTTAGACAATTTGACTCATTAATAATATTGACATAGAATCAAAGTGATCTTTGTTATATTTTTTCTATAATAAGACCCATCAGTGATTACTAAATCAATATGATTAACGACATAGATCAAGTATGGATGTGCAGTATGAAAATTTCATGTAATGTGATTATATATCTTTTATATTTTTAGCGTCACATTATAAGAGTTATAAATATAGTTTCATTTATTTATACTAAACTGCAATTGAAAACATAACTTTCTTTAAGAATTTTTAACTATAAGATAATAACAATATTTTATTCAGATCAGAAAAATATATTTATAATCATTGAACATCATAAGCAATCTCCTACTATGCTAATATATCACCAAAGTAAACCACTCTCATATGAATCACATGCTCATAAAATACTTTAAGTGATAAACTTTTTGTAAGTGGACCCGTAATCATAAAGTTTGTACAAATATGTTCAATAAATACTTGAGAACTCTGAATTCTTTCTTTTATAATAAAAAATTTTATGTCAATATGCTTTGATTTTGATAAACTCCTTTTGTTCTTTGAATACAACTTAGCCGCTCTATTATCACAATTTATTTTTAATGATCTCTCTATTCCATCAAAAATATTTAGCCCAATGATAAAATTTCACAATCATATTCCTTGATTTGATGTCTCATAACAACCTAAAATTCTGCTTCTATAGTGGAAGAAGTTATGACTGATTGTTTAGCACTTTTTAAAGATATAGCTTCCCAAGTTAATAAGAAAATATAATCTGAAGTGGATCTTCTACTATCAAAATCAGAATTAGGGTACCCCACGATCTCCGATATGTGAGCATGAAGTCTTTTGTTCTCTTCATATCTGCATTTTTTCTTCTTTCATTCAGGGTTACTTGAATATCTGTATTCCAATAATGTATACATATCACGGCTGAACGACATACGACTCTCTATAGATGCATAAGGGATCTTTTTCATCTCTTTTTTTTCAAGTTCATTTCTTGGATATTGAAATAAATTAAATTTATTATCTTTAGCAATGAATGTATCTCTTGTTGCACATCTTTCATGCCAAATTACACCCCACGAGCCGCAAGCATCCACAACTGATGCCACCTTCTCCCAATTCTCAACTGTTCCCTCCTACGGATCTCCTCAAAAACGAACGCACGTCGCAAAGGAAAGGGCGCTCGTTCATTCAAACCTTCACACGCACGAAAATCGCAAAGAACTAAGGCCGTTATCCCCGACTTTCCCCTCATCCGCTCAGCCACACAGTTCCTCTGTTCATTTCTTCAAACTGTAAGCCTTTGAAACTCCCAGACTCCCTCGATTTCTCTCGATCTGAAGGATCCGAAGCCCCCTCTCTTCCTCCCGTGCTCTTCTTCTTCCTTCGCACACGAGCGGTTGCCCTTCGTCCCTTTCCAGCGAACCAATTCGCACGTGAATCCGTTCCTGTTGCAAGCCGAGCGACTAAACGAACGGACCTTCCCTTCCCATTCATTCGGTTATAGCAGCCTTAAGATCTCGATTCTTTTCCCCTTCTCACATTCATATTCGCTCGGCCTCTCCCAACCGAGTGGCTGCGAGCTTCCCCTCTTGTCTTTCCTCTCACCATCCTTCACGCTCTACAGCTCGTGTAAATCCCGTAAATCAGCCTACCACCTAATTTATTAAACCCAGAGTTATTAAAGCAAAACAGAGGAGAAATAGAATTTAAAATTTTGTAGGATTTCATGCTGTCATTTTGCTGTTTGGCTGGATTTAGAAGTTGGCTCCTCCCTCTAATTCTTCTCCTTGCCGTAAACCAAACTCCTCCTTATCGATTGGCCGAAACTTCCCTTTGGCCGAATTCCTCCTAACCGAACTTCCCCTTGGCCGAATTTATCCTTAGCCGACCTCCCCTTTCTACAAGTGAGGGTAGCCGAGAAGCAACTCCTTCATCAGGCGGATTCCTCTCAGTATACCTTCTCGATTCCTCCTCTAATCGAGCGCATAACCGCTGAATTACTCTTCCGGCCTTTCCTTTTGTCGCAATTGAGATGGAACACCGTCATTAAGCAAGTTCCTCTCTGATCTTCGGTGATCTTTTCATTCCCTTCCTTCCTTTGGGTTTATCACTTCAACAAACTTCTTATATGATTGAGTTTATATGTCAAGATTTATCTTTGTGGTTGTGTATGTAAAGAAATGTGAATATAAGTATCTTGTGCTTTTTTTATCGGGTTTGAAGTACCTCTTGAGGGCGACAAGATGGAAATTGGCAGGTGTTGCAAAAACACCGTCAGCATCGAGCGTGATGGGAATCTCCAAAATTGTTAGATGTGATCTATGTCTGAATCTTTTGAAAATTCAAACTTAAACAAATTCAAACTGAAATCATCTAAACTTAAGTTAACTAAGAAAATACATGATAAATATGAAAATGAATATCAAACCAAAGAGGAAAAGAGAAAAACACTTACAAAACTTATTTAAGCAAGTTGAAAGCCTTCCTAAAGTTTAAACTAAAATCCTTTGCCCTCTCTCTCAAGTGCTCTAAATTCAAGCAAATGCTCTCTCTTAGCCATTTTATAGGGATTGGAGGAAGCAATATGAGACCCACTCTTAAAAAAAAAACTAAATCCATGAAAAAAATGAGTTCGCATTCTTGTAAACTCCTCAAAATTAAACAAGCTTTAATTGAAACTTGGGGAGGCTAATATTAAACTCATAAGCTTTAATTGCAATTCTCTATGGCTTAAATTGAAGCGGTAAAGTGAATTCTCTTTTCTCCAAACTCCTCAAAATTAAACAAGCTTTAATTGAAACTTAGGGAGGCAAATACCAAACTCATAAGAGACTTACAATAAATTTGAAGTTTAGCATTCAAATAAATAGAAGATTTGATGTGGAGTTAAGGATAAATTTATGTTAGATTTGAACTCTTCTTATGTGAGCAAAACTTCTCTTTGGATATTCAAAGTGTTAAATTCATGAACAAATAATCAATATGAATAAAATCAATTGAATGTTTAAATAATCACATTCGACATCAAGTGAAGTAAGGATTTCAATTGAATACCAAATGACAAACGATTGGTGGTAAATTCAAATGTTCAATTCCAAAATTGAAAATAAAAGTGTGTAAGTAATTTAATAACTTTCTTACAAGCACAAGTTCAATTAGGCAACTCATGAGCAACTGTTGACCTCACTTTTGGAGTGAGCTCTTAACCTCATCTTCTTAGACTTAGGACTCTTCTAGACACTAAGAACTCCTTAGTCATAAGACACTTCTAGTGATTAGGTGAACACTTAACCTAAGCCTAGAGACTTAAAAGAGTTAATCATAGGATTAGGCCATGCCTTAAGACTTAAGGAAATCACCTATCCCATAGCCTAAACCCACTCCATATACACTTTCTAAAATCAAACCCATATTACAAACCAAATCTCAAATTCAAATCTAAATTTTAAATCCATATCCTAAATTTGACTTAAAATGATTGAAACTCAAAATCAAATTCAAATCCTAAGACTCTTCCTAAGCCATATTAACCACCTTCATAAGCTTAGTGAAAACCCCCTTTAAATCAAATCAAATTCAATTGATTTCTTTATAAATCAATTGTTCCTTCATTTATATTCACAAATATAAATGAAATTAAATTCAAATGACCAAAACTATATCCAAAATTAAATCCAAACTCAATCTAAGCCCTCTGAGCCAATTCTTTAGACTTAGCCAAATTTTATCCAGATCAAGTGAAAAACTAATGAATTTTCTCTTGAATAATCATTCATTTAATTATCTACCCAAATATAAATGAAACCTATAATCATCAAATCAAATCGAAGCCAACCCAAGTCAAACCTAACCTAGCCCTTTTGACTTGAAAATTTCAAATGAGCCAAAATCCCTTATACTCCAAATTGATTGCCGTTGAATTTATATTTTAATTGAGGACTCATATATAAGTTCAACTAAACTCAAATCAAATCAAAACCAAACTAATTGACCCATTAGGTTCACTTGACCCAAAGGGACCCATTTGAGCCAACTTCTAATCCAACCCAAATTGGATTGAACCAAGCTCACCAAAACCTTCCACCATGATTGTTGATCACCCTAGGATGATCAATTGTAATAAATTGAGTCAAACCAAGTCAACTTAGTCATTTGACCAAGTCAACTCTTAGCCCAAATGAACTAAAACTAGCCAAAACTCATTATACATCAAATTGAATGAAACCAATGATTTGAATCAACCCAAAATCAATATTTAAATATGACTTGATACTTAATTGAGCCAAACCAAGCCCAATTGACCATTCGATCCAAGTTGACCCAAATTGGCCTAAAGGACCAAATTCGGTCAAATTATGATTTAACCCAAATTGATTGCAACCAATGCTCATGCTCATTCCAAAAAAGGTTTTTTTTTCGACCACTATTAAAGAAGGGGAAAATGAGACTTTATTTCTCTTCCTCCTACCACTATTCAGCCCCCAAGAGCTCTCCAAAACAACCAACAACCATTTTCCCATCTCTCTTAGGCTAGAAACACCAAAATTGAGTTGATTTCGATGAGAAAATGGCAAGCATCAGATGATACATCATTTTGAAGTGAAGGTGAAGGCTACACTCATTCCAAAGTTTTCTCTTGCATCTAAGAGCTTGCTCAGATCTTCACCGCTACCTAAAACCATCCCCGCTGAGGTAATCTTCAAAAACTCTTAGCTGACCCTTGGATTTCTTACTTTTTGTGACAATTTTCTTACGATTTTAGGAATTTATCTTAGATAAAGCCCGCATTTTTTATTTTATTTGATCCCAATAAGAAGTAAAATTTTTTTAGAGAAAATCGATGTGAAAACGAGCTCAATCGGACATCATTTTGCATTTTTTTGTATTTTGCCTATCGGTTTCGTCTGTCGGTGAGCATCAACTGTCCGATCCCACGTCAAGTGAATTGGACAGCTCAGATGGCATCAAACCCGCATCCTTCTGACACCCAGAACACTCGATTTGCTCTCTGATCCCGTGGATTGGATCTGGACCGTCCGATTTGTGATCGGACGGCCCAGATCGAACCGCACGCTGTTTTCTAAGATCTCGCTTTTTCTCGCTCTTCGATTGATGCGACATCAGCACGTATGCGTACCGCATACCACCGCGATGTGATAATTTCATAGTGCCACATGGCACGCGTGGCCTCATTAGTGCCTGTGCGGCGCTGACCGGGTGAAGTGGGAAAATTATCAATTTTCTGATTTTATAAATTGTTTAAGTGTCCTGAAACTTTAAAATTTATAAAAAATAAAATACTTAACAAAAAATTATAAATAAGGTCTCGTTGGATTTGTCTTTCCCTGAGAAATCCAAAGAATTAAAAATCACTAAACTCTAATGAATGGTTTGACCTGAATTTAGGTTTTAGTGAAAATAAAATTTCATTAATTACTCTAAAAATATATGTAGAATTGAGTTTAAATTTTCAAGAATTGAAATTAAAGTTAAAGCACACCTATGATAAAAATCTCAAGTAAAAAAGACTTCTGGATTGGGTGAAATTAAATTTTAAAGTTTAAATTGTCTATTTTAATAAAATAAATCAAATAAAAATCCAGAAATTTACAAAAATCTTCAAAATAGCTTAAATCACTTCAGTTAACATCTAAGATCCTAATAATGATAATAATAATAATAATAATAATAATAATAATAATAATAATAATAATAATAATAATAATAATAATAATATGATCTTGTGAAGCTTAATAAACCTACAATAAATATTTAGGATTAAAATTTAATAAATTAAGGAATTAATTAAAATAAAATTCATAATGATCTAAATAATAAATTAAAATCATAAATCAAATAACACTTAAGCAATCATTAATCAAACCTCAAATCAAAAAAATATCATATAATCCCTAGAGGAAATTAAATTAAATGTGATTAAACCTATTTAAGTTAATAAAACTCAATTAAATGATTAAATCTTCAATCTAACTTAAAATTAAACAAATCTAGAAAACTTTAACATGGGTCAAACTTGTATAACTAATCCTACACTAAGCATGTAATCTTAATCATATGAAACTCCTTAATGAATATAAATAAACTGAACTAATTAATCATTAAGTAAACTAAAAAGTTAAATTAATTATAAATCCAATACATCATAATCGCTTAATATTAATCAAACCAAACCAAACCAAATAAAGTTAAAGTAAACTTAATTAATTTAATATCTAAATCAATCCATTTGGAAAAAGTGAATTACTCAACCATTGAATATTTTAACCTAATAACTAAATAAAACATATTAATGAAATTAAATAAATAAAATAAATGAATCAAATCAAATAAAATCCTAATCATAAATAATCAAACTTAATTGAAATAAAATAAATAGTTAATTCACTTAATAACAATGATGGTAATAACAATAATCCTTTAATCAAATCAAACTTAAGTAAAATACTTCTAAATCAAATCACGTGGAGAAATTAAGTCATTAATTAAATAAATCTTTGATAAATCCAATAATTCAAAATTTAATTATTTTTAATCAAACCAAATTAATCAAACATCTAATTAATGCAAACTTAATAAATTAATCCATCATCTTAATGAATCAAATTAATTTAAATAAATTACATTAAAGCTAACTTTTAAATTAAGCTTATATCAAACCCCTAATTAAATTTAATAATTAATCACACCCCTCAAGTAAATTAATTAAGCTAATCAAATTAATCATATTAAACCTAAGCTTAATCAAACATAAATGCAATTAAATACCAATCAAATCCTAAATTAAAAGTAAATCATTAAGTCATTAATTTAAATAAATATAAAACCAAATTAAAAATTAAATAAATCTTTATTTAATTTAATAATTAACTTAAACACACTTCTTAATTAAACTAATTACCCTTAAGCAAATCCAATTGAATAAACACCTAATTAATGCAAACTTAATGAATTAATTCAACATCTTAATGAACCAAATTAACTTTTTAAATCAAATTGAATACTTAATTAATCTACTAATTAATTTGATCTCACACCTTAAATAAGCTAATTAAGTCAATCAAATTAATCATATTAAACTTAAACTTAGTCAAACATATATGCAATTAAATACTAATCGAAACCTAAATTAAACTTAAGTTATTAAGTCATTAATTACATCATTAATCTAAACAAATATGAAATCAAATTGAAAATTAAACAAATCTTTATAATTAACATAAATACACCTCTTAATTAAACTAATTACATAATCACATTGAACCTAAGCAAACCCATAGACTAATAAAACTAATCAAATCAAATTAAATCAAATTAAATTAAATTAAGAAAGACTCTCATCAATTTAATATGTAATCAAATCAAATCTCATTCAACTTACTTAAAAAAAGATAAACTAATTAACTATCCAATGTAATCAAACCAAACTTTGATAAACATGACAAATGGATGAGATTAAAAATAAAATCCTAATTATAAAGAATCAAACTCAATTAAAAATTAAAACAAAATCTCAATTAATCTAACCAAGTCAAACTATAAATAAATAAACCATAATCAAATCAATTTAAAATAAAATTAAATCACATAACCATAATCAAAGAAAAGAGTTAGATATTAATTTAAAAGGATATTGAATTATCAAGATTTAATTAAACAAAAACATCTAATCCAAAATTAATCAATAAAAACACATGGATTTAAGCAAACTTAAACTTCATTAGAGATTAAGGATATTGAATTATCAAGATTTAATTAAACCAAAACATCTAATCCAAAATTACTCAATCAAAAACACATGAATTTAAACAAACTTAAACTTCATTAGAGATTAAGGATATTGAATTATCAAGATTTAATTAAATATATCTAAATTTAATCAATCAAAAACACATGAATTTAAACTAACTTAAACTTCATTAGATATTAAGGATATTGAATTATCAAGGTGTAATTAAACCAAAACATCTAATCCAAAATCAATCAATCAAATATTTAAACAAACTCAAATTCAAAATTCTAAATCAAATCAAATGAATTACACAAATTCAAATGGGCTAATTAAGATACTTAAGGATCTTAGTTAGATTCTTTAGGAGTTAGGATGTAGAATAGGGTGAGTTATGTCTACAAATGGAATTTATTCTACTCTTCATTCTTGAAAACCTAAACATCATTTTAACCAAATAAAAGTGAAATAAAATTAAAAAAAATAAATCATTAAATCATTTAAATTGAAATCACCTAGAGGTAAAATTTAAACAAATTCAAACTCCAAATTAAAACTTAAATTAAAGAAGCCTAGTAAAGTCTTGCCACACAAGCCTTAAGCACACACATTAGAATACTAAGTCACCACTTCTAGTGCTAAGTTAGGGCATTGTATGTATGATGTTGTGTTTTATTTTATAATGTAATATTTTAGACTGGATGTTAGGGTGTATGCCTTGTAGACTGGATGGTAGGCCGTGATTAGCCTAATCATATTTTCTACAGGGGGTTATGCTTAAGGGGCCATTGTAATAAAAATATAAATGTGTTTGCTGTGTATGTTGTTTAGCCCCTAAGCATAACTCATGTTAGGATATGTGGGCTTGGTTACCCATGTGTGGGGTGCTAAGTCTAAATTATTCATATAGCTGCTTGGGTTGTATGGTGTGTTTAGCCAACATTTATTTTGCAGGTGTAGCTAGATTTACTTTTTCTATTTTTAATGTAATTTTATATTAGGAATTAGGATTAGTATTATGGAGGATTAAGATGAGCAGTGGCTAGAAGGCTTAGTCCCTGGGGTGCCCTGTGATGCTTTTGGAGTAAATCAAATCAAAAGGAAGAGAAGAAAGAAATGAAGAAAAGAAGACCCCATAACATGTATTATTTTTATAATCCGGATTGTATAAGGATAGAGCTCAGCTACTCATCATTTCTTTCTCTTTTTGGGGTGTACGGTGGAGCCCGACCACACTGGCCTTTTTTTATTTTACGGTAGTCTATAAAATTGTTTGATGTTATATTTAGATTGTGCACTAGAATTTCATGCTTTTCCTAGTTTCTTCATGGTTGATGTTTGAATGTGTGGCTGGATGCGGTAGGATCTTAGGATAAAATTAAATTTTCTATCCCACTAACAACTCATAACTAAAATTTTAAAATAACTCATAACCTCACATAAAAGCCTAGGAATTCAATTAAGATAATAAAATTTTTAAGAACCCCTTAGCTGGATGAATGAATGTATGATATCATGCATGTCATATTCTTCCACTCTTATTAAGAGGGGGCTTCCATCTATGCTAGAAAATAAAGGCTTTACCTATGAGAGTCTCTGATGAAAGAACACCCCTTTCTCTCTTGATTTAGCCCATAATTAAGTTCTTATGCATTTAGGCATACAAAATCTCATAGCATGTGTCAAAATAAAGAGTCCAAAAGAATCAAATAAATTTGATAAAATTTGTATTAGATTAAGTCATGAATTCATACCACTCATGCTCTAGTCTCTTAGGGAGTGAGTTTAAGGACTTAGTCTCCTTTCTAAATAAATAACAGCCAAGCCATATTGCAAAAGCATATGACTTGTCTACATGGATTTAAAGCATAGGAGGTGTTAATTGGCAGCCATTCCAAGAAGTTGTAAGTCCAACAATTGAATGATCTATCCTCTCTTATGGAGGTAGACCATTATGTCCACCTTTCTCTTAGATTTAGGATGTGCTTGTGGTTTGTACCAAAGCTCCCTAGCTGAGAATCTAAGGTAGCTATTTTCTTTGGGCTACAAGCATAAATTTTCACCTCTTAGGCATTTCCATAATCTTATGTTGTGGGATTATAAGTCATAGTATTCTAATAAAATATCAACTCAAATAATTAACTCTTTTCAATTTCAAAAATATAAAGCCCAACCATAGGATAGATTGGAATGCTCACTAGGCTTCCTAGTATCATGAGCATTCCCTACCCATCTTCCTTTGAATTCTAATAATAAGTCTTCTCCTTGATCCATCCCATTTGATTTTCTAAAATAGTTAATCCTTTGATAGTCTTAACCTTGAAATCTTTGGAGATCTTAATCATCTACTTTAATCGAGAGTACTCTTAAGAAATTCCCATTCGTCAGGATGTAATTAACTATGAGGGCTTACCTCTATAGGGAACTTAATGAACTCGGCATAAAATAAACCCTACTTTACTTTTCCATGTAAAGTATGAGAAAGATCTCTGGTATATTCGAAGACCCATCATGCCTTAGGTGTCCTTATTAGGTGATGAGGTCCATTATAAGGTGGTGATTTCTACCTTTCGAGATGGTACATCATTCCTTAATGTCATACCCGATCACTTCAATAAGTGCCCTCTAAGATCTACATGGTGTCCCACAACTCAAAAATAAATGCCATAAATTTTTCTGGTGACTCCGATGGGGATGGTTCCTCTCTCCATCTTTAGTAGATAGTTATTGTCTCCAAGCATCGATAGTGGACTTATATTTTATATAGGCCCGATACTATTATTCTTTTCATTGACACTTAGCTTATTTCATTCTTAAGCAAAGCTTGCCAATATTTTTAGGTTTTAGGACCTCACTTTGTGTAGGTCGTAAAATCCTTATTGGATTCCCCCAATAGGTAAAAATTAAAATTAATCAAATAAAAAAGATGACCAAAATTAAGAACCTCCTCACCATCCTGATGGTGAGGCAAGGTTTATCCCATGAACAATGATAAAATAAAATCCTTCTACAAAATAACATGCCTTTCCAAAAACACTTTTTAAAAATCCACATAATAAGAGATCTTTACACAAAAAATTGTAAGAAATTTTCATAAAAAAAGGCACCAAACACATATAACCTCGTTTAACAAATCCTATGATTGTTACATGGAGGTTCTTTTCAAAATCAAAATCAACCATTTTTAATGTCTTTTTTAAAAGCACATTTTCTTTGAAAGTAGCTATCCCCATCCCACACACTCAAATTTGTTGGATGCAGATTTTATTTTTGAATAAAATTATGATATAAAATTGAAACTCCACTTAGCATACTTCACATGTGCTAGAGTTGAAGTTTTTCACCTTTTTGAAAAGCAATAAATCATACACACACAAAAGCGAAGTCAAGATATATTTGAACCCCCCACTTGACATACCCAAATTTGTTAAATGGGAGTTCCCCTTCCCTTGGAGAAGGTAAAGCAAATTGAATTCTATTTGACACCATTTGCATTTGTCTGATAGAACTCCTTCTTGCCAAAGTCTTGGACTTCAAGACACATTTTGAGCTCATTTGACATGTCCAAGTACGTTAAATGAGAACCCCCTTTTCAAAAATCATAAGAACAAATTGAACTCCATTTAACATACCTAAGTTTGTTAAATAAGTTATTTTCTTTAAAAAATCATAAACACATTTGACCTTAACATACCAAATTTGTTAAGTGAGAGTTTCATTTTTAAAATCATAAACACATTTGACTTTTACTTAACATACCAAATTTGTTAAGTGAGAGTTTCATTTTCAAAATCATAAACACATTTGACTTTCACTTAACATACCAAATTTGTTAAGTGAGAGTTTTATTTTCAAAATCATAAACACATTTGACATTCACTTAACATACCAAATTTGTTAAGTGAGAGTTTCATTTTCAAAATCATAAACACATTTGACTTTCATTTAACATACCAAATTTGTTAAGTAAGAGTTTCATTTTTAAAATCATAAACATATTTGACTTTCACTTAACATATCATAATTTGTTAAGTGAGAGTTTCATTTTCAAAATCATGAACTCATTTGACTTTCACTTAACACACAAATTTTTTTAAGTAAGAGTTTAATCATAAACACATTTGACTTTTACTTAACATACCAAATTTGTTAAGTGAGAGTTTCATTTTCAAAATCATAAACATATTTGACTTTAACTTAACATACCAAATTTGTTAAGTGAATGTCTCATCATCAAGCACAAATCAAACACATGTGGCCTCTACTTAACATACCAAATTTGTTAAGTAAGAAGCTCCATTTTTAAATCAAAATATCACATAATCAAATCTTCACAAGCAAAAATATTTTAAATACACAATCACAACCTCATCTTACTATACCCAAATTTGCTAAGTAGAGGTCTTTCAAACTATCAATATTTTCAAACAAGATGCACAAAACATAAATATCTCGAAGAAAATCTCTCCTCAAATTTTAGAACCCCACCCAACTTACCTAAATCAGTTGAGTATGGGTTCTAAATCAAAATCAAATGAAAAAGACTCTCCTCAATATCCAAAATCTCTCCAAAAATTTTAGTGAAGCTCACATAACATCCTTAAGATTGTTTAGTGTGGGTTCAAATTTCAAATCAAATCTTGAGATCAATGATTAAAGGTGAATATCAAGGCAAGTGGCTGACTCAGCTATATTTCAATAATGCAGATTTCAGTGTAGTTAGTTCTTCCAGCACTCAGTTAGTACAACATCCATGGCTCCCAACAAGTTCATATTTTTCTTTCCCAATGGTCTAAACTTAGCCCTAGATTAGGCTAGTCTCTTTACTACTGGCTCCATCAAGATCATCTACTTTGGCCATGGTTTTGAGGGGGTGAGGATTTCTTGCGAGGGGACAACCCTCACTATAGTTAGCAAGGAAGAGGTGGCAAGGCAGATGCCATTTATCCGATTTGATATGCCATATGATTCTGAGTTTCCTCCACTAAAGAGGAAGGCCACTATTGTTCATGCTACCCATATGGGTTTCTATGCTGTTCCTCGGTCGTTAGTTACTCATACTATAGCTCTAGCAAGGGCTACTACCCCCTCTTTAGACACCCCAAAGGGGAAGGCTGTCTTGGCTTTTGAGATAGTCTTCTCCATGTATGAAGTGGGTGCCAGCTCTCGCTCTACCATACCTACATGTACACGACGTTGCAACAAGAATCGCAAGGTCAAGCAGCATCACAAGAGGGTGAAGAGAGAGAGAGAGAGAGAGAGAGAGAGAGATGGATGCTGCTTCCCTTGTGGCTGAGGAGGGATCTCTTTGTGATACCTCTCCACTTTTGAGTGGTAGTAGGTTCCACCCCCTCTTAGCATCAGATGGAGAGGAGGACTATAGGAGGATTGCTGCACTACCTCCACCACTAGCATATTTACATGAAGGAGCATAGAAGCCCTACCGGGCTGATAGTCTTGTCGGGTTGGTAGAACTACTGGGCCTCAGTTTTATAATTTTTGATTTGAGGACAGCCATCCCTAGGAGAGTCAAAAGTTAGATCTAGAGGGAGAGAGCCTTGGAGGCTCAGGCATCAGCTTAGATAAGTAGAAAAAAGCAATGAATGTTTTCCAAGCGGTAGGCGTCTCCTCGATGGATTTTCCATCATCACCCTACTTAGGGCGATCATTGACATCATCCTTGCGTGCTACTCATCATAAGAGGAGTAGGCCTCAGGTTGAGGGTAGTACTTTTCTCACTCTCCACTCCACATCCACCATTGCTATCCCGCGACATCCCCATCGAGGAAAGACCCCGGTTGGTGATTGGTGATGGCTAAGGATCCCACTCCATCTACTCCACTCATTGAGATAAGGTCGAGCTCTCCTATTCGACCTCCCACCTCAGCTACGGAGAAGAAGGAATGGTGACCCAAGGGTGCAGTGGTAGAGTCACCACTGTGGCATGATTCCATTACTGACCCGCTACACTGCGGCAACATCGATGAGGGGTAGAGGATATATGTAGTGTCTGGTGGATCCTCCACAATCGGTGTTGACTAGTGGTTAGTGATCATATACCATCGATGAGCATAGTCCTCCTAGAGACAGTAGTGCAGCGATAAGCAATGCTTGATGTATTTACATTAGTGACCACCTCATCAAGATGTGTTTGTTACGCGATTAGACCGCTCTTTAAATGAGATCATCGCTCAGTACTTCGCTGAGAAGATGGAACTCCTCGGGGGCGATCGCTCTGATGAGGAGGATGCTATGGTCAATTTCGATCTATATGAGGATGATCTCTTAGAGGACTCAACAGAAGTTCATACGATCGACACTAGGGGTTCCCTTCTTAGTGATCAACATAGACAAGAGGGTATTATAGTTGAGGAAGAAGACACAGCTCATTCAACCCAACACCTTCGTAAATAACTGAGGCAGAGAGATGAGCATATCAGTAAGATGGAGAAAAGAGTTGAAGACTTGCTAGCGACAGTCCTAGCACTTCAAGGCCAGGCTCCATCAGTACAACCTACACCCCTAGAGGCCGACCACTCTGGGTTATTCCATGTTTTAGATCAGTCCAAGAGTACATCTCCCGTGGACTAGGATAGTGGCAATTTGCATAGGAAGGTCACAGATTGTACCTCCATGCTTGAAAGAGGTATAAATCATATGGTGGAACAACAAGAGAAGGAAGCATTGGCGTAAGCCTGAGGTGGTTCATCTGTTCCAAAGGATAGACCATACTCGGAGGAATTTGATGCAGTCCAATATCCCAAGGGTTTTGTGTCACCATCATTCAAGATCTTTGATGGTAGTGGAAATCCTCAGCAGCATATAACACACTTTAGAGTTGGCTATTGTAATGCCGGAGGTAGTGATGTAGTTCCCTTCTGACTCTTTATTAGTAGTCTATCAGGAATTGCATTTTATTGATGCGACTGCCAGTTAGGTGAAGACTTTCTTGAGTTGGAGCACCTCTTCATCAAGAGGTTTGTTGGAGCCTAGCAAAGGGTAACTGTGGGTGACCTCATTGTAGCATAACAAAATCTCAATGAGTCCCTTATTGATTATATTCTCAGGTGGCAAAACTTGAGTATGAAATGTGAACCACAGCTATCCGAATAGCATGCTACAAAAATTCTTCTCAAGAATATTCATGGCTCGGTTGCTTTCATGTTCAAGGGATTTATAATTAAAATCTTTGAGAAACTAATCAACAAGGTAGCTAGCTTGTAAGGGGAAGCCAAATAGTTACCTTTTCAAGACCAATCGTTCAAGCCCAAGCCATATAAAGCATTCGAGAAGAAGCCAGGGGTAGTAGTGTTAGTAGACAAAGGGGAAGCCAGCGAGCTTAGTAGACTTGTGCAGACCTCCATTGCCACCTCCTCTCACCACCTCGATACATTTACCACAAGCCACCACCTCCTCCACTCATACTGTGTGCTCATATCCACCGCCAGGTAACTATTACCCACCTACTCTTGATGATCGATTGAATAAACCATATTCATTCAAGAGGGGGGCAGTTAGGAAGATCTTTAAGAATATCTTAAAGAAACTTGACTTTTAGTTACCTGAGCCTAAGAGGCCAGAAGATGTGGGCAAGTGTGATGATCCTAACTATTGCCCCTACCACTACATGGTTAGTCATGTCTTGGAGGATTGTGTCACCTTTAAGGGGCTTGGGCCGTGGAGCTATTGTTATCCCCAAGGAATACTTTTTAGTACAACCCTCAAGTTCCATCAGAGTAATTCTTGGGGATACTTGCGATCCTCTTAAGATAAGAAGGTTGGGATATTGCCTTATCATGAACCTCTAAAAAAGTGATCTCTAAGATCAAGAAGCTTTTTTTACAGGTGCCTGAAGCAACTCAAACCTCCAACACCAAGGAAGATTTGCAAGTTGCCAAAGATAACTTGAAGAAGGTGTTAGTCCAGCAGTAGCAGCAGTAGCTTACCTTACTTGCCTGGGATAGTATAGTAAGATAACCACCATTCGAGTCCAGCACTCCATCCACCATTGTAGCTACTACTTCTTTCTCTACTAGCTCCTCTTCGGAGGAGCATTGTATCGATGGGCACTATACCTTACACTCACTTTATTAGATTTCTATCATGTACCTCTATCTAAGAAGAAATCAATGAAGAAAACTTTCACTTACATCTTATCTACTTCTGATACTCTAGATTTTATTCTTCTCAAAAACTCTCCAAGTCTATAAAATAATAATGATAAGTCTAGTTCCGATCATTCCTCTTTTGATTTAGAAATAGATTTTCCATTCCTGAATCATTCGGGTTGGCCCATTGAGATTGATTTGGAGTCATCTGAATCTGATGATCCCATAGAAGAAGCTGTAAGTGAACGATGGCGGTAGAACTTTTATGAAGTCACAGTCAACTCTGGCAAAGTTCTACCTCTTATACACCTCAGATAAGGGTAAGCAAACTATTGATTCTAAAGAGCAGATAGTCCCTCCACACGATGCTCCACCCATGGATATACTTGTGAAAGATCAAGCCAAGGTTGACTGAAATATCCTAGCATATCTTAGAAAGCTGCCAGCTAAGTTTAGCATATCTGATACCATTATATTATGCAAAGAGATGAGGAATCCCTAATCAAGGCTCTTCTTGATCCAGATATATGCTTAGCCCAGTTGATCACTACTGAGGAGGAGGCTCGTAGTTCAGAGGACACTCTAGGAGTTACATTCAATGATCAAGATTTTCTTCTAGGAATGACCAAGCACAACCGCCCTCTTTACATTACAGTGGATATTAGAATATATAGGATATCCAGAGTTCTTGTTGACCAGGGTGCATTATATGATTCTAAAAACCCTCGCCTACTTGAGAATTAACATCTCCAAACTTTCAAAAGAGAGGATGATGTTGAGAGGAATTAATGAACAAGGCTAGAGGGCCTTAGACTCTATAGTCTTGACATTAGAAGTAGATGATTGGAAGACTACTGCCAAGTTTCATATTATAGACTTAGATACAACTTTCAATGCTTTTCTTGGGAGACTATGGATAGATGAGAACAACGTGGTTCCATCCTCTTTACATCAATGCATGAAGTTCATGAGGGGTAGGATTGAATACTGCGTCAAAGGAGATCTGAAGTCATTCACAGTTCATAAGGTCAGAATATATGAGGATGCAACCTACTATCTCCCTCAAAATCAACAAGTCTATTCTCGTAAACTTAGCAAAAGTTTAAAGATAAAAGAAAAAGAAAAGGAAAAAGAGAAAGAAAAAGAAAAAGAAAAATAAAAAAAAGGAAAAAAGAAAATGAGAAAGAAAATAAAAGGGAGCGAGAAATAGACTTGGAGGAAGTAGAGCTTAACATTAGATTCCACCCACAGTTCATTACTCCATTTGATCATATGGGTAGGATGAGTCGACCTCTGCTAGGTAGAGAAAGAGGTAGATCCAGAGACATGCCTAGGGATAGAAGACCTCCTTATTGGCTACCTAATGGAAATTATGTCGTTGCTACCACGAGTACACCTACTATCTATATATACTTAGAATCTAGTTCAGAGGATGAGTCATATATGATTAGTACGCCAGCTAGTACTTCCAGACAGTAGATCCCCATGCAAGTGATAGCTGAGCCAGACAGTGATGAAGATCGGGCTCCTAAGCAAAGCATAAGCGTATCTAAGTCTATATGTGAAACAGTCAGGCATCAGTTGGGAACTTTAGCTCTAAACCCACTTTTCTCACAAAAAGTTATGGGTTTGGTAGTTAAGGAAGCTCTTAAGTCTTCTATAAATGTAAGGATGCAGAAGTTCTTTCTTGGAGCATCATCCTCAAGTTAAGAAGTTGATGTAGAACTTGAGCATGATTCATACAAAGATTTAATAGAATTAACTTTTGATTGGTATTCCCCTTATGTTCTTAATTTAGCAAAGAAAGGATTAATTCCACATGCTTGGTCTAAATAGAGGTCAGATTACTTTGAAAAGTTATAGGATAACAAATGCAGACATTCACAATCAAGATCGAGATTATGATTCAATATAGTGGGTCTAGTTGATGATGACGATCATTGTTTAGTCATCATCAATCATTTAGAATCTAATAGATTCTTTTCAAATCATGCTAACTCATATGAGGAGGTGTGTTTGAAAACTTTAGATGATCCAAATGACTTTGAAGTCAAGTATGCATCGCCAGAGTTTGAAGAGAAGATCATATCAACCATCAATGAGCTCAAAGAAATATACCTAAGAACTTAAGAAGATCCATGCCCAACATACATCAATTCTCTATTGAATGAAAAAAAACCAATGATTTAGTGAGGCTATTGACTGAGTTTAAGGACTGCTTTGCATGGAGTTATGAAGAGATGCTCGATCTATCTCTTGACATAGCAGTCCATAAACTAGCAATAGAACCTAATGCTAACTCTATCAAGTAGGCTCCTAGGTGCATGCGATTAGACATTGAGCAACAAGTCATTTTTGAAGTCAAGAAACTAATATATGTTGGCTTTATTAAGGAAGAAAAATATCCTACCTGGTTGTCCAGTGTCCTCCCATGTTAAGAAAAAGAATGGCCAAATTCGCATATGCATTGATTTTAGGGATCTAAATAAGGCATGTCCTAAGGATGAATTTTCACTTCCTATATCTATATCAAAATTAATGGTGGACATCACCTCATCTCATGCATTATTCTCTTTTATGGATGGGTCATCTAGCTGCAACCAAATCAAGATGGCCCTCAAAGATGAAAGAAACACTGCCTTTCAAACCCCGATCGAAATCTATTGTTATAAGGTCATGCTTTTTGGCCTAAAAAATGTTGATGCTACATATGGCTTGAATCTTTGATGAACTCTTTCATCATCAAGTTGAATGCTATATCGATGATCTCATTGTCAAGAGCAAAGAAAAGGAAGAACATCTCTTTGACTTGAGAGTAGTTTTTGAATAGTTAAGATAATACAACCTCAAAATGAACCCCTTGAAGTATGCATTTGGAGTAGTTTAAAAAAAATTCCTTGGGTTTGTTGTCCAACACCAGGGAATCGAAATCAATCCAAAGAAGATCAAAGTGATATTAGAAATGCCACCCCCTAAAAGCCTAACACAACTTAGGTCATTCCAAGGTCAGTTGGCATATCTAAGATACTTCATTTCCAGCTTATCAGGAAGATTCCAACCATTCTCAGCACTTGTCAAAAAGAATGCCAAGTTCAAGTGGGATGATAACCAACATGCCTTCAAAGACATCAAGCAATACCCGATGACGCTGCTAGTTCTAGTAGCCCCTATCTCGGGCAAGCTGCTCATATTATATACTGTTGCATTAGATGACTCCCTTAATGCTTTGTTAGCTCAAACCAATGATGAAGGGGAGGAGAATGCTCTATATTATCTCAGTCATCATCTAATTCCTGCTGAGGCAAACTATCCACCTATTGAAAAGCACTGCTTAGCTTTAATCTTTGCATCCCAAAAGCTACGACATTACATGCTTTCTCATAAGGTGAACTTGATCTCTAGAGTCAATCCACTGTAATATCTCATGACATGGTCGACCTTATTCAGACGGTTGGCACATTGGTCCATGATTTTGTCTCAATTTGACATAACATTGGTACCGCTCCATGCCATGAAAGGATAAGCACTTGTAGATTTCTTCGTAGTTCATTCACTCCCTACTGATTGTCTGCTTAATGATGATATCCCTGATGAACAAATCATAAACTTAGGGGATACTAGTGCTCACCGCTGGGAGATGTACTTTGATGGCGTAACTTCTCTCAAAGAGGAGAACCACAATTTATTATCCCAGGGAAGATAGAGGTAGGAATAGTTCTCTTAACTCCAGACCGCGATATGATGAGATTCTCATATCATCTGTCCAACCCATGCACTAATAATGAAGTCAAATATGAGGCTCTAATTTTTGGTATGGAGTTAGTCATTACATTATGCATCCAAAGCATCAACATCTTGATTCTCGCTCATCAAATCAATCATACAATGTTCTAAAAACCATCATTATCACAAGTACACTATGAAGTTATTGGCCCAAATTCCAGAGGTTACCATTTACAAGATTCCTCGAGGAGAAAATATAGTAGTAGATGTATTAACCAAGCTTGCTAAAGAGTTGGCATATCCGGAAGATGAGTTCATTCCAATAAGGGTCTAAAATAGATAAGTCTTATCCCTTATTGACGTTAAACTCATTGAGAGATTCTCTCTTGAAGGGGAGGTTGCCATTGCCAAAAAGGATGATGAGTTAGATTGGAGGCAACCATTCATGGATTATTTAAATATAGGCAAACTACCTCAAGAGAAATCACTAGCGGTGAAGCGAGAGCCCCTTTCCTATGCTCGTAGTGACACCTTATGCGTGTCCTTTGATCATATATGTTCGTTATGCGGACAAACACGAAGCTCGTAGGATTGATGGAGTACACTGTTTATGTGTCAATCATCCAAAGATGAAAGATAAAATAAAGAGACTATGATACTACTGGCCTACGATGATTACCGATTGCATAGATATAGCCAAGCATTGCCATCAGGATCAAGTACATGGCATGGTTATACACCAACCACCCAAAATTTTCCTTCCAACATTAGCTTCATGGCCATTCGAGTGTTGGGGTACTGACATTATGGGTCCAATCGATCCTTCTTCTTCCAAAGGTCATCGATTCATCCTAGCTGCTATTGACTACTTTTCCAAGTGGGCAGAGGCAATCCTACTTAGAGAGATCACATCTCAGTAAGTGCTCCAATTTTTCAGGAACCATATCATATATAGGTTCGGGGTGCCTCAATGAATTATATCCGATAATGGTACTGCATTCAAGAGCACTAAAATCAACAGCTTTGCTTGGAGACACAACATAGATAAGAGATGTTCCACCATCTACTATCCAAGGGAAAATGAGTTAGCAGAAGCCTTAAAAAAACTCTTATTCAAATATTAAAGAAGACACTCGATGATGATAAGAGAGAGTGGCATGAGTAGTTAGTTGATGCCTTATGGGCCTACCATACAACATACAAAACTCCAAATCAATCCACCCCTTTCTCTTTAGTGTATGGGTCCGAAGCTGTTCTACCATTAGAGGTCCAACTCCCATGACTAAGGATAATTGTGGGTAATAAGATCATAATAGAACAGAATGCCAAGTTACGATTAGAAGAGCTCGAAGATTTGGAGGAGAGACTCCTACGGGAATGTGAGAACCTCGAGTTATGCAAAGCTAAGTTGATTCAAGCTTATAGCCATTTGGTCCATCCTAGAGCTTTTCAAGTATGAGAGCTTATTTTAGTTCTAAAGAGACCAATTGATGCCCGTCAAAAGATGGGAGGTAAGTTTGAACCCACTTGGGAAGGCCCATATGCCATAGAGAAGGCCTACCAAGGATGATCTTTTCAACTCATAAATTGTAAGGGAGAGCGCCCAATGCTTCCAATCAATGGGCTCTACCTAAAGAAATATTATCCATAAATCTTGTTTCAAACCAATTATTAATAAAACTTCTTTTGATATAAAATTCCATCTCTTATGCGTTAGAAGTATCTTTCGCTTGTGAATCCGCCATGACGTGTTTAGGGTAGGTATAAGAGAACCCAAGAGGCATCCTATCCCTCCACAACATAAACATAAATTGTAAATGATCCTCTAGTGCTATTATGATAGGTATAAGAGAACCTAAGAGGCATCCTATTTTGACTAGTACAACTAAGTTAGGTGTAAGAGAATTCAAGCGGTATCCTTTCTTGGTGAAGTCACAATTTCCCCTACGACACCATTTCATTCATTCTTCGACGTATTTAGGATATGTGTAAGAGAACGCAAGAGGCATCCTATTCCCTCTTAAACCATACAAACAAACACATATATTTTATCTCGGACTATTTTGATATGGGAGCAAGCCCCCATGGCACTCACTCAATAGCTTCTCTAGATTGGGCTGACATGTTACCTTGCTAGTGTGTCACCCCAGTGGTCATTTGTCTACAGATGTAAGTAACCATGCTTTCTTCCTGACTTGATCATTGCAAACCAATGAATGCTTTGTTAGTTTGGTAGGCCTCACTGTGCAGCCAGTAAGCTACCTCATGTTGACTTTATTTAAGAGGATGTAAGCCTACACGCTTTCTTCTTAAACTATCCATCATGCACTGACTAGGTTGGATATATTTAAAGCTTAGGATAAGTCCCCTAGTGGCTTCTTTCCTCTTGACTACTTCAAGCCTGAGTTTGGTCCCTACGCAGGACCCCTCGCATAGTAGTTGCCCTAGGTCAGATAGCCCCTATTGAGCCAAAAATAGACTATCGTGTCAATCAGTTCTGCTTTAGAGAGATATAAGCCTACACACCTTCTTTCTAGACTGATTGTCATAAACCGATAAGCACCTTAGGTTGGTTGGTTATCGACATGCTGACGGTGACCCATCCGGTGGATACACCACTCTTGGCAGATGTGAGTCCCCGCACTTTCTCCTTGATTTAGCCACTGAATACCTACAGGCTTTCTTTTATAGGGTTCTAGATAAATCCCCTAGTAGCACCTCCCCTATGGGCACTCTATTTGGATCATGTCATGAGAGACCCCATTTAGACACTACCCTGATTATTTTTGGATTGGACAGTTCTCCTTTCCTAGTAACCACCCTTGTGGTTGGAGAATTTGTTCAGCAGATGCACACATTCTCCCTTGGTCCAGTAAGTCTAAGATAGGACTAGGCTGATATAAGCTCCTTCTCAGTGTGGACCCTCGTAAACTAATAGGTTCCACGTAAACTTAAAATAAATAAAATATATCTTCACTTGTGGATTAGGAATTCAAGCCCCTAGTGGCCCCTTTCCCAAGCAGGCATCCTATATTTAGGGCAGTGTTAGCAAAACTCCCTTGTGGTAAAATTTATATGATTTTTAAAGAATAAAATATATACTTCCATCTTCACTCTATGCGGGATGAAATGAAGATAGAAATATACATCTCTTTTTTAATGCAATTTTGACACCACATGGATCTGCAAATATTCTTATTGAGGGTGATCGAGAATGACATTGAGGAGAGGTGTACTATCTCAAAAGATAGAAGTCACCACCCTACAATGGACCTAGTCACCTCAATAAGGACTCCTAAGGATAATGGGTATGCATGTGTACCAAAGATTCTTCCCCTACTTTACATGAAAAAGTAAAGTATGATTTATTTTAAATCAGGTTCGTTAAGTTCCCTACGGGGGCAAGCCCCCATAGTTAATTACATCCTAAAGAATGAGATCCCTTAGGAAAACTATCGATTAAGGTAAATGATCATTGTCTCCAAAGATTTAATAGGTAGGACTATCAATCGATTAGTTTATTTTAGAAGATCAAATGGGATTGATTAAGGAGAGGGAGTTATTGTCGAAGCCAAAGGAAGATAAGTAGGAGATATTCACGATGCTAAGAAACCTAGTGAGCATCTCAAACTATCATATGGTTGGATTTTATATTTTTAAAATTAAATTATTCATTTGAGTTGAATTTTTCATTAGAAATTTAGGGCTTATGATTCCATAACACAAGATTATAACACAAGATTATGGAAATGCCTAAGAGGTGAGGATTTATGCTTATGACCCACAAAGGAGAGAAGTAATCTCTGAACCTAAATCTAGGGAGCTTTGGAGAGGGCCAAAAGCACAACCTAAATTTAAGGCAAAAATGGGTAATTGGTTTGCCTCCATAAGAGAGGACAAACCACCCGACTGCTTGGACTTACAACCGCCCGGGGGTGGCCGCCAACTAACTCCTCCTATGGTTTTAAATTCATGTAGGCAAGTCATATACTTTATGCAAGATATCTTGGCTGATATTTATTTAGAAAGAGACTAAGTCCTTAAACTCACTCCCTAAAGAGACTAGATCATGTAAGGGTATGCTTCAAATGACCTAAATCTAATGCAAATCATATTAAATTCTATTTTCATTTTTGGACAATCATTTGACTTAGGCTTATAGGATTTATATGCCTAATGCATGAGAAATAAGATTATTGGAAAAAATCAATGAGAAGGGAGGAGGTGTGTTTTCACCATGGATCTCAAAAGTCAAGCCAAGTTTCTCTGGCAAAGGTGGAAGCCCTCTAATCAAGAGTGAAAATAATATGCATTTGTGCATGGTGTTATAAAAGAAATACTCATCGAGCTAAGGGGTTGCTAATTCTTTTATCTTGATTTTTAGCATGAGCTTTAGGTGAGGTTATGAGTACTTTATTTTTAGTTTTGAATTATTAAATTTGGTTGAAGATTTATTTTTTTCTAAGACCCTAATCCACATCCAGGCCATACATCAAGCAAGGAAGAAACTAGGAAAAAGATGCCATCTTAATGTACAAGCTAAATAAATCATAAATTAATTTATAAAGCTGACGCCAAAGAATAAGAGGCCATTTGTGTCAGGCACCACCGCACAAACCCAAAAAATAAATTGGGTAGCTGAGCTCTACCCTTATACAACCCAGTTTACAATTGAATTAAGTATAATTAAGCAATGAATTCATTATTATGGGGGTCTTCAAGCTTCATTTCTTCATCATTCTTTTCTTCTTTCTTCTTTGATTCTTTCTTTTGGATAGTTGAAAGGTGGTTGCTCCAAAGGCTTCACATGGTACATAAGATGAGATCTTATGACCAATGCTCATCCTAATCCTCATAACAATCATTCCAAAATACTAATTGCAAAAATTACATGAAAAGGAAAAGTAAATCTAGCTAACTCCTACAAAATAAAGATTAGTTAAACAAACCACATAAATCCGAAGCATGTATATTAGACTTATCACCCCACACATGGGTGACTAAGTCCACTTGGCCTATTGGATTATGCTTAGGGGTATAAGCACCTGCACAATAAAAATATTTATAATTTTTAATTACTATAGCTCCCCTTAAGCACAATCCCCTGTAGAAAATAATGATTAGAATAAATCATCCTATCATTCATTCTATGCACAATCACCCTAACATCCAGAATAAAATAGATATCATAAAATAAAAGCAAAAAGTAAACCATGCACCGCCCTAACCTAAAGCTAGAAGTGGTGACCTAGTCTAAAGTGTGTGCTTTTAAGGTTTGTGTGGTATGCTTAATTATGGCTTTAAGTTAGAATTTTCTAAGTGTGAAGAATGTTCAAATTAGGGGAGGGTTTTATTTAAGTGATTTAGTTGTTTTGGGTTGATTTTATTTTATGTTTTAATTGGGTTCAAGTGAATCCTACAATTAATTACTAAATTGTAAAGAGAGGGAAAGAGAAGAGAACTTCTCTTTCCTTCCCTAACCTAAGTAATTTCTAAAGTGGATTTATGTTTTAATTTGGTTTAGTAAATATTTTATTATGTGTTTTAATTAATCTTAAGTTTAAATGAACTCTAAACAGACCTATTCAAAAAGAAAGGTATTTTAAGATTAAATAAAGTGAGTTAAGATCACAAAACACACATCACTTCATTTCTTTCCCAACATGTGTAATATGTATATGAATGAATCATAAGCATATCTATACATACCAAATGGGAATGTTTAGCATACTTTATGATGCATGCTAAATAAGTTACTTAAGAAAATTTGAATGTTTATGATGGATGATTTTCATTAAGTAACAAAGGATTTTTTTATCCGATTTTTACATGCACATATGAATTTATGAAAAGCATAAGTGAGTACGATGCCATTGTTAATCAAGGGTGTAAGGTACAAGACCTACTTAGGGCTACTTAAATTCTCGCAACCCCAGGGTTGTCCAGACTAATATTCCACTTTCCTTAAATACAAGCATATGTACAAAAGAAATAAATGAAAAAAATAAAGCAAAAGTTGGTATTTGTTTTATTTTGGTTTGTTTATGCAATTTATATATGTAAGTGAAGGTGTCCTTCTTAAGTAATAACATAGGAGTGAATATGAAATAGAATTAGGCAAGTATTTTGTTCTTTTTAAATAAACTATACACTTTGCCAAATCCTATTCAAAACTATACCAAAAGATAGGAGAAGAAAAACTACACTAAGCACATCCTTATATTTTACTCACATGCAAGCTTATAAGTAAGATATAAGTAACACACTTTTAGTTTTGATAATTTATTTATATATTCTGAAAATAATTTAGATTTAATAGTGATAATAGCCACTCATATTCTTACTTTAGCCAAAACATGCAATTTGACATAAAGAAAATATTTTCATTTTAAATTTGATTTTTGAAAAGCATGAATGTATGAAATCATATGACACACACATTTAGCATGTTAGGAAATAACTAAAGTAATGAAAGCATGTAAACACATTCACCTTAATTAATTCCTAAAGATAATCTTATGAAATAAGAAAGCTTAAAGCAAATCAAAGTTTATTTAATGTGATTTTTATTTGATTTAATTTGAAAAATGCGAGATGAGTTTGTTGTTTCTAACCCATTCCCACATGTGTTAAATTTTTTGTTCAATATTTAAATGATTAGCTTCATTTTATATTTTAATTGGGTTAAGGTATGAATTAAGCATGTTAATTATCCCTTACCTACACCACCTTAGCATAGTTAATCAAATAATTATGAGCCAATAAGATGACATAAAACCACACAAGGAATTTAAATCAGTAATGCACCTAGGAGAAAAAGGGCCTAATGCAATTTGGCTCATGATTAATGATTAATTAAGCTAAGTGGTTTAACTTAAGTAATTTCAAAACATCAATTTTGATTTCCTTAATTGTACTTAGGCTTTTGAACACCTAAGCATCTACCCAAGAAGAATCAATTGAGTTCTGAAAATTTTTAGGATTTTACAAAATTAATAAGGGGATAATTAATGAATTAACCTTTAATTAAGGTAAGATTAAGGAATAAAGGGGGTTTAAGGAATATCTTAAGGTGGGTATCCCAAAATTATTTCCTAAACCTCACATTCACTTAATCAAAACTTAATTAGCTAAATTATAGGGTTAAATCACTAATTATACCCTTAATTAAATCTAATTACATTAAGGGAGTGATTAAGTAATGAACTAGTAATTCTCCTAATTAAGCCACCAATAAATCTCAAGAAAATTAGGGGAGACAGAAGTCATCCCTTTAATTATATCGAAGAAATCTAAGATTAATCAGTGGATTAATTAGAGAATAATTAGCAAATTAACATTCATAATAAAATTTAAATTTAGAGAAAAGAACTATTCAAAATAAAAAAATCAAATTGAGAATATTCTATGTTCAATTATCTTTCTAATGCAATTTATTTCATATTTTTTTAATTTTTCTATGTCGAGATATGAATTTTAGAAGTTTAGGTGATTAATTAGAATTATTTAAATCCCTAATTATATAATTAATCCCACTGACATCACACATGTCATTGATGCGGCATGTGCTTTACACACGTCACATCCAGATTGGGTATTTAACCCGTCACATTGTAACACCGCATGGTGGCCGCGGATCTGAGGGAGAAAAATAAAGATATTACACATTTTAATCTCATCCACCCATCCAAAATGCGCGAATGGATGGCTAGAGATCCATCCCTATAATTCCCTACAAGAAAGGGGATCCGTCTATATTCTGGGTCATGATCCGAGCTCGATTGAGTTCGGATTTGGCAAGAATTTGGCCCACACCTTCATCATGCATCATAGATCACATCTAATGGCCAAAATACTATGCCATAAAAATTTCTTTCACAAAACTCCAAACCACATTGAATTTAAGCACAAAAAATGGCTAACCCCACCAGAGGTGATCACTGACTCTCGATTCTCTGAAACAAGCTTCGTCTAATTGAGACAAAGCTTTGCTGAAAGTTTGAGCTCTTGAGATCGAGTGGATGGCTCTATGGACCACCCCTCTTTTCTTTGAGCTCGGCTTTAGTTTAGGGCACCCTTCCTTTACCTTTGGAGCTTGGGATCTTAGATGATCTCGACTTGATCCTCTGATGATGCTTGAAGAAGGAATTGAGTTGGTTTGAAGTGTAGAGCAAGTTAGAAAATCAGTGGAGTTCCTCTATTTTTAATTGATGAAAATCAAGAATGGAGATTTTAAATCCTCTTTTGGAATCTTGGGAAGACTCTCTAAAGCTTGCTCTGAGTTCCTATGCTTCAATCGATAGAGGGGAAGTGAAAATTTAAATGAATTAGGGGGAGTATATCTCCCCCTTTGGCAATCAGACGATCGAAGCTTGCCATGCCATTTTGATCCAATTTCCCACAAGGAGGGGTTTGTTAGGCTGTTAGGAGTGTCCTTGAGTTCGATTTTGGCCAGGGAGTGGAATGGTGAACTCCCCATGTGTTTTAATCGAGTGGGAGAAGGTTTTCCATGTGGCCATTTCTATGCACATGGTCGATTTGCCCATTGGGTTGGGTTTTGTTTGACCCAAACCTATTGGGTTGGGTGCACCACCCTCCCAAGTGTTCACTTGGTCCACTAGGAGAGTGCCAAGTGAGTATGAAGAGGATTTGACTAAATTCCAAGTGGAATTGGCCAAAATATACTCTATGGCCTAGGGGTAAAATGCTCATTTGGTTGAATTTTGAATTTGGGTATGTTTGGTATGTTGGAAAATTGGCCAAGTTTCATTGAATTAGGAGTTGGTTTGATGTGATTTGGCTCATGTTGACCCATTTTGGTCAAAATAGGTCAACTTGGATCAAGTTGACCAAGTGGCCAAATTGGGTCAAACCAAGGGTTGGGTCAAGTTCATATGATCATTTGAAATACTTTGGTGTCTTTGGTTTGATTCAATTTGATTTAGGTTTGAATTTGGTTCATATGACTTCATTTAGGTCAAATGGGACAAGTTGATAAATTTGACCCATTTGACCTACTTGAGCTAGGTCATGGGTAGGTTTAGGTTTGGTTAGTCATATGAAATGGATTGATATCTTTGTTTCCAATCAATTTGGGTTAAGTTTGAATTTGGCTCAATATGAGGTCAAGTTGGGTTCAAGGTTAATTGGGCTAGGTTAGGTCTAGTTTGGCCAATTGAGGTTGATTTAGAATGAACTTGACCCATTAGTTTTAATCAATTTGGCTTAGATCAAGTTTTGACACATTTTGACATTTTAGGTCAAGTTGGGTCAACTTGGGTCAAGTGACTAATTGGGCTAGGTTAGGCTCAAATGTTGACTTGGTCAAGTTAAAACATTGATCATGAATGAACTTAGATCATTAGTTTCAATCAATTTGGCCTATGATGGATTTTGGCTATGTTAGGTTTCATTTTGGCTAAGTGTTGACTTGATCAACCCTTAGGATTGACTTGGTTTGACCCAATTGGAGTGATTGATCATCTCATGATGATTGTTAATCATGATGAGAGGCTTTGGTGAGTTTGATTCAATCCAATTTGGTTAGGATTAGAATTTGGCTCATAGGGGTACTTTAGGTCACTTTGGGTCAAGTGAACCTAAGTTGGTCAAATGGCTTGGTCAAAGCTTGATTTGAGTTTGATTGAACTCACATATGGACTTATGATTGAAATATAAATCTATTTGCAAGTCAAATGGGTTTTGATTCATTTGACAATTTCAAGTTCAAAGGGCGAACATGAAATGAATTTTGGCTTGATTTTTGAATTGAGTTTTGGTTAAGTGATTGAAGTTTGTATTTATATTTGGGTTCATGATTGAAGGATTGATTGAATCATTAAGGAAAAATTAAGAGTTTGGCTTGATTTGAAGTTGATTTAGCTAAGTTGAAGAATTTGACTTGAAAGGCTTAGGTTGGATTTTGATTGAATTTGAGTTTGATTTTTGGAGTTGGTTTTGGTTGTTTGAATTTATATTTTATTTATATATGTGAATATAATTGAGAATACAAATGAGTTATGAGAAAATTTCATGAATTTAAATTGATTTGAAGATGATTTAGGCTAAGCCTTAAGAGGGCATCAAAGTGACTTAGGAAATATTTGTGAATTTGGATTTGGCTTTTGGGTTTAGTTTGATTGATTTGAATTTATATTTCATTTATATATGTGAATATAAATGAGTTATGAGAAAATTTCATGAATTTGAATTGATTTGAAGATGATTTAGGCTAAGTCCTTAAGAGGGAATTAAGGACTTAGTAAATATTTGGAATTTAGAATTTGGAATTTGAACTTGGATTTCAATCATGGATTTCAATAATGGGTTTCAATCATGTGGCATTGATTTGAGTTTGGGGAAAATCAATTAGGCTGGAATTGATTTAGGTTTGAATATGATTTGATTTGTAGTTTGACATGAAGGAAGGAAGTGAGGATTGTGGTTCAAGCTATAAGGTAGACAAATTATCCTAATACCCCTAAGACATGACCTATTCCTATGGCTAACTCTTCTAAGCCTCTAGGGTTAAGTTGAGTGTCCACCTAATCACTAGATGTGACTTAAGACTAAGGATCTCTTAAATTTTAAGAGGAGTCCTATGTCTAAGATGGAGGGGTTGAGAATTCATTCTAAAAATGAGGCCAATAATGGGTGCCCAATAGGTGTGGTATGGTAAGAAACACCACGCATTGTGTGTGATCGAAACGATCTGCACTAACAAAGATGATTTACTCCTAACTTGAGATGTAGAAGGAATCCAGAACTTAATGTAATGTGGCTCTACTTATGTTAAGGAGATAAGAGAGGGAAGGAGGAATCCATTAGGGATAGAGTATGTGAACCGTCCACTAGGGAAGCAGGTTCAAGTCATCCACAAAGGGATGAGGGGTTTGATTTGATTTGAGTCTCGTTGGGAAAAAAGTTTCACTAGGGAAGAGGGTTGAATTTGTTTCAATTTTTAGATTTGGATTTTGAGATGAACCCAGTTGGTTTGCGATGGATCGCACTGAGTAGGAGCCACGGAGGCTTAGACCTAACTCAAATTTACTAATTCAAAAGGGTAGTCTATTAAATACATAGTAGGACTAGCCAACCAAAGGGATGCCTTTTGGTATGCAGTAGTTGTGCTAGAAAGAAAACATAGTAGACTTACATCCTCCAAAATAGGGATCAGTTGCTGGGGTAATCTATTGGTAAGGCAACAGATTGAACCCAACCTAGGGCTAACTATTGAGTGAATGCTACTGGGGGACTTAAAATTAACTCAAAGATAGTCAAGATTAATTTTATTTTTAAAATTATTTTGATGGATTCCATTGGTTTGTGATGGATAACACTGAGAAGGAGCTTATATCAGTCTAGACCTATCTCAAATTTTCCGAACTAAAGGGAGTAGCTTCTCAACTGATGGGATAACTATTCGACCAAAGGAGTGCCTTTTGGTTTACAATGATCAATTGAAGGGAAGAAATCTCGAGGACTCACATCTTCTACTACGAAAGACCACTAAGGTCCCAACTTAAGGCTGCCTGATGATTTGTGACAATCATGCTAGAAAGAATGCATCATAGTCTTACATCTTCCAAAGCAGAATGACTGCCGGGGTAACCTGTTTGTGGTAAAACAGATTGAACCCGACCTAAGGGTGACTACGGAGTGAGTACTGACCCAGGGATTTATCTCAACTCAAGTAGTCAGACAATTCCTATAGGGAGTTCTGCTGACACTACCCTAAAGATAGGATGCATGCTTCGGAGAAGGGGCCCTTTGGGGGCTTGAATTCCTAATCTATAAGTGAACTAAATTTATTTGTTTAGTTTGTTTGTTTATCGTGGACCCTGTTGGTTTGCGAGGGATCAAGCTGAGTTTTCCTAGACATATCTTAGATTTACTGAACCAAGGGAGAATCTGCAAATTTGCTGAACAAATTCTCCAATCATAGGGGTGGCTATTAGGAAAGGAGAACTGTCCAATCCGAAAGTAAACCTAGGTAGTTTCTAAATGGGGTCGTAAAGGATGTGATCCAAATAGAGTGCCCACAGGGGATGGGGCCACTAAGGACTTAATCCAAAACCCTGAAGAAGGTAACATGGCTAGTCATATATCAAATAGATATTCGATGGCCAACTCAAAGAGAAAGCACGGTGACTCACATCTGTTGAGAATGGTGTATCCGTTGGGTGAGTCATTGTCAGCATAGCAAACATCAACCAACCTAAGGTGCCCATTAGTTTGCAACACCCAACCTAGGAAGAAAGCTCGGGGACTCACATCCTCTTATAGTGGAAGTGATTGCTGGGATAGTTCGTTTCGGCCTGACAGGTGCCATCTGATCTAGAGCGACTACTGAGTGAATACCATTGTGGAACTTATATCAACTCAAATATAGTCAAGAGGAAGAAGCCTTTGGGGGACTTATCCTAAACTTGAAATATACTCGACCCAGTTAGATCATGATGATTATTTCAAGTAGAAAGTGCAGGGACTCACATCTTCTTAACAAAATCAACACGAGGTAGCTTACTAGCTAGGCAATGAAGTCTACCATACTAACAAGACGCTCGTTGGTTTGCAATGGCCAAGTTAGGAAGAAAGCGTGGGGACTCACATCCTCCAAACAAGTGACCACTAGGGTGACATACTAGCGAGGTAGCCTGTAGACCCGACTTAGAGCAACTATTGAGTGAGTGCCACAAAGGGCTTGCTCCCACATCAAATAGCTCGAGACAAAAGATTTGTGTTTTCGTTGTGATTGTGTTAAAAGGAATAGGATGCCTCTGGGGACTCTTACACCTGCCTTAACCATGCTAGGTGATTTAGACTAAAATGATGCCACAGATGGCAACCGAGAATTCCCACTGAGAAAGGATGCCGCTTGGGTTCTCTCACACCTAACTTAGTTGTGCTAATCAAAATATGATGCCTCTCGGGATCTCTTATACCTATTTTAATAGCGCTAGGAGATTGTGTTTGTGTTATGAAAGTGGGATAAGAAGCCACTAGGGGATTCTTACACCTATCCTAAACATGTCACGGTGGATTCGCAAGATAAGCAAACAACACATTGAAAGAAGAGAAGATTTTGATGAAATAGAATCATATTTTGTTCTTTGATAGAATTATTTTCAAACTTGATTTATTTCATGGGTAATATTTCTTTAGATAGAGCCCATTAATTGAAAGCATCTGGTGTTTCCCTTTACAATCAATGAGCTGATAAGATCCTCCTTGGTAGGCCTTATCTATGACATAGGGGCCTTTCCAAGTGGGTTCAAACTTGCCTCCCATCTTTTGATGGAAAATAATTGGTCTCCTTAGGACTAACACAAGTTCTCCTACTTGAAAAGACCTAGGCCGGACTAGCTTGTTATGAGCTTGATTCATTTTAGCCTTGTACAACTCGAAGTTCTGGCACACTCGTAGGCGACTCTCCTCCAAACCTTCAAGCTCGTCTAACTGCAACTTTGTATTTTTCTCTGTAGTGATCTTGCTACCCAATGCTATCCTTAGTGACGAGAGTTGAACTTCTAAAGGTAGAACAACTTTGGACCCATATACTAAGGAAAATAGGGTAGACTGAGTTGGGGTTTGGTATGTGGTGTGGTAGGCCCACAAGGCTTCAACCAACTTCTCGTTCCACTATCGTTTGTTGTCATCAAGAGTCTTCTTTAGTATTTGGATGAGAGTTTTGTTGAATGCTTCCGCTAAGCCATTTGCTCTGGGATAGTAGATGGTGGAGTATCTCCAATCTATATCGTGTCTTTTGGCAAAGATGTTGATCTTGGTGCTTTTGAATGCAGTACCATTATCGGATATAATTCATCGAGGCACCCCAAACCTATATACGATATGGTTCCTGAAAAATTGAAGCACATCGAGCTATGATCTCTCTGGGATTGCCTCACTTAGAAAAGTGTGATGACTAAGATGAACCCCTTAGAAGAAGGAGGATCGATTGAGCCCATAATGTCGGTACCCCAACACTCAAATGGCTATGAGGCCAATGTAGGGTGTAGAATGTTGGGTGGTTGGTGGAGGACCACACCGTGTACCTGACACTGATGGTATCTCCTAGCTACATCTATGCAGCCTATAATCATCAATGGCTAGTAGTATCCTAATCTCTTAATCTTCATCTTCATCTTCGGACCTGACTGATGAGCTCCGCATAGACCTGAATGTACCTTGGTTATAATGCCATGAGCTTCGTGTTTATCTAAACTGTATAACCCCATTTGGTCAAAGGACCGTCGATATAGGGTGCCATCAACGAGAGCATAGGAGATAGCTCTCTGTTTTACCTGATGGGCTTGTGACTTTTCTTGAGGTAGTTTATCGATGTTCAAATAATCTATGAACGGTTGCCTCCAATCTAACTCCTTGTCCTTATAGGCAATGAAGACTTCACCTTCAAGAGAAAGTCTCTCGATGAGTTCAACATCAATAAGGGATAGGACTTGTCTATTTTGGATCCTTATTGAAATGGACTCATCTTTTGGATATGCCAATTCTTTGGCAAGTTTGGCCAAAGCATCTGCTACTGCGTTCTCTACTTGGGGAATCTTGTAAATGGTGACTTTGGAAATTTGGGCCAACAACTTCAAGGTATACTCATGGTAATGACAAAGCTTGGGTTTGAGAACCTTGTAGGACCCAACAATCTGATTGATGACCAACTGAGAATCCCCAAAGATGTTGATACACTTGACACTAATAGTGATGGCTAACTCTAGACCTGCAATCAAAGCCTCATACTCCACTTTGTGTTGGTTTAGGGGTTAGAAAGATAGTATGAGAATCTCATCACATCACGGTCTGGAGTTAAGAAAACTATTCCTACTTTGTCTTTCCTGGAAGAGTAGATCATGGTGCTTCCCCTTTAAGAAAAGGAGCTGCACCATCAAAATACATCTCCTATTAGTGGTTATCAACCTCCCTTAAGTTTATGATTTGTTCATCAGGGAGAACGTCACTAAGCGGAGAATCAACAGGAAGTAGGTGTGCTGCTAAGAAATCCGCTAGTGCTTATCCTTTTACCGCACTGAGGGGTACAAAGGTGATATAAAACTATGAGAGAATCATGGACCATCATGCCAAACATTCAGATAACGTTGGTCGTGTCATGAGATACTACAGTGGATTAGTTATGGAGATCAAGTTCACCTTATGAGAAAGCATATAGTGTCGTAGCTTTTGAGAGGCAAAGGTCAAAGCTAGGCAATGTTTCTCAATGGGTGGATAGTTTGCTTCAATAAGAATAAGATGATGGTTGAGGTAGTAGAGAGCGTTCTCCTTTCCTTCATCATTAGCTTGGGCCAAAAAAGTACCGAGAGAGTCTTCCAATGCAGCAGTGTAGAGAATGAGTGGCCTACTGGGGATAGGGGCTGCTAGAACTGGCGGCTTCACCAACTAATGCTTGATGTCTTCAAAGGCATGCTGACACTTGTCATCCCACTTGAACTTGACATCCTTTTTGATAAGTGTCGAGAATGTCATGCATATCCTCGATAGGTTGGAGATAAAGTGTCTTAGATATGCCAGCCATCCTTGAAAAGATTTAAGTTGAGTTAAACTCTTAGGAGGTGGCATTTCCAAGATAGCTTTAATCTTTTCTGGATCTATTTTTATTCTCTAGTTTTGGATAACAGACCCAAGGAATTTCTCTGAAGCTACTTCGAATACTCACTTTTCTCTACTCTTGATGACTAGATCATCAATATAACACTCAATCTGATGATGGATGAGTTCATTGAAGATCTGAGTCATGGCCCGTTGGTATGTAGCACTAGCATTTTTAAGGCCGAAAGGCATGACCCTATAACAAAGGATTCCAATCGGGGTTCAGAAAGCAGTGTTTCTTTAATCTTTAGGAGACATCTTGATTTGGTTGTAGCCAAATGATCCATCTATAAGAGAGAAGACTACATGAGATGAGGTGATGTCCACCATTAGTTCTTGTATAGGAAGAGGAAACTTATCCTTAAGACATGCCTTGTTTAAGTCCCTGAAATCGACATATATGCAAATTTGGTCATTTTTCTTCTTAATTGGTACGACACTGGCTAACTAGGTAGGATATTTTTCTTCCCTGATGAAACCAACATCGATTAGTATCTTAACTTCAGAAATGACCTGTTGTTCGATTCCAAATCGCATGGGTCTAGGAGCTTGCTTAATAGGGGTAGCATTAGGATTTATTGCTAGCTTGTGGATTGCTATGTCATGAGATAATTCAGGCATCTCTTCATAACTCCATGCAAAGCAGTATTTAAACTAAGTCAATAGCCTAACTAAGTCATTGGTTTCTCTTCATTCAGCAATGAACTGATATACGCTGGGCATGGATGTTCTTCTGTCCTGAGGTTGATTACTTTAAGCTTATCAATTGTTGAATTAATCTCCTCTACAAATTCTGGCAATTCATCTTTGATTTGAAGATCATCTGGATCATCTGAGGTTTCTAAACACACATTCTCATAAGAGTTGGTATTTTGTGAAAAGAACCTATCAGACTCTAAATGATTATTAACAATTAAGCAGTAGTCGTCATCATCGATTGGACCTACTATACCAATCCCGCCTGGATTATTTTCCTGTTATTTTATAGATTTTCAAAGTAATGCCCCACCTACCATGTATGAGAAACTAAACCTTTCTGTATAAGATTATGAACACAAGGCGAGAAAAAGTCAAATGGTAATTCTATTAATTCTTTAAATGTATCCTCCTCAAGTTCTACATCAACTTCAGGACTTGAGGGTGATGATCCCAAAAAGAATCTCTTCAGCTTCATATCATTGGAAGACTTAGGGGCTTCCTTAACTACTAAACCTTTAACTTTTTAAGATGAAAGTGAGGTTAGAGCTAAGGTTCCTAACTGCTACCTAATAGTTTCACATAAACACGATTCAAATACTTTGCTTTGTCTAGAGGCCCAGTCTTCGTCGCCATCTGGATCGAAAGTCACCTCCAATTGAACCCGCTGAGAGGGGTTGACTAGTATACTAATTATATTAGACTCATCCTTCGAGCTGGATTCCATGTCTATGTGAATAGTAGAGATACTTTTATGAACTGGAACATGATCTCTATTGGTTGATGGCCAACTAGGGGGTCTTCCACCTCTAGAATTACCTCTGTTTCTTCCTCTGCCTCTACCTGGTGGAGGTTGAGTCATCCTACCCACTTGTCCATATGATGGAATGAACTGTGGGTGGAATGTGATATGCAGATCCGTTTCTTCTTCAATTCCCCTTTCTTGTTCACTTGAATTTTCATTTTTCTTTTCTTTTTCTTTTCTTCATTTTATTTTTCTTTTGAATTTGAATTTTATCCAAGTTCATGAGAAAGGGTATTTTGAGGAAGATAGTAGGTCTCATCCTTATAAATATCAACCCCTCTAACTGAAAATAGTTTTTCATCTCCATTGACATTGTATTCAATCCCATCCTTTCTGAACTTGATTCACTGATGGAGGGAGGATGAAATTATCTTATTCTGATGTATCCAAGCCTACTGAGCAAAGTACTCAACGAAGTATTCGAATCAATGATGTAAAACTTGGCTTCAGTCTTCCAGTCTCCTATCTCCAAAGGTAAAACTATGGAACCTAAAGCCCGCTCACCTTGTTCATTGAATCCTCTCAAAATCATCTGATCTCCTCGGAGTGTGGAGATTTCGATCCTCAAATAGGCAAGGGTCTTTAGACTCATAATGTTTATCGATGCACCTGGATCAATGAGAACTCTAGCAAGTCTGAATCTGCCCATGTCAACTGTGATGTTGAGGCGATGGTTGTGCTCCATGTCCCCTAGAAGAAGGTCTTCATCTGTGAAGGTGATCCCTTGAGTTTCTTTTGTATAATATGCCTACTCACCTATAGTAGTCAGCTAAGCTAAGCATATCTCAGGATCAATAAGAGCCTTGATTAGTGATTCCTTTATCTCTTTGGATAAGACAAGGCAAGTTTAGCATATATGAGCTTAGACAACTTTCTTAGATAAGAGAGGACATTGTAGTCTACCTTGGGCTGATCCTCCACCAGCATATCCATAAGTGGAGCATCCTGTGGAGGGGCTTCTTGATCTTCTATACCAATGACTTATTTTCCTCTATCTTGAGGTGCTGCCCTAGAAGGTAGAACCTTGCCACTACGGAGGTTGACTTCGATGATCTCTTGTGGCAGGGTAATGGAAGATTCTACCTACACATTAGGCTCACCTATAGCTTCTCCTATGGGACCCTCAGAATCGAATGATTTCAAGTCTATCTCAAGAGTTGAACCCATAGTATTCAGAATAGGAAAGTCCAACTCTGAATCAAAAAGAGGAAGATTGGAATTATTATAGTTATTTTAGCTTGAAGAGATATCATTAAGAATAGAAGTAGATAACCCATCAGAAGTGGAACATATGTAATTCAAGCTAGCTTTATTCTTCAATTTTTTGGATTTGATAAGAGGTACAAAGTAGAAGTCAAGTAAAGTAAGTGGGGTAAGGGATTTAATGCCCTTATCCGCCAATACAAGAGTTCTACTAGTAGAAGAAAAGTAAAGGAAAAAGTGGAAAATGTAGTGGTGACAGAGGTCGGACTGACGGTTATGCTCGGGTTGGCGACAGCTGTCGGAGCTCCCCATTCCCCCGAAGTTCGTAACTTGCAAACCTTCCTTGATGTTAGAGGTTTGAGCTAACTCAGGAATCTACAAGGAAAGTTTCTTGATCTTTTGAATGATCTTTTTAGAGGTTTTGGATAAGGAGATATCCCAACCTTCTTTAGTTTTGGAAGGATCACAAGTATCCCCAAGGATTACCCTAATAAAACTAGATGGTTGTTCACAAGGTATTCCTTCAGGATAACTACCGCACCGGTCTTGAAGCTATGTTCAAGCCAGTACTTAAATGTGAAGCAATCCTCCAAAACATGACCTAGCATATGGTAGTAGGGGCAAAAGTTAGGATAATAGATTTTTTCCACTTCCTCTGGTCTCCTAGGCTCGGGTAGCTAAAAATCAGGCTTCTTTAAGAGATTCTTAAAGATTTTTTTGATTACCTCCCTCTTAAAAGAATAAGGTTTGTTAAGCTTATATAAAAGAGTAGGTGGACTAGAGCTACCGGCGGTATGTGTGTCTCTCACTGATGGTATCGAGGAGGTGGTGCTAGCCATGGAGGCTATTGTGGAGGCCGGTAGGGCTGCCTCGGTGATGGTAAAGGAGGTGGAAGCGAAGGTTGTTGAGGTCGTGGTCTCTCAGATTTATCTCTAGCTGGTTGCTTCCCCTTATCTACAGCTGTCACTGCTCCCAGCTTCTTCTCATAGAACTTCTGTGGCTTTTCTTTGGGAAACTCATCTTAAAAAAGTAACTGTTTGGCCTCTCCATGTAGACTAGTCGCCTTTTTGATTAGCTTCTCAAATATTTTGATAGTGAAGCCCTTAAGCATGAAGTCGACCAGGACATGGATATTCTTTAGAAGAATTTCAATGGCATGCTGCTCAAACAGCTGCGGCTCACATTTCATACTTAGGTTACTCCATCTAAGAATATAGTCAATAAGATAATCACCTAGAAGTTATTGTGCTATAATGAGATCACCAACAGTAACCCGTTGCTAAGCTCCAGTAAACCTCTTGATGAAGAGTTGCTCCTACTTAGCAAATGTCTTTACTGAACTATTATGAAGTTCAACATACCAATTGAAAGCTATCCCTACTAGGCTATTGATGAAGAAGTGGAATAGCAAAGCATCACTGCCACCGGTGTTGCAACAATTGGCCTTGAAGTGTGCAATATGCTGCCTCGAGTTTCCACAGCCATTAAAACTCTTGAAGGAAGGTGGTACAAAACCCTTGGGATATTGGATTGCATCAAATTCCTCTGGGTAGGGTCTACCCTTTGGAACTGATGATCCTCCCTAGGCTTGAGCCAACGCTTCCTTCACCTGCTGCTCAACCATGAATCTAATGTCTTTCTCCTGTATGGAGGTACTTTCTACTACCTTCCTATACACCCTAGTGCTACCTTGCTCAATGGGAGGTAAGGTCTTGGTCGGATCCAAGACATGCACTAACTCTGGCTGACTAATATCAGCTATAGTAGGATGAACTATTAGGGCTTCTTTCTGAAGTACTGAGACTGCTACTAATAAGTCCTCAAGCTGCCTTGCTATCCCATATATTTGTTCATCTTTCTACTTTAACTGATATCAGAGGTGTTGGGCTGATTGGGTTGTGTCTTCCTGCTCAACCTCGTCACCTTCCATGGCCTGTTGCTCTCTGAGGAGGGATCCCCTATTATCTACCATACAAAGCCTAGCAGAGTCTCCCAATAAATGATCTTTGTTGGGATCAAAGATGATCTTCTCCTCATCAGACCAGTCATACCTCAAAATTTCCTTCTTTTCTACAAGATAATGTGCCACTATGTCCTCAAGAGGATGATCAATATGAACGAGCACAAATGATTTTAGCTGATTCGCATGATCACTGTCATGTACAGAGAGGCACCAGACCTTCTCACCGGAGAATCCCATTGTACTCACTAGATGCCACCGACTCGAAAGGGATGACACTTCTAGGAGGTTCTACTATCATCGGTGCAACTAGGCTATCATTTGCTCCCTATGCAATAGCTGCCACCATCTCTGTGTTCTGCTGACCTGGTGGTGTTAGTGAAGGGACGACCACTATGCTTCGAGGTCGCCATTCCCTCCGCACCACCACTTGGACAGAAGGTCGAGTAAGAGAGCTCGGCCTCACCATAGTAGGTGATGTAGATGGAATAGGATCCCTTGGCCGTAGCCACGTGAATGGGCCTTCCATGGTGTGGTGGAGACACCACCGACTCTCTGGGATGGACCCTCTTCCTATGATGGGTGATTCCTATAAGAAAAATACTATCTGTGTGATCGACGTGACTAGCACGCCAATCAAGGAAATCAATGAGTGCGGAGGCTATCGACTGCTGACCAAACCTTTGCCTCTCTTTGCTAGTGATCTATACTAAAGTACGAGCCTATCTGGCCCTCTCCTGCTGTAGGTGTTTCCCTACATTATGGGGACTGACATATCTTAAATTGAATTGAGCTCCGGACTTAGAATGTTCATAAGCTCTGCCATCCTGGCATTGAATTGATCAGAGATTGGCATACGACCTCCTGCTCTAGCTAATTGGGGGCTGATGCTGAACCACTGATGGAGGTGAAGTACAAGTCCTCCTAGCATCCTCTCTGCCAGTCCTAGAGAGAGGATGAAATGGGTTCGCTGTAACCAGTAGGGTGATCAGAGTGGGTACCTCCTCCACAGCTGACTACATAGCGGCCTCCATCTCCCTAGTAATACATGTATGATACCACTTAATCATGTGGTTTTTATTACTCCTCTAAGTCCTGGTAGGGTGAGTGGAGTAAGAACTAGACCCAACCTCAAAGGCTAGGGAAGAAATATCTAGGATCAGAGTAGCCTTACTCTTAGAGGGTGCCAATGATGTATCTTACAGACGAAACCACGTGTGCACCGCCACCACCGCACTACTGGAACTGATGGAACTACTACTGCTTTCCTCTTTAGTGAGTGGATGTTAGAATCCAATGGTAAATCGATCTGAATGATGGGCTTATGCTCGACCACCACAATCCTGCTAACAGTTGTGAGAGGAGTGCCCTCACAGGTGATCCTCACCCCCTCAAAACCTCTGTCAAAATGGATGAGATGGGTGTGATCAGCTCAGGGGAGATTGGCTGATCCAAGGCCAAGTCCATACCATGGGAAACTTCTATGAACTTGCCATTTATAGTCAACTAAAATTAAAGAACTAAATCAATAGATTGATGTTGAGAATCTGCAATGTTGGAAACAAGCTTGGATCAGATTTCTATTTTGTTAATTTTTGAATTTGAATTTAAAATTTAAACCCACATCCAATATCTTAGAAGTGTTAAGTGGGGTTCAAATGGATTTAGAAAATATTTAGAGATTTGATTGGAAAGAGGAATTTTTGAATATGAATCCAACTTCAACAAATTTGGGTATGTTAAAAAATGGATTCAAATATTCTTAGAAAGATGCTTCCATAGGTTCATGTTTGAAATTAGATTTTGATTTGAGGACCCTTTTCTTTAACAAATTTGGGTATGTTAAAGTAAGGGTCAATTGGTTTTATTTTTGGTTTGGTATTTTGGAATTTACTAACTTTAGAAAATTTGGATATACTAAGTGAAGTGTTCAAAAATAACTATTTCTTTTTCTTTGTTTTTTTATTTTGTGAATTATTATTGATTTTGAAAATTGGAATTCCGACTTAGAAAATTTAGGTATGCTAAGTGAAGAACCCAAGTGTGTTTTGTTTTTGAAAGATTTTTGAAAATAGGATTCTTAGCAAATTTGAGTATACTAGAGAAATCCTAAAGTGTTTCATTTGTTTTGAATTTTTTTTGTAAAAGTAGATCCTTAGCAAATTTGTATGCTAAGGAAATCTAATGTGTTTCCTTTGATTTTGATTTATTTTCAAAAGTAGATCCTTAGCTAAGTATGCTGAGGGAATCCTAATGTGTTTCCTTTTTGGCTTTGATTTGTTTTTGATTGAAAGTGGAGACTTCACTTTAGCAAATATGGTATGCTAAAAATGAAGTTCCACTTAATTTTGTGAAATGAAAATTTCACTTAGCAAATTTGAGTATGCTAAATGAAATTCCAAAAGATGTGTTTTAAATTTTTGTGTTTAGGTTTTGAAAATGGAGGCCTCACTTTAGCAAATTTGATATGCTAAAGAGTGAAGTTCCAAAAAGTGCTTTTGGAAATTTTGTGAAGTGTAAATTTTATTTAGAAAATTTGAGTATGGTAAATGGAATTCCAAAGGTGTTTCATATTTTTGTTTTGGATTTTGAAAAAGGGAGACTTCATTTTAGCAAAATGGGTATGCTAAATTGAAATTTCAAAATGTATGTTTGAAAAGGAGAGACTTCATTTAAAATAGGATATGCTAGAATGTCAAATGTATTTTGAAAATTTTGCAAATTTGAGACTCACTTAGCACATTTGAGTGTGCTAAATGAAGTTCCAAATGTGTTTTGAATTTTGAAAATATGATTGTTAAGTTTTTATTTTTGAAAAGAAGACTTCCATCTAACAAATTTGGGTATGTAGGAATGGAAGTCAATCCTATTTTTGCAATGTGAAAATTTTGCTTTGTGTGTGATTATTGCTTTTTGAAAGAGGGAATTACTACTTAATCATATATGGAATATGTTTAAGTGGGATTTCTAATTGATGTTATTTTTATTTGGGAATGAAATCTTCATTCAATAAATTTGGGTATATTGAATGGAGATGTTCATATGTGCTTTTGAGAACATGAAAATCCTAACCTAACACATGTGGAATGTATTAAGTGGAAGTTCAAAGTTATGATTTTACTTGAAGAGGTACTATCCATCCAATACACTTGGGTGTATTGAATGGAAAGGCCTATCTTCAAATTTTATGGTTTTAAAAATATGATTGTTGGAATTTTATTTTTTTGTGAAGATGATCTTCATATATAACAATCATAAAGATTATTAGATTAAGATAATTTAGAAAAATTTTATACATAATATTTTATTATGTGCATTTTTGAAAGAGTGCTTTTTGAAAAGCATGATTTTTTTGATAAGGGTTTATTTTATCTTTATTATTTTAAAATGAACCTTTCCTTACCATAGAAATGATAAGGAGGAAGTCTTTAAATGTTTTCTTTTTATTAGATCTTTTTATTTTTACCCATTGGAGAACCCAACGGAGGGGTTTAAGACCAACACGGGGTGAGGTCCTAAAACTTAAAGATGTTGGCTAGCTTAACTTAAGAATGAAATAAACTAAGTGCCAAGGAATGAAAGATAGTCTTGGATTCATACCAAAGTACAAACTCACTATCGATACTTAGAGACAACAATCATTTACCAAAGATGGAGAGAGGAACCATCCCCAACGAAGTCGCCAAAAAAATTTGAGGTGAAATTTTATAAGATTTCTGAAGAATAAAATATATACTTCCATCTTCACTTTATGAGGGATGAAATGAGGATAGAAATATACATCTCTTTTTATTTATGCAATTTTGACATACATAGATCTACAAATATCTTATTGAAGGTGATCGGGAATGACATTGAGGAGAGGTATACTATCTCATAAGATAGAAGTCACCACCCTATAATGGACCTAATCATCTCAACAAGGACTCCTAAGGACAATGGGTTGTAAAATGTAAAGATTTTCCCCTACTTTACATGGAAAAGTAAAGTAAGGTTTATTTTAAACCGTGTTCGTTGTTCCTAGGCCCCATAGTTATTTACATCCTAAGGAATGAGACCCCTTCGGAATACTCTTGATTAAGATAAATGATTGTTGTCTCCAAAGATTTTAATAGGTAGGACTGTCAATCGATTAGTTTATTTCAGAAGATCAAATAGGATTAATTAAAGAGAGGGAGTTATTATCAAAGCCAAAGGAAGATAAGTAGGAGATGTTCATGATGCTAGGAAACCTAATGAGCATCTCAAACTATCCTATGGTTGGGCTTTATATTTTTGAAATTGAATTATTCATTTGAGTTAAATTTTTAATTAGAAATTTAGGGCTTATAATTCCACAACACAAGATTATGGAAATGCTTAAGAGGCGAGGATTTATGCTTATGGCCCACAAAGGGGAGAAGAAACATAAGAACTTAAATCTAGAGAGCTTTAGCGAGGGCCAAAAGCACAACCTAAATCTAAGGTGAAATGGTATTTGGTTTGTCTGACAAACCACGCTTGGACTTACAAACCTGGGGTGCAACTAACTCCTCTGATTTTAAATTCATGTAGGCAAGTCAAAAATATGCTTTTGCAAGATATCTAGGCTATTATTTATTTAGAAAGAGACTAAGTCCTTAAACTCACTCTAAAGACTAGATCATGATCATGAATATGCTAAGGACCTAAATATAATGCAAATTATATTATATTTTATTTTCATTTTTGGACAATCATTTGACTCGGCTTATATGCTAATGCATGAGAAATAAGATTATTGGCCAAAATCAATGAGAAGGGAGGTGTGTTTCCACCATATCTCAAAGGTCAAGCCAAGTTTCTCGGCAAGTGGAAGCCCTCCAATCAAGAGTGAAAATAATATGCATTTGTGCATGATTATAAAAGAAATACTCATCCAAGGGGTTGCTAATTCTTTTATCTTGATTTTAGCTTTGATTTAGGTGAGGTTATGAGTTCTATTTTTTAATTTTGAATTGATTAATTTGGTAGAAGATTTATTTTTCTAAGAGCCTAATCATCCAGCCATACATCAAGCAAGGAAGAAACTAGGAAGGATGCCATTTCTAAATGCACAAGCTAAACAAAACATCAAACATTTTATAAAGCTAACAAAAGAATAAAAGCCAATGGTCGGCACCACCACAAACCAAAAAAAATTGGGTAGCCAAACCTTATACAACTGGATTATAAATGAATTAAGTACAATTAAGCAAGGAATTCATTATTATGGGGGTCTTCAAGCTTCATTTCTTCATTCTTCTTTTCTTCTTTCTCCTTCTTTTGGGTGGTTGGAAGGTGGATGCTCCAAAGACTTCACATGGTACATAAGGCATGGTCTTATAACCAATGCTCATCCTAATCCCCATAACAATCATTCCAAAATCCTAATTGCAAAATTACATGAAAAGGGAAAAAGTAAATCTAACTAAAACTTGCAAAATAGAGATTAGCTAAACAAACCACAAATTCCCAAGCATGTATATCAACAAATTAGACTTAGTACCCCACACATGGGTAACCAAGTCCACCTGACCTATTTTAGATTATGCTTAGGGGTATAAGCAACCTGCACAACAAAATTAGTTATATTTTTATTACAATGCCCTTAAGCACAATCCCCATGACAATGATTAGACTAAATCATTCCCATTCATTCTATGCACACCCTAACATCCAAACTAAAATATCATCACACAAAATAAAATAGCAAACCATCAACCATGCCCTAACATAGGACTAGAATGCCTAATGTGTGCCATGTAAGGTTTATGTGGTATGCTTACCTAGGATTTAAGGTTAAATTTTTTCAAGTATGAAAAGGTTCAACTTAGAAGGGTGGCCTCATTTAAGTTGTTTAGTTGATATGGGTTAATTTTATTTGATGATTTGATTTGGTTTGAATGAACCTACTTAATTACTAAAGGTTGTAAAGAGAGAAAAAGAGAAGAGAACTTCTCTTTCATCCATACCTTAAGTAATTTCTAAGATAGATTCATTAATGATTTATGTTTAGTGAATTTTTTATTATGTATTTTAATTAATCCTAAGTTTAGATTTTCTTTAAACAAACCTATTAAAAAAGAAAGACATTTTAAGATTAAGTTAAGTGAATTACAATCACAAAACACACAATATTTTATTTCTTTCCCACACATGTATCATGCATGAATGAATCTAAGCATATCTATACATGCAATGCAAGTATTTAGCACATCTTAATAATGAATGCTAAGAGAGGTTGCTTAAGAAAACTTGGAATGTTTTTATGTATGCATAATTTTGTTAAGTAGAGGAGAGTGATTCTTTTATCCATTTTTCATATACACATTTTTTATATGCACATTGTTAACCAGTGGTGTAAGGTACAAGACCTACTTAGGGCTACTAAAAAACTCGCAACCCCTAGGTTGTCCAGACTAATATACCACTTTTCTTAAATACATGTGCATGGAAAAAAATAAATACATGGAAAGAGAATGCTAAGTGAGCTACTTAAGAAAATTTGAATGCTTTATGATGCATTATTTTCATTAAGTAGAAAAGAAGTTTTATTATCCATTTTTTACATGAACACATGTATGTATGAAAGGCATAAGTAAGTACGGTGCCATTGTTAACCAGGAGTGTAAGGTATAAGACCTACTTAGGATTACTTAAAGCCTTGCAACTCCGGGGTTGTCCAGACTAATATACCACTTTCCTTAAATGCAAGCATATGTGCAAAAGAAATGAATGGAAAAGAAAGATGTAAAAGTTTGTACTTATGTTTTAACTTGGTTATGTAATTTATATGTGTAAGTGTAAAGATCTTTCTTAAGTCATAATATGGAAGCGGATAAGAATAGATTTAAGCAAGTGTTATGTTCTTTTAAAAGAACTATACACTTTGCAAATCTTATTCAAACCCATATTAAGAGGAAAGAAAGAAAGCAAACATAAGACACATTTTTATATTTACATGCAAGCTTATAAATAAACTATAAGTAACACACTTTCAATTTTAGGTATTTGATTTATAGATTTTGAAAATAGTTTTGAATTTAATAGTGATAATAGCCACTCATATTTTTATTTTAGCCAAAACATGCAATTTGACATAAAGAAAATATTTCATTTTGAATTTGATTTTAAAAAAGCATGAATGCATGATTTTCATATGACATATATATTTAGCATGCTAGGAAAGAAATAAAATGATATAAGCATGTAATTTCATTCACTCTAATTAATTCTAAAGATCTTATGAAGTAAGATCATTTAAAGAGAATCAAAAGTTGTTTAAAGAGACTTTCATTTTGTTTTGAGTTTGATTTGAATTAGAAAGTGTGAAAGGTTTGCTCCTTACCCATTCCCACATGTGTGTATTATTTTAGTTTAATTTTTAGGTGATTAGATTAATTTTATGCTTTGGTTAGGTTAAGGTGTAGATTAAGTTCATTAATTACCCCTTACCTATACCACTTTAACATATTTAATCAAATAATTATGAGCCAATGTTTGACATAAAATCACAAGGAATTTAAATCAATAATGCATCCTAGGAAAGAAAGATACCTAACACAATTGGCTCACAATTAATGATTAATTAAGCTAAAGGATTTAATTTAAGTACTTTCATAACCTTTCCCACACATGTAGGTTATGTATGATTTTCTTAAGTTGCTTAGGTTATTAAACACCAAAGCATCTACTCAAGTTAATTAAGTAGGTCAATAGTTGATTAGCCCTTAATTAAGTTTAGATTAAAGAAGAAAGGGGGTTTATGGAATAGCTTAAGAAAATATCCCAAAATCATTTCATAAACCTCCTAATCAGTTAAACAAAGTTATTTAAATTAATCAAGGAGTTAAACCACTGTTCACATGCTTAATTAATCTTAATTACATTAAGAGAGTGATTAAAGGTTCATTAATTAATTTTTTGATTAACTCATTAACAAATTTCAAGAAAATTAGGAGAGGCAGAAGTCATCCCATTAAACATGCCTGAGAAGTTTGGAATTAATTAATGAAGTCATTAGGGAATAATTAGGGTTATTAAGTTTTTTAATGAACCCTAATTAAGGAAAATATACTGTTCAAATTCAATTAGAAATAATTTTATTTGTTTGTACTTTGAAATATCTTTAAAATGAATCTGAGTTTGTATTTTATGAATTTTCCTATAATTAGTTATGAATTTATGAAGTTTCAATTGATTTAAGTGATTTTTAAGAATTATGGTAATTTATTTTTATTGAAATAAATCATTTGATAATTAAAATTTAATATCTTTTAATTGAGAGGTCATTTTGACTTGAAATTTTTATGGTAGATGTATTTTAACATCGATTTTAATATCTAAAAATTTCAACTTAATTGGACATGTATTTTGGTTTAATTAAAGAAATTTAATTTTTACTAAAACTTAAATTAAGCTAAAAATACATAGTGAAATTTAGGGATTTTTGGTTTATTGGATTTCTCTGAGAAAGTCGAATCTAATGAGCTCTTATTTGCAATTGTTGATTAAGTATTTTATTTTCTATGAATTTTTAAAGTTTTAGGTATTTAATTAATTTTTTAAATCGAAAAAATTGCGCGGCAGTGACGTGGCCACGTGGCGCCATGTGGCGCCATGTGATTGGATGCACGGTGCCACATGGCGCGGCATTGCATCGCGATTTGCGTGGTGTCTCGGCGTTGGCGAGAAAGACGGTCAACGTGAGTGACCCGGCTCCCTCTGACATTTGATCCCGATCGGATGGTCGGATCGGTCGCGTCGAAGGCGGTCGAGCAATTGGCACATGATCTAAGCCTTTCGATCATACAAATCGTGTGATCAGACAGTCCAGATTGCATCAGGCATTTCGAAGGCTCGGATCATGCGATGCACATGCGATCTGAACCATCCGATTCCATGAACTGGATCGATACTACCACCGTCGGTGATGAGCGTGATTTCAAATATTTAAAGAAATTTTAAGTGAAAACTTATCCAAATGGACTCATTTTCACATTGATTTGCACCAAAAATATTTTTATTTTCTAATTAGGATGATTTAAAGTAAAAATGCGGGATTATCTAGGGTAGATTCCTAAAAATAATGAAAAATCTATCACAAAATGAAAGATCCTAAGGCCGGCTATGATTTTTGAAGGTTACCTCACGGGATGATTTTACGGTGGTGTGACTCGAGCTTGTTGAGTGAGGGAAGAAGCCTTGAGCTTAGATCCTCCTTCATTTGAAATGAAGTTTCCTCGGTGATCATCATTTCCTCCAAAATCCTTAGTTTTGAGTATTTCTCTCCAAAATGAAGTGGATGATTGCTAATGGCTTTTGGGAGCTCTAGGAGGAGGAGAATGAGAGGAATGATGCTTCTAAAGCCTTAGAATGAAAGTGAAGTGAAATGAACTAAAATCCACTTTTTTGTTTAAAATTTGGCTCCAAACTCATGTCATTTGGCTTGGGGGTGGTTGGGAATGGAAGAGAATCTAGGTGGCTCCCTATGGTTGGCTAAGGCATGGAAAGTGGTCCATGAAGGACAAGTGGGTGTCTAGCCAAGGGGAGTGTCCTTCATATGAGTGTTCCAATGGGAGGGAGGTGAGGATTTCACCTCCCCATGAGTCATGGCTACCCCAACCACTCCTTGGTCAAAAATTAGTGCCTTTGGTGTGTGAATCAATGAATAAGTGTGGGAAGAGAAATGACCACTTGAAGTGCTTTCATGGGATGCCCTTGACCCAAGGGCAAAGTGGTCATTTGACATTAAATTTGATTTAGGCAGATTTGAAATGGGTCAAAAGTAAGTTGGACCAAATTTCATATCATTTGAAGTTCATTTGGTTTAATTTGGGTTAATTTGACCAATTTGGGTCAAATCGAGCCAAAATGGGTTAGGTTGACCAATTAGTCAAATTGGGTCAAACTAAGAGTTAGGTCAAGTTCAAATGACTATTTGGGTATTTAGTTTTGGTTTCAATTAATTTGGTTTAATTTGGATTTAATTTAGATTTTGGCCAATTTGATCCTTTAGGTCAATTTGGGCTAAGTTGACTGATTTGACCCAATTGACCAAATTGGCCTGAATCATAGCTTAGTTTGGGTTTGGTTGATCATTTGGAATGGATTGGTATCTTTGTTTCCAATCAATCTAGTTTATATTTGACTTTGGCTTGATTTGTCCTTTTAGGTCAAGTTAGGTTCATGGTCAATTGGGCTAGGTTTGGTTCTAGTTAGCCAATTTGTCAAATTGGGTTTAATTAAGACTTTGGTCAAGTTCAATAATTAATTTGGAGTGAACTTGAGCCATTGGTTGCAATCAATTTGGTTTAGGTTACAATTTGGTTAGTTTGGGTTCATGTGGGTTAAAGGGTTGACTTGTCAACAGTTGACTTGGTTTGACCAATTTGACAATTGATTAACTATGATGATCAACAAATATGACATGAAGTTTGGATTGGCTTAATTAACTTTGATTTGAATTGAATTAGATTTTGATTTATGTAGGTCAAATTGGCCACTTTGGGTCAAGTGAGCCAATTAGGTTTAGTTGGCTTGATCAAGGCTTGATTTAAGTTTGGTTGAACTCACATATGGATTTATGATTGAAATATAAATCCATTTGCAAGAAATTTAGAGTCAAATGGGTTTTGATTCATTTGATGATTTCAAGTCAAAGGGTGAACATGAGTTTGACTTGGGTTTGATTTTTGAATTTAGTTTTGGTTTGATGATTGAAGTTTATGTTTTATATTTATTCATGATTGAAGGATTGGTTTAATCATGAAGAAAAATCAAGTTTCTTGATTTGAATTTGATTTAGCTAAGTTCAAGATTTTACTTGAAGGCTTAGGTTGGATTTTGATTGAATTTGAGTTTAATTTTTGAATTGATTTTGATATTTTATAATTTCATTTATATTTGTAAATATAAATGAGAATATAAATAGTTTTGAAAAAATTTGAATTTGATTTGAGCTAAGTCCATAAGATAGAATCAAAGGGCTTAGGAAAGATTTTTGGAATTTGAACTTGGATTTCAATCATGGGTTTCAATTATTTGGAATTGATTTATGATTTGAAAAAAAAATTGAAATTGATTCAAGGTTGATTTGGAGTTGAAGTTGATGAGTTTGGAGTTGATTTGAATTTGACTTGAAGGAAGGATGTGAGGAGTTGGTTCAAGCTATAGGGTGATAAATTTTCTTAACACCCTAAGGCATGACCTATTCTATGGCTAACTCTTCTAAGTCTCTGAGTGGGTGTTCCACCTAATCACTAGATATGTCTTAAGACTAAGAAATTCTTAAAGTCTAAGAGAAGTCCTATGTCTAAGGAAGGGGTTTAGCTCATTCCAAAAATGAGGTCAACAAAGGGCGCCGAATAGGTGTGGTGTGATTGACAAGGAACACCGCACGTATTGGTGTTGACCAAAACGATCAACAACACCGAACGATCACAAGCACTAACAAAGATAATCTACTCCTAATATAAGGTGTAGAAGGAATCCTGAGCTTAGTGCAATGTGGCTCTACTTATGCCGAGGGTGTAAGAGAGAGAATGAGGAATCCACTAGGGATAGAGTATGTGAACCTTTCACTAAGAAAAGATGTTCAAATCATTCAGAAGGGGATGAGAGGTTTGATTTGATTTGAGTATTATTGAGGAGAAATTTGATTTAATTTGTTACGTTTTCTGGGGAAGTGGGTTGAATTTGTTTTAATTTGTTATTTTTTTAATTGTGTTTATTTTGACTCCACAGGGGATAGACAAGATAACTCTCCACTAGGGAAGCGAGCTCAAGTCATCCACAAAGTGAAGAAAGGTTGTGAAATCTACTGAGGGATTAGAATTCTGGATCCACTAGGGAACTAAAAAGATTTACATCATAAGGAGGAGCAAAAGGTTTGATTTGGATTGATTGATTGTTATTATTATTATTTTTTTTGTTTCAAATTTTTAATTTTGGATTTTAAAATGGACCCTATTTATTTGGATGGATGCATGAGTAGAACCATGGAGGCAGACTGCTCATTTACCAATTCAAAGGGGTAGTTTCCCAAACACATAGTAGGACTAGCCAACCAAAGGGAATGCCTTTTGGTATGTAATAACTGTACTAGGAAGAAACCATAGTAGACTTACATCCTCCAAAGTAGGGACTAGTTACTAGGGTGATCCATTGGCGAGGCAATAGATTGAACCCAGCCTAGGACTGACTATTGAGTAAATGCCTATGGGGGACTTAAATCAGCTTAAAGATAGTTAAAAGTAATTTCATTTTTTAGTTTTTTTGATGGGCCCCATCGATTTATGATGGACTGCACTGAGCAGGGGCCATGGAGGCCTAGACCTAACTCAGACTTACCAATCCAAAGGGTGTAGTCTACCAACCACATGGTAGGGCTAACCAATCATAGGGATGCATTTCAGTGTATAATGGTCAAGTTAGGAAGAAAGCGCGGGGACTCATATCTTCCAAAATAAGGAACCACTGGGGTGATTGGTTGCTTTGGGCAACAAATTGACTTTAGGCGACTATTGAGTGAATGCCGATGGGAGACTTAGATCAGCTCAAGGATAGTCAAGATTAATTTCATTTTAAATTTATTTATTTTGATAGATTTCATTGGTTTGCGATGGATTACACTGAGAAGGAGCTTATATCACCCTAGACCTATCTCAGATTTACTAAACCAAAGGGAGTTGCTTCATGGCCAATGGGAGAACTATCCAACCAAAGGAGTGCTTTTTGGTTTGCAATGATCAATTCGAGGGAAGAAAGCTCGGGGACTCACATTTTCCACTACAAAAGATCATTGGGGTGATCAGTTGCTTTGGGCAACAAATCGAACCCAACCTAGGGCTGCCCGTTGGTTTGCGATAGTCATGCTAGAAAATGCATCATAGTCTTATATCTTTCAAATTGGAATGTCTATCGGGGTAACCTTCTTGTGGAAAAATAGATTGAACCTGACCTAAAGGTGACTATGGAGTGAGAACTAACCCAGAGATTTATCTCAACTCAGGTAGTTAGATAATTCCTATAGGGAGTTCTGCTGACACTGCCCTAGAGCTAGGATGCTTGCTTGGGAAAAGGGGCCCTTTGGGGGCTTGAATTCCTGATTCATAAGTGAATTAATTTGTTTATTTTATTTTATTTGTTTATTTATCATGGACCATATTAGTTTTTGAGAGATCAAATTGAGAAGGAGCTTATATCAGCTTAGACGTATCTCAGATTTACTGAATTTAGGGAGAATCTGCGCATCCCTTGAATTAATTCTCCAATCATAGGGGTGGATACTAGGAAAGGGGACTGTTCAATCCAAGAGTAACCTGGGTAGTGTCTAAATAGGGTTGCAAAGGATGTGATCCAAATAGAGTGCTCACAGGGGATGGGGCCACTAAAGGCTTAATCCGAAACCCTGGAGAAGATGACATGGCTAGTCATATATCAAATTGGTATTCAATATCAAACTCAAGGAGAAAGCATTGGGACTCACATCTACCAAGAGTGGTGTATCCACCGGGTGAGTCACTATCGACATGAGAACATCAACCAACTAAGTGCCATCATTTGCACATAATCAAGGAAGAAAGCTGGGGACTCACATCCTCTATAGATTGATTCGGATAGTCATCTTCGATGGGTGCCCATCGAGGTGACTAGTGAATGCCAGGGGACTTATTAACTCAAAGTAGTCAAGAGGAAAGGAGCCTCTGGGACTTATCTAAACCTCAAATATATCAACTGGATCATGATGATTAGTTCAAGAAGAAAGCATGGGGACTCACATCTTCTTAAACAAAGTCATCATGAGGTAGCTTACTGTTTGGGCAGTGAAGACTACCATACTAGAAAGGCGCTCGTTGGTTTGCAATGGTCAAGTTAGGAAGGAAGCGTGGGGACTCACATCTTCTAAACAAGTGACTATTGAGGAGACATACTAGCGAGGTAGCATGTAGACCCGACCTAGAGCAGCTAATGAGTGAGTGCCATAGGGGGATTGCTCCCACATTAAAATAGCATGAGATAAAAGATTTGTGTTTATTTTGTGATTGTGTTAAAGGGAATAGGATGCCTCTTGGGTTATTTTTCACGTACCTTAAACACGCTGGAGAATTTGATGAAATGATGCCGTGGATGGCAGTTTGGGATTCCCACTAAGAAAGGATGCCGCTTGGGTTCTCTCACACCTAACTTAGTTATTCTAATCGAAATAGGATGCCTCTTGGATTCTCTTACACCTATTCTAATAGCATCGGGAGATTGTGTTTGTGTTGTTGAAGAGGGATAGGATGCCCTGGGACTCTTACTACCACATGTCATGGCGATTCAGCAAGTAACAATATTTTAAGAAGAGAAGATTTGATGAATGGAATCATATTTTTTATTGATTGATATTATTTTCAAACATGATTTTTTATGGGTAATATTTTTTCAAATAGAGCCCATTAATTGCAGTGTTCCCCTTTAATCAATAAGTTGATAAGATCCTCCTTGGTAGGCCTTCTCTATGACATAGGGGCCTTCCCAAGTGGGTTCAAACTTGCCTCCCATCTTTGAGGCAACAATTGGTCTCCTTAGGACTAACACAAGTTCTCTTGGAAAGACCTAGTGGACCAACTTATTGTGAGCTTGAATCATTTTGGCCTTTGTACAACTCGAAGTTCTGGCATGCCCATAGGCGACTCTCCTCCAAACCTTCAAGCACTTCTAACTGCAACTTTGTATTCTGCCCCGTAGTGATGTTGTTACCCAATGCTATCCTTAGTGATGGGAGTTGAACTTTTAAAGGTAGAATGGCTTCAAACCCATACACTAAGGAAAAAGGGGGTAGATTGAGTCAGAGTTCAGTATGTGGTGCGGTAGGCCCACAAGGCTTCAACCAACTGCTCATTCTACTACCGCTTATTATCATCAAGTGTCTTCTTTAGTATTTAGATGAGAGTTTTATTGAATGCTTCTGCTAAACCTTTTTCTCTAGGGTAGTAGATGGTGGAGTATCTCCAATCTATACTATGTTTTCTGGTGAAGTTGTTAATTTTAGTATTTTTGAATGCAGTACCATTATCAAATATAATTCATCGAGGCACCCTGAACCTATATACGATATGGTTCTTGAAAAATTGAAGCACATGCTAAATGTGACCTCTCAAGTGGGATTGCCTCACCACTTGGAAAAGTAATTCGGGCTAAGATGAACCGATGCCCCTTGAAGAAGGAGGATTGACCCAATAATGTCGGTACCCCACTCAAATGGCCATGAGGCCAATGTAGGTATAAAATGTTGGTTGGTGGAGAACCACACGTATTGACACGGACATCTCCTAGCTACACGCATGTAATCATCGGCCAAGAGTATTCTAGTCTCTTGATCTTCATCTTTCGCAGATTGGTGCACTCATAGATAAAATGTACCATTACAATGCCATGGGCTTCGTGTTTATCTAAATAATGTAACCACATTTGGTCAAAGGATGATAGGTGCCATCAGAGCATGAGAGAGCTCTATTTCACTTGATGGGCTTGTGACTTTTCTTGAGGTAGTTTGCTGGTGTTCAAATAGTCTATGAACGGTTGCCTCCAATCTAGCTCATTATCCTTATAGGTAATGGCAACCTCCCCTTCAAGAGAAAGTCTCTCGATGAGTTTAGCATCAATAAAGATATGACTTATCTATTTTGGACCCTTATTGGAATAGACTCATCTTTCGGACATGGCAAATCTTTGGCATGTTTGGCCAAAGCATCTACCATGCTTCTCTCGGGAACCAGATGGTGACTTCAAGGATTTGGGCCAACCTTCATGGTATACTCATGGTAATGATGAAGCGGGTTTGAGAACTTTGTAGACCCACAACTGATTGATGAGCAACTGAGAATCCCCAAAGATGTTGATGCTCTTGACACTAATAGTGATGGCTAACTCCAGATCGGTAATCAAAGCCTCATACTCGGCTTCATTATTAGTGCAAGTGTTGGAAAGTTAGTATGAGAATCTAATCACATCACGGTCTAGAGTTAGGAGAACTATTCCTACCCTTGGCTTTCCTAGAAGAGTAGATCATGGTGTTTCCACATTATGAAAAGAAGCTGCACCGTCAAAATACATCTCCCATCGGCAGTTGCTGGCCTCCCCTAAGTTTATGATTTATTCATCGTGAGATCACCAAGTGGAGATTCAACAGAAGTGGGTGTGCCGCTAAGAAATTCGCTGCCTTTACCACATGAGGGGGGGATGAATGTGATATCAAATCATGAGAATCATATCAAGATACTACAAGGGATTTGTTCGAGATCAAGTTCACCTTATAAGAAAGCATATAGTCGTAGCTTTGGGAGGCAAAGATCAAAGCTAGCAATGTTTCTCAATAGGTGGATAGTTTCAAGATGGATCGACGATGGGCAAGAGTGCGCGCTTTCCTTCCCTTCATCATTGGGCCAAGAAAGCATCGAGAGAGTCATCCAATGCGAGTGTATTGGATGAGTGGCTCCCAGATAGGCCGCTAGAACCGCAGCTTCACCAACTATTCTTTGATGTCTTCGAATGCATGCTGACACTTATCATTCCACTTGAACTTGTCATCTTTTTTGACAAGTGCTGAAAATGGCTTGTATCTCCCTGATAAGTTTGAGATAAAGCATCTTTGATATGTTAACCATCCTTGAAAGGATCTGAGTTGAGTTAAACTCTTAGGAGGTGGTATTTCTAAGATAGCTTTAATCTTTTATGAATTTATTTCTATTCCCTGGTGTCAAATAAAAAACCCAAAGAATTTCCCTGAAGTTACTTCAAATGCACACTTCAGGGTTTCATTTTGAGGTTATATTGTCTTAACCATTTGAAAACTACTCTCAAGTCAAAGAGATGGTCTTTCTTTTCTATTATTTTGACTACTAGATCATCAACATAGCACTCAACCTGATAATGGATGAGTTCGTTGAAGATCTGAGTCATGGCCCATTGGTATATAGCACCAGCTTTTTTAAGGTTGAAAGGCATGACCCTATAACAATAGATTTCAATCGGGGTTCAAAAAGTGTATTTCTTTCATCCTCAGGGGCCATCTTGATTTGTTTATAGCCAGATGACCCATCCATGAAAGAGAAAATTGCATGAGATGAGGCGAGGTCCACCATTAATTTTGGTAGAGGAAGAGGAAACTCATCCTTAGGGCATGCCTAATTTAAATCCATGAAATCAATGCATATGCGGCCATTCTTCATCTTAACTGGTATGGCACTAGCTAACCAGGTATGATATTTTTCTTCCCTGATGAAACCAAAGATTGACCGCTTGATTTTAGAAATGACCTGTTCAATTTCTAATTGCGCATGCCTAGGAGCTTGCTTAATAGGGATAGCAGGGTCTATTGCTAGCTTGTGGACTGCTATGTTAGGAGATAATCTGGGCATTTCTTCATAACTCCATGCGAAGTAGTCTTTAAACTTAGTCAATAGCCTAACTAATTCATTAGTTTCTTCATCATTCAGCAATGAATTGATGTATGTCAGGCGTGGATTTTCTTCTATCCCGAGATTGATTTCTTTAAGCTTGTCAATTGTTGAATGAATCTCCTCTTCAAACTCTAACGGTGCATCTTTGATTTGGAGATCATCTCGATCATCTGAGGTTTCTAAACACACATTCTCATAAGAGTTGGTGTTGTGTGAAAAGAACATATAAGATTCTAAATGATTGGTAACAACTAATTAGTAATAATCATCGACCAATCGAATCAATTCCTAGTCCCGCTCTTGATTGTGCTTCCTCAGATATTTCATAGCTTTCAAAATACACCCACTGAGGGACCATGTGTGAGGAACCAAACCTTTCAGATAAGATTATGAACACAAGGCAGTAAAAGTCAAATGATAATTCCATTAATTCTTTAAATGTATCCTCTCAAGTTCTACATCAACTTTGACTTGAGGATGATGATCCCAAAAGAATCTCTTCGGCTTCATATCATTGGAAGACTTAGGAACTTCCTTAACTACTAAACCTTCAACTTTTGAGATGAAAGTGAGGTTAGAGCTAAGGTTCCCAAGCCGCCTAATAGTCTCACATAAACTTGATTTGAATACTTGCTTATTTGAGGCCCTTCATCAGCCGATCAAAGTCACCTCCAATGAAACCCAGAGGGTTGGTCGGTATACTAATCACATTAGACTCATCCTCGAAATGGATTCCAAGTCTATGTGAATAGTAGGGTACCCTATGAATGAACACCCTCTGGATGGCCAACCGGGGTCTTCCACCTCTGACCTCTTTTTTTGCCTCCTCTACCTAGTGGAGGTGGAGCTATCCTACCCACATGTCCATATGATGGAATGAACTGTGGGTGGAATGTGATATGTAGATCTATTTCTTCTTTAATTCCCCTTTCTTGCTCACTTGGATTTTCCTTTTTCTTTTCTTTTTCTTTTTCTTCATTTTCTTTTGCTTTTGAATTTGAGTTTGAATTTTATCCAAGTTCACGAGAAAGAGTGTTTTGAGAAATATAGTAGGTCACATCCTAATATATCTCAACCTCTTTAACTAAAAATAGCTTTTCATCTGCTTTGACATAATACTCAATCTCATTCTTCCTGAACTTCATAGCATTGATGGAGGGAGGATGGAATTATATTTTTCTGATATATCCAAAGCCTGCCGAGAAAAGTGGTGAATGAATTATTTGAATCAATTATGAAAAAATTGGCTTCAGTCTTCCAATCACCTATCTCCAAAGGTAACACTTGGAACCTAAAGCCTGCTCACCTTGTTCATTGAATCCTCTTAACATCATCCGATCTCCTTGGAGTGTGGAGATGTCAATCTTCAAATAAGCAAGGGTCTTTAGACTCATAATATTTACTGATGCACTTGGATCAATGAGAATTATGGCCGCCCAATCATGTCAATGAGAGGGACATGGCTCCAAGTCCACTAGAAGAAGGTCTTCATCTATGAAAGTGATTCCGTGAGCTTCTCTAGAATAATGTGCCTCCTCACCAATAGTAGTCAGCTGAGCTAAGCATATCTCAAGATTAAGGAGAGCCTTGATTAATGATTCTCTCATATCTTTGGATAAGACAAGGGCATCATATATGCTTAGCTTAGATGGCAACTTTCTTAGGTGAGAGACAATAGTGTAGTCCACCTTGGGCTGATCCTCCACAAGCATATCCAAGGGTGGAGCATCATGTGGAGGGGCTTCTCAATCCTCTGAACCAATGACTTGTTTCCCTCTTGAGGTGCCCTAGAGGTAAAACCTGCCACTATGGAGGTTGACTTGGTGATCTCAGGTGGTAATGGAAGGTTCTACCTACACGTCAGGTTCACCTACAGCTTCTCCTATGGGACCCTCAAAATCGGATGATTCCAAGTCTATCTCTAGAGGCAAACCCGAAGTATTCTGAGTAGGAAAATCTAACTCTGAATCAAAAAAGAAAGATCAGAATTGTTATAGTTGTTGTTTAGACTTAAAGAGTTATTTAGAATAGATTCAGACAACTCATCAAAAGTGACACAAATGTAATTCAAACTAGCTTTATTCTTTAATTTCTTGGAATTATTTGGAGGTACAAAGTAAAAATCAAGTAAAGTGAGTGGGGTAAAGGATTTGATGCCCTCATCCACTGATATAAGAGTTCTACTAGTAGAAGAAGAAAAGCTAGCTGGAGTGGAGGAAGTCGCCGATGTGGAAGCTACAATGTAGTCAAGGTTGACTTGATCTGTGGTCACTACCGGCTATCCCAGCTGCCACTGAGCCTTTCCTCGAGTTGGCATCAACTTGCAAACCTTCCTTGATGTTGAGGTTTGAGTCGACTCGTGCAACCTAAAGGAATGTTTCAACAATCTTTTAGAGGTTTTGGATAAGGAGATATACCAACTTTCTTTGGTTTTGGAAGGATCGAGGTCATCCCCAAGGATTACCCTAATGGAACTGGATGGGGATTCGACAAGATATTCCTTTAGGATGACTATAGAACTTGTCTTGAAGCTATGTTCAAGCCAGTCCTTGAATATAAAGCAATCCTCCAAAACATGACATATCATGCGGTGGTAGGGGCAAAAGTTAGGATCATTGCTTTTGCCCACTTCCTCGAGCCTTCTAGGTTTGGGTAGCTGAAAATCAGATTTCTTTAAGAGATTTTTAAAGATTTTTCTAACTAACTCCCTCTTAAATTAGTATGGTTTGTTTAATTTATCTATAAGAGTAGGTGGATGGTAGCTACATGGTAGTGGGTATGTATATTGCTACTGTTGATGATGTGAGGAGGCAAAAGGCCGTCATGGAGGTCGCCATGGAGGTGCCAGACCGCTGGATGTAGAGGAAAGAAAGAGATGGCCGGTCTCTCAAACTCTCGTCGACTGCTTCCCATCTACCGCTATCACGCCAGCTTCTTCTCATATCTTCTTCAGAGCTTTGGCTTTGTTGGTAGATCTGGAGAAGGTAATTATTTGGCTTCTCCTTGTAAGCTAGCCGCCTTGTTGATTAATTTCTCAAAAGTTTTGATGGTGAAACCTTTGAGCATGAAGGCAACCGGGCCATTGATATTCTTAAGTAGAATCTCAATTACATGCTATTCAGACAGCTGTGGTTCACATTTCATACTCAAATTATGCCATCTGAGAATGTAATCAATAAGGGACTTACCGTGATTTTGTTGAGCCACAACGAGATCACCAACAGTGACCCTTTGTTGAGCTCCAACAAACTTCTTGATGAAGAGTTTCTCCAACTCAGCAGAAGTCTTTACTAAACTATTAGAAAGTTTAGCATACCAATCAAAAGCTATCCCTGCTAAGCTACTGACGAAGAGAGGAAGAGTAAAGCGTCACTGCCACTAGAATTGCAATAACTAGCTCTGAAATATGTGATGTGTTGCCTCAGATTTACACTGCCATCAAAACTCTTGAAGGAAGGTGGCACGAAACCCTCGGGATATTGGATTTCATCAAATTCCTCTGGGTAGGGTCTACCCATTGGAACTGATGATCCTCCCCAGGCTTGAGCCAACGCTTCCTTCACCTGCTACTCAACCATGGACTTGATATCCTTTTTCTGTATGGAGGTACTATCCACTACCTTCCTATACATGCTAGTGTTACCTTGCTATAATAGAAATAAATTCTTGGCTGGGTCCAAGACATGCACCAACTCGACTAATTCTCACTGGTAGGATGAACTGGGGCTTAGTTCCAATGCTAAGACAAGCAATGCATCCCTCTTCTCCATCCTTTTATATTTTCATCCTTCGCTTGATCCGCTTGAGGTGTGGGTCAGTGGCTGTCTTCCCGCCGTGCTCAACACCTTTCATAGTTTGATGCTCCTTAAGGAGGGATCCTCTAGTATCTACCATACAGACCCTGACTGAGTCTCCCAACAAATCATTTTCATTGGGATCGAAGCTGACATTCTCCTCATCTGACCAATCATACCCCAAAATCTTCTTCTTCTCTACAAGATAATGTGCTACCATCTCCTTGCGAGTATAATCAATCTGAACAAGAACAAATGATCTCGGCTGACCGGTGTGATCTCTATCATGCACTGAGAGGCACTAGACCTCACCTGCCACTAGAGAGTTAATCCGGTGTGGACTGTACTCACTGGATGAATGAAACTCCTAACTACTACTTGCTATAAGAGGGGTAACAATCCTAGGATGTTCCTCTACCACTGGTGCAACTGAACTGTCATATGGAATATCTGTAATAACTATCACAATCTCCACATCCAGTTGTATGGGTGGAGTTGGTGAAGGGATGACCATGATGCTTCTAGGTCGCCACTCCTTTCGCACCACCACTGGGGTAGAAGGTCGAGCAGGAGAGCTTGACCCTATCACAATGGGTGATGTATAAGGGGTAGGATCCCTAGGCCATAGCTAGATCACCAACGGAGTGCTCTTTTCCCCGGATGCCCCCTTCATGGCCTTAGATGAAATGGGAGATGACTTGCTGATGGGATGAGGGTAGGCGTGTGGGGTGGAGACACCACAGACTATTTATGCCGGAACCCTTCATGGTGGTTGGTCCCTAGAAGAATACTATTAGTACATGGTAGTGGAGCTAGAAAATCAATCAAAGTGGCATGATTGTTGAACCTTCTCTCTCGTTATGTGGGGATGGGCCTCTGCCCTCTCTTGAATCATCCCACGCTGGGGTGGTGAATAAATCTCTTATAGAGGCGCCTTTCAAAGGAGAAAAGTGGCCTTATAAAAATTCATCTTGGTAGACACACATCCAGATGATTATTCAAGTGATGATGGGTGTCATCAAGTGTACTATCTCAAGAGATAGAAATCACTACCCTTTAATGGAACCAATCACCTTAATACTTAAGGATGATGGGTCTGCATATGTACAAGAGATTCCTCCCCTACTTTACATGGAAAAGTAAAGTATGATTTATTTTAAACTGGGTTATGACTAATGCATAAGAAAGTAGATTATTGGACAAAATCAGTGAGAAGTTTAGGAGGTGAGTTTCCACCACAACCCTCGAAGGTCAAGCTGGGTTCTCAGGCAAAGATAGAAGCCCTCCAATCAAGAGTGAAATAAGATGTTGTTATGCATGATATTATAAAGAAAATAACTCATCCAGCTAAGGGGTTTCTAATTCTTTTATCTTAATTTTTATTCCTAAGCTTTAGATGAGATTATGAATTTTTTAGTCTTAGTTCAAGTTGTTAAGTTGGGTAAAAGATTTATTTTTCCCTAAAGAGCCTAATCCACATCCAGGCCATACATAAAGCAAAGAAGAAACTAGGAAAAGCATGCCACATAATGCACAAGTTAAATAAACATCAATCAATTTATAAAACTAGCACCAAAAGAATAAATGTCCATTTGTGGTCAGGCACCACCGCACAAACCCGAAAATATCGAATCTGGGTAGCCGAGCTCTACCCTTATACAACCCGAATTACAAATGAATTAAATTTACAATTTAAGCAAAGGAATTCATTATTATGGGGGTCTTCAAGCTTTATTTTCTTTCTTCTTTCTTCTTTCTTTCTTTTCTTTTCTTCTTTTCTTCTTTGGATCTTCCTTAGGATGGTTGAATGGTAGATGCTCCAAGGCTTCAATGGTTCATAAGATAAGATCTTATGACCAATGTTCATTCCAATCCCCCATAACAAATCATTCCAACAATCCTAAATATACAAATTTTTACATGAAAAGGAAAAGAGAAATCTAACTACACAAAATAAAGGTTAGTCAAATCACCACACAAATCTCAAGCATATTGGACTTATCACCCCACACATGGGTGACTAAATCCACTATGGATTATACAAGGGTATAAGCATGCAAGAAGTATTTATATTTTTATTTATGATAGCTCCTTTAACAAGAAAAGAATAGTTAGACTAAGAATATCTTACCATTCATTCTATGAGCATACATCCTAACATCCAGTCTAAAACATTCATCATAAAAACAAAACATAACATTAAGCCATTATGGACTAACATAAAGCCAGTGACTTAGGCTAATTTATGTGCTTTGAAGGTTTGTGTGGCATGCTTAGGACTTTAGGTTTGAATTTTCTAAGTATGAAGAACATGTTCAACTTAGAGGAGGGTTTCATTTAAGTTGTTTAGTGATTCTGGGTTATTTTTATTTCATATTTTAATTTGGTTTAAGTGAAAACCTACAAATAATTACTAAGTTATAAAGAGAGGAAAAGAGAAGAAGACTTCTCTTTCCTTCCCTAATCCTTAAGTAATTTCTAAGGTAAGTTCACATTTTTGTTTCATTTAGGTAAATGTTTTAATTACATCTTTTAAATAATCTTAAGTTTAGATCAAATCTAAACAAACCTATCCAAAAAGAAAAGTATTTTAAGATTAAGAAAAATGAATCAAAATTCACATAATATAGATTACTTCAATTCTTTCCCAACATATATAACATGCATATGGATGGACCCTAAACATATCTATACATGCAATTGAAGATAATGAACACACTTAATGATGCATGCTAAGCAATTCATTTAAGAAAATTTAGAAGATTTAGATGCATGATTTTCCTTAAGTAGAAAAGATTTTCCTTATCCAAAATTTCATGCATAAAGTAAGAAAAGGCATAAGTTACCATTGTTAACAGAGGTTAAGGTACAAGACCTACTTAGCTACTTCATGTCTCACCTCGTTGTCTAATATACCACTTTCCTTAAGAACTAACATGCATATAAAAGAAATGAAATGGAAAAAGAATATGCAAAAGTTATTTAATGGTTTCATTTTTGTTTATGCAATTTATTCATGCAAGCATAAGCAATCCTCCTTAAGTGAGAGCATAGAGATGAATATGGTTTGGAATTAAGTAAGTGTTGGGTTTCTTTTCAAATGAACCCTACATCTTACTAACCCATATTCAAAGCTATACTAACATACAAAAGAAAGGAAAGCCCACACTAAACATGCTTTATAATTTCATCACATGCAAGCTAATAATTAATATATGAATAACACACTTTCATATTTGATGTTTCATTTATAGGTTTTTAAAATACTTTGGGTTTAGTAGTGATAATAACCACTCATAATTTACTTTAGCCAACACATGCACATTTGACATAAAGTAAATAATTTCAATTTAAAACTTTGAAAACATGAAATCATGGATGCAAAAATCACATGGCACACAATTTAACATGTTAGAAAAGATCTAATGCATTGTAATCATGTAAACAAACTCACTTTAATTAATTCCTAAAGACATTCTTCAAGAAAAAGAAAATTTAGAATAAATCAAAGTGAATTTCAAAATGATTTTTGTTTGTTTAAAGTTTGATTTAATTTTAAAAGGGTGAGATGAGTTTGCTATTTCTAACCCATTCCCACTGTTTATATTTTTTGTTAATTTTAGATAATTAGATCCATTTAAAGTGTTGATTAGGTTAGGTATATATTAAGTGCAATTAACCCTTACCTACACCACCTTAGAAAAATTAACTAAGTAATTATGAGCCAATGAGATGACATAAAATCCACAAGATATGTAAATTTGTAATGCACCTAACAATGAAAAGGCCTAATGCAATTTGGCTCACAATTAAAAGTTAATTAAGCTAAAGAGGTTTTAGCTTAAGTACTTTTAAAACACCCCTTCACACTTATGAAAGGGGGTTTAATTTCTTTAATTAGACTTTGGCTATTGGACACCTAAGAATCTACCCAAGATAGAATAATTAAGCTCTGAAAATTTTTAGAATTTTTTGAAAATTATTTAAAGGGGTAATTAATGAATTAACACTTAATTAAGAAGGGATTAAGGAAAGAAAAGGGGGTTTAAGGAATAGCTTAGGAGAAATGCCCCAAAATATTTCATAAAACCACTATTCATTGGATCTAACCTTAATCCAACTTAATCATAGGGAACCACTAATTATACCTTAATTATCCTTAATTACATGAAGAGGGTAATTAGGGAATGAGCTAGCAATTTCCCAAATCAAGGCCTCAATAAATCTCAAGAAATTTAGGGGCGATAGAGGTAATCCCCTAAAATGAACCCTAGAAGTTTGAAATCAATTGGTGACTTAATTAGAGAATAATTAGCTAATTAACATTCCCAAAGAAACCCAAATTCAGAGAAAAAGGGAATTCAAAATACATTGAAATCATTTTTAAAAATTCTAGATGGAATTATCTATCCATGAAAATTTTTTCTTATATTTTTCTGATTTTTCTAGGTTGAGTTTTGATTTTTTAAAGGTTTTTGAATTAATTAGAAATTAAGAGTAATCCCTAACTAATCCTAGGTTAATACCCACTCATGGCGTGCGGTGGCGGTTACTTTACGCATCTCGTGAGCCTACTTAAGTTATAAAAAAGGGACGGCGGCTTTTAAGTCCGATCAAAGATCGGATGGTATAAAATCGATAAAGTATATAAAAATGTGGGAAATAATCTCAACCGTCCATCTAAAAATGCACGGATGGACGACTGAGATAGGTTGAGTTCTTCCTTGAGGATGAATGTGAATCAATCAGGGAGATGAGCGATCCTTTGGATTCATTCAAGACTCAACTCACATCATCTAAAGGACCAAAGCGGCCAATCCAATGGTGGATTTTACATGGAATGGAAATTTCTTTCACAAAAGACCACCACCTCTTAGCTTAAGTGGTTGAAAATTCACTAACCTCATCGGTGCTCGGGATCGATGAGGTAGCTTCTTCTAGTGGAGATGAAGCCCTGTTGAAGTTCCTTGCTCTTGAGGTTGAGTGTAGAGCTCTACGGACCAACTCCTCATCACTCCCCTTGAGGCTTTGATTGAATTGATCTTCCTTTTGCCTCTAAAACTCAATTAGATGCTTAGGCAAGCTCGAATTGGTCCTTGGATGATGAGTGTAGAAGGAATTTAAGTGGGATCAAGTATAGAGGGACATGAGAATTCAGTAGACCTCTCCTATTTTGCACTGTGCAAAATCAAAGAATGGGAAATCTAAATCTTCTCTAGGGACTTTAGGTGATCTCTGTGAGGTTTCTTAGGCTTCTTAGGTTCCAATCGAATGTGTAGCAATGAAAATTTTAGTGGATTAGGGGGAGTATATCTCCCCCTATGGCAATGAGATGATCGAGCATAAGTTTGTCATTTTGACCCAATTGACCATATGGGATGAGTTATTTTGGTATTGAGTGTGCACATGGGTTTGGCGGGATGGAACTGTGCATCAATTGAGCTTTGGGGATTTTGAAATTTTAATTGGCAGGTGGGGTTTGGTCCATGGGCCAAATGGTTGACCTAAACCCATTGGGTTGGGTGCACCATCACTAGGTCCCCTTGAGGTTTTGAGCCTTAAGTGATTGTGATGAGTGATTAAAATACCCATGGGCTAGCAAAATTTGTTCTATGGCCTAGGGTATAATGGTCATTTTGCTATTTTTCAATTTGGGTATGCTTGGTATGTTGAGAAAATAGGTTGGGCCAAGTTTCAATAGATTTGGAATCCATTTGATAGGGTTTGACTCATGTTGATCCATTTAGGTCAAAATGGGTCAACTTGGGTCAAGTTGACCAATAGGTCAAATTGGGTCAAACCAAGGGTTGGGTCAAGTTCATATGACCATTTGAAATATTTTTGTGCCTTTGGTTTGGTTCAATTTGGTATAGATTAGGTTTTGGCTCATATGACTCATTTAGGTCAAATGGGTCAAGTTGACCTATTTGACCCATTTGACCTATTTGGGTTAGGTCAAGGGTTGGTTTAGGTTTGGTTAGTCATATGGGGTGGATTGATATTTTTGTTTCCAATCAATTTGAGTTAGGTTCAATTTTGGCTCAACATGACCCGTTTTGGTCATGTTGGGTCTAAGGTCAATTGGGCTAGGTTGGGTCTATTGGCCAATTGAGGCTTTGGTCTAGTTCCACAAGTGATTTAGGATGGACTTGACCCATTGGTTTCAATCAATTTGGCTTAGATCAAAGTTTGACACATTTTGGCCCCTTAGGTCAAAATGGGTCAACTTGGGTCAAGTGAGCCAAATGGGCTAGGTTAAGCTCAAATGTTGGCTTGGTCAAGTTCAAATATAGGTCATGAGTGAACTTAGAATAATGGTTTCAATCAATTTGGCCTATAATGGATTTTGGCTATGTTGGGTTTCATTTTAGGTTAAGTGTTGACTTGGTCAACCCTTAGGTTTGACTTGATTTGACACAATTTGATTGAGTGATCATTCCATGATGATTATTGATCAAAATGAGAGGGGTATATGATTTTGGTTCAATCCAATTTGGTTAGGAACAAAAGTTGGCTCATAGGAGTACTTTAGGTCACTTTGGGTCAAGTGAGCATAAGTGGGTCAAATGGCTTGGTCAAAGCTTGATTTGAAGTTGATTGATCTTGTATATGGACTTATGATTGAAATACAAATCCATTTATAAGTGGTTTGAAGTCAAATGGTTTTTGATCCATTTGAAAATCTCATATTCAAAGGAAGAATATGAAGGAGTTTTGGGTTTGATTTTTGATTTAGGTATTGATTGAAGGATTGATGTTTGGATTTATATATGGACTCATGATTGTAGGATTGATTGAACCATGTGAGAAAATCAAGGTTTTGGCTTGATTTGAATTGATTTTGGCTAAGTTCAAGATTTTGACTTGAAAGGCTTAGATTTGATTTTGAGTGATTTGAGTTTGATGATATTTGGAGTTGGTTTTGATTGTTTGAATTTATATTTCATTTATATATGTGAATATAAATGAGAATATAAATGTATCATGAGAAAATTTCAAGAATTTGAAAGGGTTTAATCATGATTTAGGTTAAATCCATTAAAGGGAATTTAAAGGATTTAATCAAAATTTAAAATTTAAAATTAATTTTTGAATTGGATTTGATGGATTTATATTTATATTTCATTTATATATGAGAACATAAATGAGAATACAAATATATTTTGAGAAAATCCCATGAGTTTGAACTTGTTTGATCAAAGTTTAGGTTAAATCCATTAATGAAAAATTAAGGGATTTATGGGAATTTCTAGCATTTTAAATTTGAAATTTAATTTTTGCATTTGATCGAATTGAGTTATATTTATATTTCATTTATATATGAGAATATAAATTAGGATATATATAAGTTTTGAGAAAATCCCAAATATTTGAAAAGGTTTGATCAAGTGTTAGAGTTGATTTTGGCTAAGTCCTTTAATGGAAAATTAAAGGAATTTAGGAAGATTTTCATGAATTGATTTGGAATTTTGAACTTGATTTGATGGGTTTGAATTTATATTTCATTCATAAATGTGAATATAAATGAGAATATAAATGGATCATGAGAAAATCTCAAAGGTTTGAATAGGTTTTGATCATGATTTTGGCTAAGTCTTTAAGGAAGGATTAAAGACTTAGGAAATATTGACTTAGGAATTTTAATGGATTTTGATCATTGGTTTCAATCATGGATTTAAATCATGGAATTGAATCATGGAATTGAATCATGGAATTGTTGAGTTTGAGAAAATCAAATAGAATTGATTTGGGGTTTGACTTGAAAGAAGGGAAGTGAGGAAAGGTTAAGCTAAAATAGAAGATTTTCCTAACACCCCAAGGCATGACCTATTCCTATGGCTACTCTTCTAAGTCTTCTAGGGCTAGGTGAGTGTCCACCTAATCACTAGATGTGTCTTAAGACTAAGGAACTCTTAAAGTATAAGAGGAATCCTAAGATGGAGGTGTTGAGAACTCATTCTAAAAATGAGGTCAACAAAGGGAAATAGGTGTGGTGTGACGACAACACATATTGGTGTTGATCAAAATGATCAACAACAGAAGATCAAGCACTAAAAAACTATCTATGACCCTGAAAGAGAATCGAGCAGCTTAGTAATGTGGCTCTACCTATGTCCAAGACATAACAGAGAAGGAAGAAATCCACTAAGGGATAGAGTGTGAACCTTCCACTAGGGAAGCAGGTTCAAGTCATCTACAAGGAAATGAGAGGTTTGATTTGATTTGAATCTCATTAAGGAGAGATCTCCATTGGGGAAGAGGATAGGATTTATTTCAAATTTTGTTAGGTTTTAATTTTTAGGATGAACCCTGTTGGTTTGCAATGGGTTGTTATGAATAGGAGCCATGATGGCTAAGTCCTAACTTAGATTTACCAATTCAAAGGGGTAGTGTACTAAGCACATAGTAGGACTAACCAGCCAAAAGATGTCTTTTGGTATGCATCAGCTGTACTAGGAAGAAAGTGTAGTAGACTTACATCCTCCAAGTAAGGACCAGTTGCTGGGGTAATCTATTGAGGCAAGATTGAACCCAACCTAGGGCTATTGAGTGAATGCTGGGGACTTAGATCAACTCAAAGATGGTCAAGATTGATTTCATTTTTAGTTTGTTTTGATTATGATGGATCCCATAGTTTGATGAAGCGCACTTGAGTAGGGCCATGGAAGCCTGACCTAACTGATTTATCAATTCAAAGGAGTAAAAATCCATAAGGTAGGACTATCCAACCAAGGAGAAATACCTTTTGGTATACAATGGTCAAGTCTTAAGAAGAAAGCACAGGAACTCACATCTTCCAGAGACACAGAACCACCGGGGTGATCAGTTGCTTTGGGCAACAAATCAAACCTGACCTAGGGATGACTATTGAGTGAATGCCACTAAGGGACTTAAATCAGCTCAAGAATAGTCAAAGATTAATTTCATTCTTTTTTTAAATTCTATTCATTTTGATGGATTTCATCAGTTTGCGAATGATCACACTAAGAAGGAGCTTGTAGAAGCCTAGACCTATCTCAGATTTACTGAACCAAAGGAGTAGCTTCTCGGCCGATGGGAGAACTATCCGACCAAAGGAGTGCCTTTCGATTTTCAATGATCAATTGAAGGGAAGAAAGCTCGAGGACTCACATATTCCACTAGAAAAGATCACTGGGATGATCGGTTTCTTTGGGAAATAAATCAAACCCGACCTAGGGCTACTCGTCGATTTGTGAAAATAATGCTAGAAAGAATGTGTGATGGTCTTATATCTTTTAAAGCAGAATAACTGCCAGGGTAACTTGTTTGTGGCAAAATAGATTAAACCTGACCTAAGGGAAACTATGGAGTGAGTAAGGGATTTATCTCTTAGTCGGGCAATTCTATAGGAGTTCGACGCTCTAGATAAGATGTCTGCTTGGGAGAAGGGGCCCTTTGGGGGCTTGAATCCTAATTCACAAGCAAATTAATTTTTTGTTTGTTTATTTTAGTTATTTGTTTTATCATGGACCCTGTTAGTTTGCGAGGGATTAAATTGAGAAAGAGCTTATATCAGCCTAGTCCTATCTTAGATTTATCGAACCAAGGGAGAATTTGCGCATCCACTGAATAAATTTTCCAGCCACAGGGGTGGCTACTAGGAAAGGGAAAATGTCCAATCCAAAAGTAACCCCGGTAGTGTCTAAATGGGGTCGCAAAGGACTTGATCCAAATAGAGTGCCCACAGGGGATGGGGCGTAAGGGCTTAATCTAACACCCTGGAGAAAATGACATGGCTAGTCATAAATTCAATAGGTATTCGGTGTCCAACTCAAGGAGAAAGCACGGGGACTCATATCTGCCAAGAGTGGTGTACTCCGGGTGAGTGTCGACATAGCAACATCAACCAACCTAGGTGCCGTGGGTTTGCAATATCGACTAGGAAGAAAGCTTCGGGGACTCACATCCTCATATGAGGTGACTCTGGATAGTCTTTGACGATGGGTGCTATCCGACCTAAGGTGACTATTGAGTGAATGCCACTTAAGGACTTAGATCAACTCAAAAGTAGTCAAGAGGAAAGGGGCCTCTGGGGGACTTATCCAAACCTCAAATATACTCAACCTAGTTAGAGCATGATGGCTAGTTCAAGAAGAAAGCATGGGGACTCACATCTTCTTAAGCAAAGTCAGCATGAGTTAGCTTACTAGCTAGGAAGTGAAGCATACCATACAAACAAGGTGCTCATTAGTTTGCAATGATCAAGTTAGAAAGAAAGTGTAGGGACTCACATTTTCCAAAATAATAGACTACTGGGGTGACATACTAGCGAGGTAGCATGTAGCCCGACCTAGAGCAGCTAATGAGTGAGTGCCATAGGGGGCTTGCTCCCACATCAAAATAGCTTGAGATAAAAGATTTGTGTTTGATGTTGTGGATGCATTAAAAGGAATAGGATGCCTCTGGGGGACTCTTACACCTACCTTAAAACATGTTGGGGAATTATGAAATGATGCCATGGATGGCAACAAGAATTCCCACTAAGAAAGGATGCCTCTTGGGTTCTCTCACACCTAACTTAGTTATGCTAATCAAAATAGGATGCCTCTTGGGTTCTCTTACACCTATTCTAATAGCATCAGAGATTGTGTATGTGTTGTGAAAGAGGGATAGGATGCCACTAGGGACTCTTACACTACCTAAACACGTCATGGTGACAAGCAAACAACACTTTGAAAGAAGAGATTTGATGAATGGAATCGATTTTTGTTCTTTTATTAATGAATTATTTTCAAATAAGTTTTGTTTCATGGGTAATATTTCTTTAGATAGAGCCCATTAATTGGAAGCATCGGTGTTCCCCTTTAATCAATAAGGTGATAAGATCCTCCTTAGGCCTTCTCATGACATAGGGGCCTTCCCAAGTGGGTTCAAACTTTCCTCCCATCTTTTGATGGGCAATTGGTCTCCTTAGGACTAACACAAGTTCTCCTCGAAAGACCTAGAGGACCCTTGTTGTGAGCTTGAATCATTTTGGCCTTGTACAGCTTCGGTTCTTGCACGGCGACTTTCCTCAAACCTTGAGCTCTTCTAATTGCATTTTACGCTTTCAGTGATCTTGTTACCCAATGCTATCCTTAGTGGGAGTTGAACTTCTAAGAAGAGCGGACATTCCATACAAGAAAAATGGGTGGAGTTGAGTTGTATAATGGTGCGGTAGGCCAACAAGGCTTCAACCAACTGCTCGTTCCATTGTTGCTTGTTGTCATTAAGAGTCTTCTTCAATATTTGGATGAGAGTTTTGTTGAATGCTTCTGCTAAGCCATTAGCTCTAGGGTAGTAGATGATAGAGTATCTCCAATCTATACTGTGTCTTCTGGAAAAGCTGTTGATCTTCTTGCTTTTGAATGTAGTATCATTATCGGATATAATTTGTCGAGGCACCCCAAACCTATATATGTTATGGTTCTTGAAAAATTGAAGCACATGGTGAGGTGTGAAGTCTCTGAGTGGGATGGCTTCCACCCACTTGGAAAAGTAGTTGGTAGCAACTAAGATGAATCGATGCCCATTGACAAAAAGAGGATCGATCAAACCTATAATGTCGGTAGCCCAACACTCAAATGGCCATGAAGCCAATGTAGGGTGTAGAATGTTGGGTGGCTGGTGGAGGACCACACCGTGCACCTGACATTGATGGCATCTCTTAGCTACGTTCACACAATATGTGATCATAGAAGGCCAGTAGTATCCAAGTCTTTTGATCTTTAACTTCATCTTTGGACTGAACTAATGCACTCCACATAGACCTGAGTATACCTCGTTTATAATGCCATGGGCTTCGTGTTTGTCTAAACAACATTACCACATATAGTCAAAGGACCGTCGGTATAGGGTGCCATCATCAAGAGCATAGGAAAGAGCTCTTTGTTTCACCTGATGGACTTGAGATTTCTCTTGAGGTAGTTTGCTGGTGTTCAAGAAATCTATAAATGGTTGCCTCCAATCCAGCTCCTTGTCCATTTTGGCAAAGGCAACCTCCCCTTCAAGAGAAAGTCTCTCGATGAGTTTTGAATCAATAAGGGATATGACTTATCTATTTTGAGCCCTTATTAAAATGGACTCATCTTTCGAACATGCCAATTCTTTAGCAAGTTTTGCCAAGGCATGCTATTGCGTTCTTTGCTTGGGGAACTTCGTAGATGGTAACTTTGGGTATCTGGGCCAACAGCTTCATGGTATACTCATAGTAATGATGAAACTTGGGTTTGAAGATCTGGTAGGACCCAACAATCTGGTTGATGCCCAACTAAGAATCCCTAAAGATGTTGATGCTCTTGATGGTGATACTGATGGCTAACCCCAAACTAGCAATCAAAGCTTCATACTCAGCTTTATTGTTGGTGCAGGGGTTAAAAAGATAGTATGAGAATCTCATCACATCACAATTTGGAGTTAAAAAAACTATTCCTACCCTTGCCTTTCCTGGGAGAATAGATCATGATACTTCCCCTTTGAGAAAAGAAACAACACCATCAAAATACATCTCCCATAGGCGATTGCTGGCCTCCCCCAAGTTCATGATTTGTTCATCGGGGAGATCATCACTAAGTGGAGAATCAACATGAAGTGGGTGTGCTGCTAAAAAATTTTCTAGTGCCTGTCCTTTTACTGCACGAAGGGGTACAAATGTGATATCAAACTATGAGAGTATCATGGAGCCAAATATGTAAAAAGCGTTGGCCATGTCATGAGGTACTGTAGTGGATTGGTTCTTGAGATCAAGTTCACCTTATGAGAAAATATGTAGTACCGTAGCTTATGAGATGCAAAGATCAAAGCTTGGCAATGTTTCAAATAGGTGGTTGTTTTCTTCCAGATCGATGATACAGGTATTAGAGAGCACTTTCCTTCTCATCGCTGGCCAAGAGCACCAGAGAGTCGCCAATGCAGTAGTAAAGGATCAATGGCCCCGCCTGATAGGGAGAACACGGCTTCACCAAGTATTCTTTGATGTCTTTGAATGCGCGTTGGCACTTGTCATCCCACTTAAACTAGACATCTTTTTTGATAAGTGCTAAGAATGGCTTGCATCTCCCTGATAGGTTTGAGATAAAGAGCCTTAGATATGCCAGCCGTCCTTGAAAGAATTTGAGTTGAGTTAAACTCTCAGAAGGTGGGATTTCTAAGATAGCTTTAATCTTTTCAGGATCTATTTCTATTCCTCGGTGTCAACAACAAACCCAAAGAATTTCCTTGAAGTGACTCCGAATGCACACTTCAGGGGATTCATTTTAAGGTTATATTATCTTAATAGTTCAAAACTATTCTCAAGTCAAAGAGATTTTGACTACTAGATCATCAACAAACACTCAACCCGATGATGGATGAGTTTGTTAAGATTTAGTCATGCTCATGTATGTAGCATTTTAAGGCAAAGGCATGACCCTATAATAAAAGATTTCAATCGAGGTTTGGAAAGTAGTGTTTCTTTCATCTTCAGGAGACATCTTGATTTGGTTATAGCCAGATGATCCATCTATGAAAGAAAAGAATACATGAGATAAGGCAATGTCCACCATTAACTCTAGCATAGGAAGAGAAAACTGATCCTCAAGACATGCCTTGTTTAAGTCCTTAAAATCAATGCAAATGCAAATTTGGCCATTCTTCTTCTTAACTGGGATGACATTAGCTAACCAAGTAGGATATTTTTCTTCCTTGATGAAGCCAACATCGATCAGGTTCTTGACTTTAGATATAATCTGTTGTTCAGTCTCTAATCGCATGAGTCTAGGAGCTTGCTTAATAGGAGTAATGTTATTGCTAGCTTGTGGTCTGCAACATCAGGAGATAATCCAAGATAATCTTCAACTCCGGCAATCTTTAAACTCGCACAATAGCCTAACTAAGTCATTGGTTTCTTCTTCATTCAAGAATGAACCGATGTAAGTCGTGCAAGGTTTTCTTCTATCTCGGTTGATTTCTTTAGCTTTATTGAATGAATCTCTTCAAACTTCGCCTCTTTGACTTGGAGATCATCTCAATCAAAGTTTCTAAACACACATTCTCATGAGAGTTGGGGATGTGAAGAAGAACCTATTAGATTCTAAATGGTTGGTAACAACTAGTAATAATTTATCATCGACTGACCCACCGTCAATCCTAATCCCGCTCTTGATTATGCTTTCCTATTGTTCCATAGCTTTTGAAATATTGACCGCTTGGACCAAGTGTGAGGAACTAAACCTTATGTATAAGATTTTGAACACAAGGTGAGTAAAAGTCAAAAGGTAATTCCATTAATTCTTTAAAAGTATCTTCCTCTCTACATCTCGACTTGAGGATGATGAACCCAAAAAGAACCTCTTCTGCTTCATGTCACTGGAAGACTTAGGGACTTCCTTACTACTAAACCTTCAAATTTCTAAGATGTAAGTGAGGTAAGAGCTAAGGTTCCCAATTGCTATCAAATAGTTTCACATAAACCAGATTCAAATACTTTGCTTTGCTTGGAACCCTGGTCTTTGTCTCTAGATGAATCAAAAGTCACCTCCAATGGAACCCACTGAGAGGGGTTGGCTGGTATACTAATCACATTAGACTCATCCTTTGAGCTGGATTCCAAGTCTATGTGAATAGTAGGGTACTCCTATGAACTGAACACGACCTCTATTGGCTAAGGCCAACTAGATGGTCTCATCCACCTTGAACTGCTTCTCTACCCTGGGGAGGTTGAGCCATCCTACCCCATGCCCATATGATGGAATAAACTATGGGTGGATTGTGATATGCGGATCCACTTCTTCTTCAATTGCCCTTTCTTGCTCACTTGGACTTTTCTTTGTCTTTTCTTTTTTCTTTTCTTTCTTTATTTCTTTTTTTTTCTTTGCATTTGCATTTGAATTTTGTCCAAGTTCATGAGAAAGGGTGTTTTGAGGAAGATAGTAGGTCGCATCCTCAAATCTCAACCTCTCTGAGAATGGTTTTTCATCCTGACACGATCAATTCCATTTTTTTCTGAACTTGATGCACTGATGAAGGAAGGATGGAACGATCTTGTTCTGATTTATCCAAGGCCTACCAAGCAAAGAAGTGAATGAAGTATTCGAATTGATGATGTAAAACTTGGCTTCAATCTTCTAGTCATCGATCTGCAATGGTAACACTATAGAACTTAAAGCCCGCTCACCTTGATCATTGAATTTTCTCAACAACATCCTATCTCCTCAGAGAGTAGAGATATCGATCTTCAAGTAGGCAAGGGTCTTTAGACTCATAATGTTTACTGATGCACTTGAATCCATGAGAACCAAGTCAACCTATCCATGTCGACTATAATGTATAGAGATGGTTGTGCTCCAAGTCCCCAAGAGAAGGTCTTCATCTAGTGAAGGTGATCCCTTGGGCTTTTTTTTGCATAGTGTGTTTCACCTATGAAGCTAAAGCTGTGATCAAGGAGGGACTTGATTAGTGATTCCGTCATCTCTTTGGATAAGACAAGGGCATCATATATGCTTAGCTTAGATGACAACTTTCTTAGATGAGAAAGAATGTTGTAGTCCACCTTCGGCTGGTCTTCCACAAGCATATCCAAGGGTGGAGCATCCTGTGGAAGGGCTTCTTGATCTTCGCACTACTATGCATTTTCCTCTATCTATAGGTGCTGCCCTAGGTGGTAGAACCTTGCCACTACGGAGGTTGACTTCGATAATCTCTGGAGGCAAAGTGGTGGTATGTTCTATCCTCACTTCAGGCTCACCTACAACTTCTCCTATGTAACTCTAGGAATCGGATGATTCCAAGTCTATTTCAAGAGGTGAACCCATAGTATTCGGAGTTGGAAGATCAAAATTATTATGGTTAATTAGGCTTGAAGAGTTATCGCTTGGAATAGAAGAAGATAACTCATTAGAAGAGACACAGATGTAATTCAAATCAGCTTTATTCTTTAATTTTTTGGAAGTATTTAGAGGTACAAAGTAGAAGTCAAGTAGAGTGAGTGGAGTAATGGATTTAATGCTCTTATATGATGAAACAAGAGTTCTACTAGCATAAGAAATAAAAGAACTAGCTAAAATGGAAGAAGTCACTGGTGTGGAAGCTATAACTGAAGGCTGGAGTCTGGACATGATCGGTGGTCAAGGGCTAAGGGGCTATCCGCCGCCGCCGAAGCTCCCACTTTCCTAGAGTTGGCACTGACAACTTGCAAACCTTCCTTAGTGTTAGAGGTTTCAACTGACTCAGACACTTGCAAAGAAAGCTTCTTGATCTTCTGAACTATTTTCTTAGAGGTTTTAGAGAAAGAGATGTCCCAAACTTCTTTGGTTTTGGTAGGATCACTTGTATCCCCAAGGATTACTCTAATGGAAGAAGGTATTTGATAACTACAGGTCTTGCCAAACTTGAATGTAAATCAATCCTCCAAAATGTGGCCAGCATAGGGTAAGGGCAAAAGTTTGGATCATGACTTTGCCTCCCCTCTTTGGGTAAAAATCAGGTTTCTTTAAGATATTTTAAAGATTTTCCTATTACCTCCCTCTTAAAATAAGGTTTGTTTAACTTATCTAATAGAGTAGGTGGACCATAGCTACCGACGGATATGCATACCGTGGTGGAGGCAGTGAGGTCATGGTTGCTCTGGAGATCTCTAGCTAGCTACTTCCATGAGGTGCTACGTGTTTCTCATATTTTGTGATTTATTCTTGGGAAACTGATATGGAAAAAGCAACTATTTGACCTCTCCTTGTAGACTAGCCGCCTTGTTGATTAGCTTCTCCATGTCTTTATGGTGAAGCCCAAGCATTCATCGCCATGGATATTCTTCATGAGAATCTCAATGGCATGTTATTGATAGCTATGGTTCACACTTCATACCTTTCATCGGAATATAATCAACAAGTGACATCTGAGTGTTGTTGGTCTACAATGAGATCACTCAAGAACCCTTGCTAAGCTCCAAAGAAATCACTTGATAAAGAGTTGCTCCAACTCAGCAAATGTCCTAACAAAATAGTTGGGAAGTTCATCATACCAAACAAAGGCATGACTCATCGGAGTGTTGTTGGTCTACAACGAGATCACCTACAGTAACCCTTTGCTAAGCTCCAGCAAATCACTTGATAAAGAGTTGCTCCAACTCAGCAAATGTCCTAACAAAATAGTTGGGAAGTTCATCATACCAAACAAAGGCAATACCCGCTTGGCTACTGACAAAGAGTCTAAAGAGTAAAGCATCACTACCACCTGCATTGTAATAACTAGCCCTTAAATGAGCTATATGCTGCCTCAGATTCTCATTGCCATTGAAGCTCTTAAAGGAAGGAGGCACGAAACCCTTGGGATATTGAATGACATTGAATTCCTTTAGGTAAGGTCTACCCTTTGGAACCGATGACCCTCCCCGCTTGAGCTGCTTCCTTCACCTCCGCTCAACCATGGATTTCGATCTTTTCATGTATGGAGGTACTTTCCACTACCTTCATATATAGACTAGTTACCTGGATGTAGAGTCTTAACTGGATCTAAGACATGCACTAGTTCAGGCTAACATTACACATGCTAGGATGAATTGGAAGGGCTTGCTTGAAGTAATCACACCGCCAACATGTTAACTATGTTAATCCTATCATCATCACCGCCTTAACTGAGGATGGCTGATTTCATGGTGTCTTCTTGATCAACCTCATCTCCTTCCATGGCTCCGCTCCCTAAAAAAGAGAACCTCTAGTCTCTACCATATGCCAATCTCCCCATCAAGTCATCTTCTGGGATCAAAGACTTTTCTTTTATCGACCATGCATACCCTAAGATCTCCTTTTTTCCATAAAATAGTGTGCAACTATCTAAGGATTGATCTAACTCGGTACAAAAAAGCCCGATCAGGATTGCTATTATGAACTGAGAGGCACCGGACCTCACCTAAAGTTGGGGAGTCAATCCTGTGCGGACTGTACTTGCTGGAAGAATGATAATCTTGACTGATGCTAATTATAATAGGGGTAACAATCCTTGAATGATCCTCTACCACCGCCGCCAGACTATCATCATAGAATATGATCACCATCTCTCCGTGTGGAGTTGGTGAAGGAACGACCACAATACTTTGGGGTCCCTCCCGCACCACCACTAGCGTAAGGTCAACAAGAGAGTCCCTACCACCACAATGAGTGGTGTAGAGGAGTAGGATCCGCAGGGGATCACCAATGGTACATGCTTTCCTGGATATGGTCTTCATTGCCTTGGATGGAAGATGTCAACCGACACGATGGCGACATGGAGTAGAGTGATGGGGTGGAGACACCACCGACTCTATGTGCTTGCCCTCCTGCGGATGGTGGCCCCAGGAGGAGGATACTATCTATGGTCGGCGGTAGTCCGAAATGGAAAGCAAATAAAAGAGCGCCGATCATAACCTCCGCTTCTCACTGTGATATGATCTATGGGCCTCACCGCACACCTCCTCTAATTCCCTTACACCACGGGGAATAATGATCATAAATTGAACGACCGACCGAGTGTCCATGCCCGCCTACCGGTGAATAGAGCGAAGGCCGACACCTCTCTAAGAAATTGTCTACTGTAGATACAACACTGGAGGAGGCAATGAATGAATCCTCCTAGCATTCCCTCTATCTGATCCTGAGAGAGGATGAAACTGGTTCTCCATAACTAGTAGTGATGTGATCATGTGAGTCTCATCCATAGTTGACTTGGCAGCTACCTCAAGCTCTCTGGCTATCTTGGTATGGAATCGTTTGACCATACGATTCTTATTTTGTGGTGGTAGGATGAGAGAGTGCGAGCGCAGACCCACTCAAATGTAGGGAGGAAATGAAACCGTGGAGCCTACTGAGTACAAATTAGGTGCTCGCACTGTGGCAACATGTGCAACTTGAGGACAAACTACCACTGGAACTGGAACTACCAGTTTTGAAACCACTGAAGGCTGTGGTATTGCCACAACTTTCCTCTTCAGTGAGGAGATCTCTGAATTTGAGGGTAAGTACCAATGATCGCTTCGCCACTTTCCTACTATATGAGGGGAATGCCTCACAAGTGATCTTGGTCCCCTCAAAGCCATGGCCAAAGTGGATCAAATGGGTGTGATCCAAATGAGAGAAGTCAGCTTGATCCAAGGCTAGATTCATGCCATGAGGGAAGGTAAAGACAAATTTTTATGATCCTGCCATTGCAGATAAACAAAATTGAAAATCCGACCGAAAGAAATTTGCAATGAGAAATGAACTTGCACGCTTTCTATTCCATAGATTTTGAATTTTGATTTTGAAAATTTGAATCCACATCCAACAACTTGGAAGTGTTAAGCGGAGTTCAAATAGATTTGGAATGAATTGATTGAAAGAGGAATTTGAGTATGAATCCAAACCTCAACAAATTTGAGTATGTTGAAATATGGATTCAAGATTTTGATAAGATGCTTCCATAGGTTCATTTTGTTTTGATTTTGAATTTTTGATTTGGAGGACCCTTTCCTTTAACAAATTTGGGTATGTTAAAGTAAGGGTCAAATTGATTTTGTGTTGTCTGAATGTTTTGGAATTTTCTCTTACTTAGCAAATTTAAGTATGCTAATTAAAGTGAAAGTGATTATTATTTTTTTTTGAAAATTTTTGTTTTGTTTTGATTTTGGAAATTTTTTGGAATTCTTACTTAGTAAATTTAGGTATGCTTAGTGAAGAATCCAAGTGTATTTTGTTTGATTTTGAAAAATAGGATTCTTAGCAAATTTAGGTATGCTTAGAAAATCCTAAGTGTTTCACTTGTTTGGAAATTTTTTATTTGTTTTTGAAAAGGGTAGGATCCTTTAGCAAATTTGGTATACTACGGGGATCCTAAGGTGCTTCATTTTATTTTTGAAATGATTAAAAGTGGTGATTCAACTTTAGCAAATTTGGTATGTTAAAGATGAAGTCCCACTTAGTTTTATGAAATGGAAACTTCAGTTAGCAAATTTGAGTATGCTAAATGAAATTCCAATGGTGTTTTTAAAATTTTGATTTCATTTTTGATTTTGAAAAATGGAAACTTCTCCTTAGAAAATTTGGTATGTTAAGGGAAGAAGTTCCAAAGGTGTGTGAGAAATTTTTGTTTTGTGTTTGGAAACTTTACTTAGCAAATTTGAGTATGCTAGGTGAAGTTCCAAAATATGTTTTGAATTTTTTTTTGAATTTTTTGGATTTGAAAACTTTACTTAACAAATTTTGGTATGTTAAATGAAGTTTCAAATATGTTTAGAGTTTTGAAAATTTTTGGATTTTGATTTTGGAAATCTTACTTAACAAATTTGTGTATGTTGAATGAAGTTCCAAAATGGGTTTAGAAGTTTGAAATTTTTTGGATTTTGATTTTTGAAACATTACTTAAAAAATTTGTGTATGTTAAATGAAGTTCCAAAATGTGTTGGAATTTTGAAAATTTTTGGATTTTGATTTTGGAAACCTTACTTAACAAATTTGTGTATATTAAGTGAAGTTCCAAAAAGTGTTTAGAATTTTGAAAATTTTTGGATTTTGATTTTGGAAACCTTACTTAACAAATTTGTGTATGTTAAGTGAAGTTCCAAAATATGTTTTGAAAAGTTTTGAATTTTTGATTTGGAAACCTTACTTAACAAATTTAGGTATGCTAAATGAAGTTCCAAATATTGTTTGAAAATTTTGAATTTTTGGATTTGGAGACTTCGCTTAGCAAATTTGGGTATGTTAAGTGAGGTTCCATAATGTGTTTTGAAAATTTTTTGCATTTTGGATTTGGAAACTTTACTTAACAAATTTGGGTATGTTAAATGAGGCTCCAAATGGGTTTAGAAAATTTTAAAATTTTTAGATTTTGAGACTTTACTTAACAAATTTGGGCATGTTAAGTAAGGTTCCAAAATGTGTTTTGAAATTTTTTGAATTTTTGATTTTAGATTTGGAAACTTAACTTAAAAAATTTGGGTATGTTAAATGAAGTTCCAAATGTGTTTAGAAAATTTTGAAATATGATTGTTGATTTTTGATTTTGGATTAGAAAACTTTACTTAACAAATTTGGGTATGTTAAATGAAGTTACAAATGTGTTTTAGGAAATTTTAAAATATAATTTTTGATTTTTGATTTTGGATTTAAAAACTTCACTTAGAAAATTTGATTATGCTAAATGAATTTCCAAATGTGTTTTGAAAAATTTTATTGGATTTTTGATTTGGAGACTTCACTTAACAAATTTGGGTATGTTAAGGGAGGTTCCCAAATGTGTTTGAAAAGTTTTGAAAATTTTTGGATTTTGATTTTGGAAGCCTTACTTAACAAATTTGTGTATGTTAAATGAAGTTCTAAAATGTGTTTAGAATTTTGAAATTTTTTGGATTTTGATATTGGAAACCTTACTTAACAAATTTGTGTATGTTAAATGAAGTTCTAAAATGTGTTTAGAATTTTAAAATGTGATTGTTGATTTTGATTTTGGATTTTGAAACTTTACTTAGCAAATTTGATTATGCTAAGTGAAGTTCCAAATGTGTGTTTGAAATTTTTTGAGAATATGATTGTTGATTTTGATGCTTTGAAAAGAGGACCTCCATTCAACAAATTTAAGTATGTAGAGTGGAGATCCATTTTATTTTTGAAATATGATATTTTTATTTTGTGTGTGATTGTTGCTCTTTTTTTTTTGAAAGAGAGGAATTCCATCTTAAAACATATGTGGGATATGCTTAAGTAGACTTTCTTAAATGATATTTTATTTTATTAGTTGAGAATGAAATCTTCATTTAATAAACCTAAGTATATTAAATGAAGGTATTCATGTGTGCTTTTCAAAAATTTTGATTTTGTTTACAAATGAACTTTCCATTCAATAAGTGTGAATGTATTGAATAGAAGAGTTCATGTGTGCTTTTTGAAAAAGTTTTATAATTATGATTCTGATTTTGAAAAGGATGATTGTTTATTTTATTTTAAAAATGATATCTTCATCAAAGTGAATTGAAAGAAGATACTCATTTGTTCTTTTGGAAAATGTTATTAGTTTTATTTTGAAAATCCCTACATGTAACAATTATGTGAATTGATAAATGAGGGTGAAGAAATTTGTGGAAAATATTTTATTAAGTGCATTTTTGAAAAAGCAAAGTTCTTTATGGAAGTTTTATTATTTCTAGGATGAACCTTTCTTTATCATGAAGATGATAAGGAGAAAGTCATTATGATGTTTTTTTTTACTTTAGATCTTTTCATTCTACCCATTGGAGGAACCTAACGGGGGTTTTAAGACCAACAAGGAATGTAGTCCTAAAACCTAAAGATGTTGGCCAACTTAACTCAAGAATGAAATGAGCTAAGTGCCTACGGAAAGAAGGATAGTCTTGGATTCATACCAAAGTACAAACCCACTATCGATACTCAAAGACAATGATCATTTACCAAAGATGGCGAGAGGAACCATCCCCAATGGAGTCGCCAAGAAAATATATGGTGAATAAATATCTTATAGGGAGTCGCCTTTCAAATCTGTGGAGAAAAGAAAGAAGAGGCCTTATAGAAATTCATCTTGGTAAGATGCCACATAGATCCACAGATGTACTTATTCAAGTGATCGGATACGTCATCAAGGTATAGTGTACTATCTTGAGAGATAGAAATCACTTCCATTTAATGGAACCAATCACCTCAATAAGGACTCCTAAGGATGATGGCTCTGCATATGTACTAGGGATTCTTCCCCTACTTTACATGGAAAAGTAAAGCAGGGTTTATTTTAAACTAGGTTCATTAAGTTCTCTACAGGGGAAAGCCCCCATAGTTAATTACATCTTAAGGGATGGGATCCCTTAGGAAAACTCTCGATTTAGGTAAATGATCGTTGTCTTTGAAGATTTCAATAGGGAAGGACTATCAATCGATTGGTTTGTTTGTTTTGAAGATTAAATGGGATTGATCAAAAGAGGGAGTTATTATCAAAGCCAAAATGGGATGCTCACAATGTGAGGAAACCTAGCAAGCATCTGAAACTATCTTAAAATTGGGCTTTACATTTTATAAATTGATTTAGCTTGTTCGAGTTGTATTTTTCATTAGAGTTTTAGGACTTAAGATTCCTTAACAGAAGATTAAGGAAATGCCTAAGAGGTGAGGAATTATGCTTATGGCCCACAAAAAGGAGAAGCAACCTTAGAACCTAAATCTAGGGAGCTTCGGCGAGGGTCGAAAGCATAACCTAAATCTAAGGAAAAAATGGGTATTTGGTTTGCCTCCATAAGAGAGGACAAACCACCTGATAACTTGAACTTACAATCTGGGTACCAACTAACTCCTCCTAATTTTAAATACATGTAGGCAAATTTTATGCTTATGCAAGATAGCTAGGCTATTTTTATTTAGAAAGAGACTAAGTCCTTAAACTCACTCCCTAAAGAGACTAGATCATGTAAAGGGACATGCTTCAAATGACCTAAATCTAATGCATTTCAAATTTCATTTTATTTTATTTTTGGACAAACAATTTTATTTAGGCTAATAGGATTTTTTATGATTAATGCATGAGAAAGTAGATTATTTGCCAAAATCAACGAGAAGTTTAGGAGGTGAGTTTCCACCATGGCCCTCAAAGGTCAAGCTAAGTTATCTGGCAAAGATGGAAGCCTTCCAATCAAGAGTGAAATAAGATGCTGTTGTGCATGATATTATAAAGAAAAGAACTCATCCAGTTAAGGGGTTTCTAATTCTTTTATCTTGATTTTAATCCTAAGCTTTAGATGAGGTTATGAGTTGTTTAGTTTTAGTTCAAGTTGTTAAGTTGGGTAAAAGATTTATTTTTCCCTAAAGAGCCTAATCCACATCTAGGTCATACATAAAGAAAGGAAGAAACTAGGAAAAGCATGCCACTTAATGCACAAGTTAAACAAACATAAATCAATTTATAAAACTAGCACAAAAAGAATAAATGACTGTTTGTGGTCAGACACCACTGCACAAATCTAAAAATATCAAATATGGGTAGCCGAGCTCTATCCTTATACAACCCGGATTACAAATGAATAAAATTTACAATTTAAGAAAGGAATTCATTATTATGGGGGTCTTCAAGCTTTATTCTTCTTTCTTCTTTCTTCTTTCTTTCTTTTCTTTTCTTCTCTTCTTCTTTGGATCTTCCTTTGGATGGTTGAATGGTAGATGCTCCAAGGCTTTACATGGTACATAAGATATGATCTTATGACCAATGTTCATCCTAATCCCCCAAAACAAATCATTCCAACAATCCTAAATATACAAATTTTTACATGAAAAGGAAAAGAGAAATCTAACTAACACCTGCAAAATAAAGGTTAGTCAAATCACACCACACAAATCCAAAGCATGTATATCACTTCACATGAGTGACTAAGTCCACTGCCTATGGATTATGGGGGTAAGCACCTACAAGCAAGAAATAATTATATTTTTATTTATGATAGCGCCCCTTTAACACAATCCCCTGTAAAAAAGAATAGTTAAACTAATTACGTCATACCATTCATTCTATAAGTGTACACCCTAACATCCAGTCTAAAATATTCATCATAAAATAAAATATAACATCAAGCCATGCACCGACCTAACCTAAAGCTAGACGTGGTGACTTAGGCTAATGTGTGTTCTTTGAAGGTTTCTGTGACATACTTAGCTTAGGACTTTAGGTTTGAATTTTCTAAGTATGAAGAACATGTTCAACTTAGAGGAGGGTTTTATTTAAGTTGTTTAGTGATTTTGGGTTATTTTTAATTTCATGTTTTAATTTGGTTTAAGTGAAAACCTACAAATAATTACTAAGTTATAAAGAGAGGGAAAGAGAAAAAGATTTTTCTTTCCTTCCCTAATCCTTAAGTAATTTTTAAGGTAAGTTCACATTTTAGTTTCATTTAGGTGAATGTTTCAATTAAATCTTTTAATTAATCCTAAGTTTAGATCAACTCTAAACAAACCTATCAAAAAAATGCATTTTAAGATTAAGAAAAATGAATCAAAAGTCACATAACATACATTACTTCAATTCTTTCCCAACATATATAATATGCATATGGATGGACCATAAGCACATCTATACACACAAATAAAGATAATTAACACACTTTATGATGCATGCTAGGCAGTTCATTTAAGAAAATTTAGAAGATTTAGATGCATGATTTTCCTTAAGCAGAAAAGATTTTCCTTATCCAAAATTTCACATACATGCACGAAAGTAAGAAAGGCATAAGTACTACAGCGCCATAATTAACCAGAGGTGTAAGGTACAAGACCTACTTTGGGCTACTTAAAGCCTCGTAACCTCAAGATTGTCCAGACTAATATACCACTTTACTTAAGTACTAACATGCATATATAAGAAATGAAATGGAAAAAGAATATGCAAAAGTTATTTAATGGTTTCATTTTTGTTTAAACAATTTGTTCATGCAAGTATAAGCAATCCTCTTTAAGTGAGAGCATAGAGATGAATAGAGTATGGAATTAAGTAAGTATTGGGTTCTTTTCAAATGAACCCTACATCTTACTAACCCATCTTCAAAGCAATACTAACATAAGAAGGAAAGGAAAGGCTACACTAAACATGCTTTATAATTTCATCACATGCAAGCTAATAATTAATATATGAATAACACACTTTCATATTTGATGTTTCATTTATAGGTTTTGAAAATACTTTGGGTTTAGTAGTGATAATAGCCACACATATTTTTCTTTATCCATTACATGCACATTTGACATAAAGTAAATAATTTCATTTTAAAACTTTGAAAATATGAAATCATGGATGCATAAATCACAAGGCACATAATTTAACATGATGAGAAAGATCTAAAGAAATGTAATCATATAAACAAACTCACTTTACTTAATTCCTAAAGACATTCTTAAAGAATAAGAAAACTTAGAATAAATCAAAGTGAATTTTAAAATGATTTTTGTTTGTTTGAAGTTTGATTTAATTTTAAAATGGTGAGATGAGTTTGCTATTCCTAACTCATTCTCACACGTGTTTTATATTTATGTTTAATTTTTAGATAATTAGATCTATTTTTAAGTGTTGATTAGGTTAGGGTATATATTAAGTGGATTAATTAACCTTACCAAGCCACCTTAGAAAAATTAACTAAGTAATTATGAGCCAATGAGATGACATAAAATCCACAAGGTATGTAAATTTGTAATGCAACTTATAATGAAAAGGCCCAATGCAATTTGGCTCATAATTAAAAGTTAACTAAGCTAAAGGGGTTTTAGCTTAAGTACTTTTAAAACATCCCTTCACACTTATGAAAGAAGGTTTAATTTCCTTTAATTAGACTTAGGCTATTGAACACCTATGAATCTACCTGAGTTAGACTAATTAAGTTCTGGAAAATTTTAGAATTTTTTGAAAATTATTTAAAGGGGTATTTAATGAATTAACCCTTAATTAAGAAGAGATTAAGGAAAGAAAAGGGAATTTAGGGACTAGCTTAGGGGAAACACCCCAAAATTATTTCATAAAACCCCTATTCATTGGATCTAGCCTTAATCCAACTTAATCATATGGAAAACCTACTAATTATATCTTAATTACCCTTAATTACATGAAGAGGGAAATTAGGGAATGAGCTAGAAATTTCCCTAATCAAGGCCTCAATAAATCTCAAAAAATTAAGGGAGGCAGAGGTCATCTCGTAAAATGAACCCTAGAAGTTAGAGATTAATTGGTGACTTAATTAAGGAAAAATTTGCTAATTTACATTTCCAGAGAAACCCAAATTTAGAGAAAACTGAAATCAAAATATATTGAAAACATTTTTAGAAAATTCTAGATGGAATTATGTATCCATTGCATTTTTCCTTATATATTTTTTAATTTTTTTAGGTTGAGTTTCAATTTTTTGAATGTTTGTAAATTAATTAGAAATTAAGAATAATCCCTAACTAATCCGTCTCGCCACGCATGACGCAATATCGCGCATTATCGCAACAGCTACTTATCGTGTGGAACGGCGGCACTCTTTACCCTTAGTCGTCTGATCAAAGATCGGACAGCTGAGGATACACCCATGATTTTAAATCAGATAAATGATATAAAGACGTGGGAAATAATCTTAGCCGTCCATCTAAAAATGCGCTAATGGACGACTGAGATGGGGTGAGCTCTTCCTTGAGGATGAATGTAAATCGTTCACAATCAAAGGGGAGATCTGAGCCCGATCCTTCATGGATTCATTCAAGACTCAACCCACACCATCTAAAGGACCAAAGCGACCAATCCAACGGTGGATTTTACATGAAATGGAAATTTCTTTCACAAAAGACCAACACCTCCTAGCCTAAGTGATCAAAAATTCACTAACCTCATCGGAGGTGATCACCAGTGCTTGGGATCGATGAGGTAGCTTCGTCTAGTGGAGAAGAAGCCCTGTTGAAGTTTCTAGCTCTTGAGGTTGAGTGTAGAGCTCTATGGACCAACACCTCTTCACTCCTCTTACGGCTTTGATTGAATTGATCTTCCCTTTGCCTCTAGAACTCAATTGGTTGCTTAGGCAAGTTCGAATTGGTCCTTGGATGATGAGTGTAGAAGGAATTTAAGTGGGATCAAGTATAGAGGGACTTGAGAATTCAGACTCTCTATTTTGCATGCAAAAAAGAATGGGAAATCTAAATCTTCTCTAGGGACCTTGGGGGAGCTCTGTGAAGGTTTCTTAAGCTTCCTAAGTTCCAATCGAATTATAGCAATAAAAGTTTCTATGGATTAGGGGGAGTATATCTCCCCCTATGGTAATCAGATGGCCGAGCATAAGCTTATCATTTTGACCCAATTGACCATATGTGATGAGTTATTTTGGCTGTTAGAGGTGTGGACATGGTCAGTTTGGCCAGAGGAGTGGAAGGCTAACTCCCATGTGCATCCAATTGAGCTTTGGGGGGAGTTTGAAATTTCAATTTGGCCATGGGTGGTCGGGTTTGGTCCATGGGCCAAATGGGTTGACCCAAACCCATTGGGTTGGGTGCACCACTCATAACTAGGTCCTCTTGAGGTTTTGGGAGAGCCTCAAGTGATTGTAATGAGTGCATGACTAAAATACCCATGGGCTAGGCCAAAATTTATTCTATGGCCTAGGGATATAATGGTCATTTTGCTATTTTTTTTAATTTGAGTATGTTTGGTATGTTGAGAAAATAGGTTGGGCCAAGTTTCAATGGATTTGGAATCCATTTTATAGGGTTTGGCTCATGTTGACACATTTAGGTCAAAATGGGTCAACTTGACCAATAGGTCAAATTGGATCAAACCAAGGGTTGGGTCAAGTTCATATGACCATTTGAAATGTTTTGGTGCCTTTGGTTTGGTTCAATTTGGTATATATTAGGTTTTGGCTCATATGACTCATTTAGGTAAAATGGGTCGAGTTGACCTATTTGACCCATTTGACCTATTTGGTTAGGTAAAGGGTAGGTTTAGGTTTGGTTAGTCATATGGAGTGGATTGGTATCGTTGTTTCTAATCAATTTGAGTTAGATTCAAATTTGGCTCAACATGACCCATTTAGGTCATGTTGGGTCTAAGGTCAATTAGGCTAGGTTGGGTCTAGTTGTCCAATTGATGCTTTGGTCAAGTTCTACAAGTGATTTAGGATGGACTTGAGCCATCAGTTTCAATCAATTTGGCTTAGATCAAAGTTTGACACATTTTGACCCCTTAGGTTAAAATGGGTTAACTTGGGTGAAGTGGACCAAATGGGCTAGGTTAGGCTCAAATGTTAGCTTGGTCAAGTTCGAACATAGGTCATGAGTGAACTTAGATCAATGGTTTCAATCAATATAGCCTATAGTGGATTTTGGCTGTGTTGGGTTTCATTTTTGGTTAAGTGTTGACTTAGTCAACCCTTAGGTTTGACTTGGTTTGACTCAATTTGATTGATTGATCATTCCATGATGATTGTTGATCAAAATGAGAGGGGTATATGAGTTTGGTTCAATCCAATTTGGTTAGGATCAAAAGATGGCTCATAGGGATACTTTAGGTCACTTTGGGTCAAGTGAGCCTAAGTGGGTCAAATGGTTTGGTCAAAGCTTGATTTGAAGTTGATTGATCTTGTATACAGACTTATGATTGAAATATAAATCAATTTATAAGTGGTTTTAAGTCAAATGGATTTTGATCCATTTGAAAATTCAAGGAGGAAGAATATGAAGGAGTTTTGGGTTTGATTTTTGATTTGGGGTTTGATTGAAGGATTGAGGTTTGGATTTATATATGGACTCATGATTGTAGGATTGATTGAACCATGAGAGAAAATCAAGGTTTTGGCTTGATTTGAATTGATTTTGGCTAACTTCAAGATTTTGACTTGAAAGGCTTAGATTTGATTTTGAGTGGATTTGAGTTTGATATTTGGATTTGGTTTTGATTGTTTGAATTTATAATTCATTTATATATGTGAATATAAATGAGAATATGAATTGATCATGAGAAAATTTTAGGAATTTGAAAGGGTTTAATCATGATTTAGGTTAAATCCATTAAAGGGAATTTAAAGGATTTAATTGAATTTTTAAATATAAAATTAATTTTTGAATTGTATTTGATGGATTTATATTTATATTACATTTATATATGAGAACATAAATTAGAATACAAATATATTTTGAGAAAATCCCATGAGTTTGAAGTGGTTTGATCAAAGTTTAGGTTAAATCCATTAATGAAAAATTAAGGGATTTAAGGGAATTTCTAGCATTTTAAATTTGGAATTTAATTTTTGAGTTGGATTGAATTGAGTGATATTTACATTTCATTTATATATGAGAATATAAATGAGGATATAAATAAGTTTTGAGAAAATCGTGAGGATTTGAATATGTTTGATCAAGTTTTAGAGTTGATTTTGGCTAAGTCCTTTAATGGAAAATCAAATAAAATTAGAAAGATTTTCATGAATTGATTTAGAATTTTGAACTTAATTTGATGAGTTTGAATTTATATTTCATTTATAAATGTGAATATAAATGAGAATATAAATGGATCATGAGAAAATATCAAAGGTTTGAATAGGTTTAGATCATGATTTTGGCTAAGTCTTTAAGGAAGGATTAAGGATTTAGGAAATTTTGACTTAGGAATTTTGATGGATTTTAATCATGGGTTTCAATCATGGATCTCAATCATGGATTTCAATCATGAAATTGTATCATTGAATTGAATTGATTTTGAGAAAATTAAATAGAATTGATTTGGTGTTTGACTTGAAAGAAGAGAAGTGAGGAAAGGTTTAGGATAAGGGTAGGAGATTTTCCTAACACTCTTAAGGCATGACTTATTCCTATGGATAACTCTTCTACGTCTTCTAGGGCTAGGTAAAGTGTCCACATAATCACTAGATGTGTCTTAAGATAAAGAAACTGTTAAAGTCTAAGAGAAATCCTAAGCCTAAGATGGAGGTGTTGAGAACTCATTCTAAAAATGAGGTCAACAGGGGGATAACAGATCAAAGGTCAAACTGTGTCCTGGACTCTGAGCGTTCATATGCTCCACCTACTTTGCTTAGAATAGATCGAAGGCTGGCGTACAACCTCCTACTCTAGGAAACTACAGGCTAAAACTACACCAATGGAGGAGGTGATGAACGGATCCTCCTGACATCCTATCTGTCTAATCTAGAGAGAGGATGGAACTGGTTTTCTGTAACCAGTGGTGATGTGATAATGGGAGACTCATCCATGATTGAGCAAGCTGCTGCCTCTAGCTCCCTAGCTATCCTAGTGTAAAACTGCTTGATCACGCGGTTCTTATTCCTACGCTGGGTACAGGTAGGATGGGAGGAGTGCGAGCTCAACCCATACTCAATTGTAGGGGAGGCAAGCCCTGAGACCAAGGGAGCCTTACCCTTAGAGGTTATAGATGGTAGGGTACTAGCCCTCACTGGGTTAACATGAGCAACTCTAGGACAAACTACAACTAGAGCCAATACTACTGGCACTATAATAATTGAAGTAAGACCGCCATAGCTCCGGAGAGACATCAATCGAAGGTAAGTCTATCCCGATGACCAACTTCACCTTTGTCCTCATCAGTAGTGAGGGAGTGCCCTCACAAGTGATCCTAGCTCAACTAATCACCAAAGTGAATCGGTGGGTATGGTCTGGGAAGTGGCCGATCTAGATCCATACCGGAAGAAGGTGAAGATTTTTTGAGCCCACCATTTCACAATAGACTTAAAGAACTGTACACTTTTGTAAAGAATCTGCAATAAGAAATGAACTTGTATTAGACTTCTATCTCTATAGGTTTTGTTGAATTTTGAATCTGAAAATTTGAACCCACATCCAACAACTTGGAAGTGTTAAGTTGGGTTTAAATGGATTTGAGAAAATTGTTTGAAAGAGGAATTTGAATATGAATCCAACACCAACAAATTTAAGTATTTGAAATATGGATTCAAAATTTTTGATAAGGATGCTTCCATAGGTTCATTGTTGTTTTGAATTTGATTTTTTTTTTTTGTTTGAGGACCCTTTCCTTTAACAAATTTGGGTATGTTAAAGTAAGGGTCAACTTGATTTTATTTTTGTTTGATTGATTTAGAATATCACTTACTTAGCAAATTTAGGTATGCTAAGTGAAGTGAAAGTGTTTGTGAATTTTGTTTTATTTTGATTTTTGGAAAATTTTGGAATTCTTACTTAGCAAATTTAGGTATGTTAAGTGAAGAACCCAAGTGTGTTTTGTTTGATTGTTTTGAAAAATAGGATCCTTAGCAAATTTAGGTATGCTAAGGAAATCCTAAGTGTGTAATTTATTTTTGATGTGTTTTGAAAGTGGAGACTTAACTTTAGCAAATTTGGTATGCTTAAGATGAAGTCCTACTTAATTTTGTGAAATGAAAATTTCACTTAGCAAATTTGGGTATGCGAAAAGAAACTCCAAATGGTGTGTTCAAAATTTTTGATTTATTTTGGTTTTGAAAAGTTGGAAACAACTCCTTAGCAAATTTGGTATGCTAAGGAAAGAAGTTCTGAAGGTGTTTGAGAATTTATTTATTTATTTTTTTTGACTTTGGAAACTTCACTTAGCAAATATGAGTATGCTAGGCGAGGTTCCAAGATTGTTTTAAAAAATATTTGATTTTGGATTTGAAAGCTTCACTCAGCAAATTTAAATATGCTAAATGAACTTCCAAATATGTGTTTAAAAATTTTTGGATTTTGATTTTGGAGACTCCGCTTAACAAATTTGGGTATGCTAAATGAAGTTCCAAAATGTGTTTTAGAAAATTTTTGGATTTTGGATTTGGAGATTTCACTTAATAAATTTGGGTATGTTAGATGATATTCCAAATGTGTTTAGAATTTTAAAAGTATGATTATTGACTTTTGATTTTAGATTTGGAAACTTCACTTAACAAATTTGAGTGTGAAGTTCCAAAATTTGTTTTGAAAAAATTTCAAATATGATTGTTAAAGTTTTAATTTTAGAAAAGAGGGCTTTCATTCAACAAATTTAGGTATGTAGAATGGAATCAATATTATTTTTTAAATATGAAATTTTAGTTTTGTGTGTGATTGTTGCTTTTTAAAAGAGAGGAATTCCAACTTAAAACATATGCGAGATATGTTCAAGTGGGACTTCCTAAAAGATATTTATTTTTAGTTAGGCATGAAATCTTCATTTAATAAATTTAAGTATATTAAATGAAGATATTCATATGTGCTTTTGAATAGTTTATTTTTTGTTCGGAAATGAACTTTCCATTCAATAAATGCGAATGTTTTGAATATAAAGATTCATGTGTGCTTTTTGAAAACTTTATGATTATGACTGTGATTTTTGGAAAAGATAATTATTCATTTTATTTTGAAAATGAAATCTTCATCAAAGTGAATTGAAAGAAGATATTCATTTGTGCTTTTGGAAAATGTTGTTTGTTCATTTTGATTGAAAATGAAAACCTTCATTCAATAAATTTGAGTATACTGAATGAAAGTGTTCATTTGTCCTTTTGGAAAATGTGATTACTGATTTTGATTGAAAATGAAAACCTTCATTCAATAAATTTGAGTATATTGAATGAAAGTGTTCATTTGTGCTTTTAGAAAAATATGATTATTGATTTTGATTTCTGGAAAGTGAAGTCCTCATTTAATAAATTGAATAAGGAAGCTCACTTGTGCTTTTTGAAAAGAATAATTTTGGATTTTATCTACATATAACAATCATGAAGATTGTTAGATGAGGTTGGTTTACAAAATTTTTGTGAAAATATTTTTATTATGTGCATTTTGGAAAAGTACTTTTTGGAAGGAAGATGTTTTTTTTATAAAAGATTTATTTTTCTTTATATCTGGAATGAACCTTTCCTTACCATAGAAATAGTAAGGAGGAAGTCTTTAGTTATTTCTTTTTATAAAATTTTTAGTTTCACATATTGGGGAACCAAATAGGGGTTTTAAGACCTACATGGAATGAGGTCCTAAAACCTAAAGATGTTAGTTAGCAAAGGATGAAAAAAGTAAGTGCCAATGGAAAGAAAGATAGTCTTGGATTTATATAAAATAAAACCCACTATCGATACTTGAAGACAATGATCATTTACCAAAGAGAGAGGAACCATCTCCGGATGCTTGAAAAATATTTGCATTCATCTATCCTTTTGGAGAGGATAAATGAAAATAGAAATATATGCCTTTTAGTTCAGACACCACGTAGATCCGCTTATGTTCTTATTAGGGTGATCGGGTATGACATTGAGGAGAGGTGTACTATCTTAAAAGATAGAAGCCATCACCCTATAATGGACCTAATCACCTTAATAAGGACTCCTGAGGACTACGGGTCTGCATATGTACTAGAGATTCTTCCCTTATTTTACATGGAAAAGTAAAATAGGATTTATTTAAAACAGGGTTCGTTAAGTTCCCTATAGGGGCAAGCTCCCATAGTTAATTACATCATAAGGAAGGAGATTCTTTAAGAATACTCTCGATTAAGGTAAATGATCATTGTCTCCAAAGATTTCAATAAGTAGGACTATCAATCAATTAGTTTATTTTTGCCAAATCAAGTGGGATCGATCAAGAGGAGGGAGTTCTTACTGAAGACAAATGGAGTTGAGTAGGGGATGTTTAGGATACTAGGAAGCCTAGTAAACATCCCAAACTATCCTATGGTTGGGCTTTACAATTTTGAAATTGAATTACTTATTTGAGTTGACTTTTTATTAGAAGTTTAGGGCTTATAATTCCATAATACAAGGTTATGGAAATGCCTAAGAGGTGAGGATTTATGCTTATGGCCCATAGAAGGGAGAAGCACGACCTAAATCTAAGGCAAAAAAATGAGCATTCAATTTTCCTCCACAAGAGAGGACAAACCACCCAACTGCTTGGACTTACAACCACCTGGGGGTGGCCACCAACTAACTCCTCTACGATTTTAAATAAATGTAGGCAAGTCTTATGCTTATGCAAGATAGCTAGGCTGTTATTTATTTAGAAAGAGACTAAGTCCTTAAACTCACTCTCTAAAAAAACTAGATCATGTAAGGGCATGCTTCAAATGACCTAAATCTAATGTAAATAATATTACATATTATTTCCATTTTTAGAGAATCATTTGACTCAGGCTATAGGATTCTTTATGCCTAATGCATGAGAAATTGGATTATGGGCCAAAATCAGCAAGATGGGAGGTATGTTTCCACCATGGCTCTCAAAGGTCAAGCCAAGTTCTCTGGCACAGGTGGAAGCCCTCCAAATCAAAAGTGAAGCAATATGCTGTTATGCATGATGTTGTAAAAAAAAATACTCATCCAGCTAAGGGGTTTCTAATTCTTTTATCTTGATTTTTAACTTAGGATTTAAATGAGGTTATGAGTTATTCATTTTTAATTTTGAGTTGATTAATTTGGTAAAAGATTTATTTTTTCCTAAGAGACCAATCTTCATCCAGCCCATACATCAAAGCAAGGAAGAAACTAGAAAAAGGATGCCATTTCTAAAGCACAAGCTAAATAAAACATCAAACATTTTATAAAGCTAACACAAAAGAATAAAAGGCCATGTTTGGTTGGGCACTATTGCAGAAACCCGAAAACAAATTAGGTAGCTGAGCTCTACCATTATACAACTAGGATTACAAATGAATTAAGTATAATTAAGCAAGGAATTCATTGTTATGGGGGTCTTCAAGCTTCATTTCTTCATGCTTCTTTTCTTCTTTCTTTTTTGGTTCCTTCATTTGGGTGGTTGGAAGGTGGATGCTCCAAAGGCTTAAAAAAATGAACATGCTTAAAAAATATCCCAAAATCATACCATAAACCTCCTAACCACTTAAACAAAGTTAATTAACTTAATCAAGGAGTTAAACTACTGTTCACATGCTTAATTAATCTTAATTACATTAAGAGAGTGATTAAGGGTTCATTAATTAATTTTTCTAATTAGCTCATTAATAAATTTCAAGAAAATTAGGGGACGCAGAAGTCATCCCATTAAACATGCCTAAGAAGTTTGGAATTAATTAATGAAGTCATTAAGGAGTAATTAGGGTTATTAAGTTTTTAAATAAACCCTAATTAAGAAAATATACTGTTCAAATTTAATTAGAAACAATTTTATTGGATTGTCCTTTGAAATAGCACCATGGGATTCGCGCGTGGTGCCGCATCGGTCGCTGAGCGGGAAAGATTGAGTCAACGTACGGAAAGCGAGCTGCTGCTCGCTCTAGCCGATCGTCGATCGGATGGTCCAGATCAAATTGTGCTATCCGAAGGCCCAGATCATGCGATTGACATGTGATCTGAGCCATCCGATCATGCAAACTGCACAATCAGACGATCTAGATCACATTAGGCAATCCAAAGGCCCGTATCGCATAATCCGAGCTGTCCGATCCCGCGAATCATGGGATAAGATCTTGGTTGCTTTATCATCAGAGGTGAACAATGATTTTAGGCTATTTTTTTAAAAGGTTTCTAAGTGAAAACTTGTCTAAATGGACTCATTTTCATATTGATTCACACTAAAAAAATTCTATTTTCTAATTGGGATGATTTAAAGTAAAAATGCAGGATTATCTAGGGTAGATTCTTAAAAATCATAAAAAATCTATCACAAAATGAAAGATCCTAAGGCCGATTATAGTTTTTGAAGGTTACCTCACCGTGGATGATTTAAGGTGGTGGTGGTGACTCGAGCACACTGTCGAGTGAAGCATGAAGCCTTGGACTGAGCTTAGATCCTCGCCTTCATGTCGAAATAAAGTTTCCTCTGGTGATCATCATTTCCTTGCTGAAATCCCCTTAGTTTTGGTGTATTTCTCTCCAAAATGAAGTGGACAATTGCTAATGGATTTTTGGAGCACTAGGAGGAGGAGAATGAGAGGAATGATGATTTTCTTCAGCCACTAAAGCCTTAAAATGAAAAGTGTAGTGAAATGAGCCTTTTTCCACTTTTTGTTTAAAATTTTTGGCTCTAAACTCATGTCACTTGGCTTGGGGTGGTTGAGAATGAAGAGAATCAACCTAGGTGACTTTCTATGGTTGGCTAAGGCATGCAAAGTGGCTGCCATGAAGGACAAGTGGGTGTCCTAGCCAAGGGGCGATGAGTATCCTTCATGCCAAGTGTTCCAATGGGAGAGGTGAGGTGATTTCACCTCCCCATGAGTCATGGCTATCCCAAACACTCTTTGGGTCAGAAAATCAGTATCCTTGGTGCTTATGTGTCAATGGATGAGTGCCAAGTGGACAAGGAAGAGAAATGACCACTTGGGAAAAGTGTCTTTTCTCATGGGATGCCCTTGACCTAAGGGTAGTGGTCATTTAACATTGAATTTGATTTGAATAGATTTAAAATGGATCAAAAGTAAGTTGGACCAAATTTCATGTCATTTGAAGTTCATTTGGTTTAATTTGGGTTAATTTGACCCATTTGGGTCAAATCGGGTCAAAATGGGTTAGGTTGACCAATTGGTCAAATTGAGTCAAACCAAGAGTTAGGTCAAGTTCAAATTACTATTTGGAGTATATTGGTTCAATTGGTTTCAATTAATTTGGTTCAATTTTGATTTAATTTAGATTTTGGCTAATTTGATCCTTTAGGTCAATTTTGTGACCAAATTGACCAAATTTGAATCATGCTTGTTTTGGGTTTGGTTGATCATTTGGAATGTATTGTTATCTTTGTTTCTAATCAATTTGGTTTATATTTGATTTTGGCTTGATTTGACCTTCTAGGTCAAGTTGGGTTCAGGGTCAATTGGGCTAGGTTGGGTCTAGTTGGCTAATTGGTCAAATTAGGTTAAATTGAGGCTTTGGTCAAGTTCAATAATTAATTTGGAGTGAACTTGAGCCATTGGTTGCAATCAATTTAGTTTAGGTTACAATTTGGCTAGTTTGGATTCATATGGGTTAAAGGGTTGACTTGGTCAACAGGTTAGGTTGACTTGGTTTGACCCAATCCATGACAATTGATTAACCTATGATGATCAACAAACATGACATGAAGTTTGGATTGGCTTAATTAACTTTGATTTGAATTGAATTGGATTTTGATTTATGTAGGTCAAATTGGCCACTTTGGGTCAATTGGATTTAGTTGGCTCATTGATTCAAGTTTGGTTGAACTCACATATGGATTTATGATTGAAATATAAATCCATTTGCAAGAAATTTGGAGTCAAATGGGTTTTGATTCATTTGATGATTTCAAGTCAAAGGGTGAACATGAGTTTGACTTAGGTTTAATTTTTGAATTTAGTTTTGGTTTGATGATTGAAGTTTATGTTTTTATTTGGATTCATGATTGTAGGATTGATTGAATCATGAAGAAAAATCAAGGGTTCAGCTTGATTTGAGTTTGATTTGGATAAGTTCAAGATTTTGTCTTGTAGGCTTAGGTTCGATTTTTGATTGAATTTGGATTTAATTTTTGAATTGATTTTTGGAGATACGAATTTTTATTGAATTTGAATTGATTTTGATTTGATTTGATCTAAGTCCATAAGATAGAATCGAAGGGCTTCAAAAAGATTTTTGGAATTTGAACTTGGATTTCAATCATGGGTTTCGATTATTTGGAATTGATTTATGATTTGAGAAAAATCATTGAAATTGATTCAAAGTTTGATTTGGTGTTGAAGTTGATATGAATTTTGAGTTGATTTGAATTTGACTTGAAGGAAGAAAGTGAGGAGTTGGTTCAAGCTATAGGGTAGGCAAATTTTCCTGACACCCCTAAGACATGACCTATTCCTATGGCTAAGTCTTCTAAGTCTCTAGGGCTAGGTTAAGTGTCCACCTAATCACTAGATGTGTCTTAAGACTAAAGAATTCTTAAAGTCTAAGAGAAGTCCTATGTCTAAGGGAGGGGTTGAGAGCTCATTCCAAAAATGAGATCAACAGTGTACTTCTTAAGTCATAGCATAGGAATGAATATGAAATGGAAATAGCCAAGTATTGTGTTCTTTTCAAATGAACTATACACTTTGCCAAATCCTATTCAAAACTATACCGAAAGAGAGGAGAAGGAAAATCACACTAAGCACATCCTTATGTTTTACTCACATGCAAGCTTATATGTTAGATATAAGTAACACACTTTCAATTCTGATAATTGATTCATATATTTTGAAAATAATTTGGATTTAATAGTGATAATAGCCACTTAGATTCTTAGTTTAGCCAAAACATGCAATTTGACATAAATAAAATATTTTCATTTTAAATTTGATTTTTGAAAAGAATGAATGTATGAAATCATATGACACACACATTTAGCATGTTAGGAAAGAACTAAAGTAATGAAAGCATGTAAACACATTCACCTTAATTAATTCATAAATACAATCTTATGAAATAAGAAAGCTTAAAGCAAATCAAAGTTTATTTAATGTTATTTTTGTTTGATTTTGAGTTTGATTTAATTTGGAAAATGTGAGGTGAGTTTGTTATTCCTAACCCATTCCCACATGTGTTTGATATTTTTGTTTAATTTTTAGGTGATTAGATTCATTTTATATTTTGATTGGGTTAAGGTATGAATTAAGTATGTTAATTACCCCTTACTTACACCACCTTATCATAGCTAATCAAATAATTAAGAGCCAATGAGATGACATAAAACTACACAAGGAATTTAAATCAGTAATGCACCTAGGAGAAAAAGTAACTAATACAATTTGGCTCATGGTTAATGATTAATTAAGCTAAGGGGTTTATCTTAAGAAATTTCAAAACACCCTTCACACATATGAGTTGAATTTTGATTTCCTTAATTGTACTTAGGCTTTTGAATACCTAAGCATCTACCCAAGAAGAATTAATTGAGTTTTGGAAAGTTTTAGAATTTCATGAAATTAATTAAGGGGATAATTAGTGAATTAAACTTTAATTAAGGTAAGATTAAAGAATAAAGGGGGTTTAAGGAATATCTTAAGAGAGTATCCCAAAATTATTCCTTGAACCTCACATTCACTTAATCAAAACTTAATTGGCTCAATCAAAGGGTTAAATCACTAATTATACCCTTAATTAAGTCTAATTATATTAAGGGCATGATTAAGGAATGAACTAGCAATTTCCCTAATTAAGCCACCAATAAATCCTAAGCAAATTAGGGGAGATAGAAGCTATCCCTCTAATTACACCCAAGAAATTTGAGATTAATCAATGGATTAATTAGAGAGTAATTAGCAAATTAATATTCTCAATAAAACTTAAATTCAGAGAAAAGAACTGCTCAAAATTAATCAAAATTAATTTTAAAATATTTTATATTCAATTATCTTTCTAGTGCAATTTATTTCATATTTTTTTGATTTTTCTATGTTGAGATATGAATTTTAGAAGTTTAGGTGATTAATTAGAATTATTTAAATTCTTAATTATATCATTAATCCCATTGGCGCCACGCATGCCACTGACGCGACATGTGCTTTACATGCATCACAGTCAGATTAGGTATTTAACACATCACATCATAGCGCCGTGTGTCGGCAGTGCTACGCACTTTCTCCTAAGTCGTTCGATCAAGGATCAGACGTCTGAGATTAAAACTATGGATCTGAGGGAGAAAAATAAAGATATTATGCATTTTAATCTTGGCCATCCATCCAAAATGCACGGATGGACAACCAGAGATCCATCCCTATAATTCTCTACGGGAAAGGGGACCCATCCATCTTCCAGGCCATGATCTGAGCTCGATTGAGCTCGGATTGGGCTAGAATTTGGCCCACACCTTAATCATGCATCCTAGATCACATCTAATGGCCAAAATCCTATGCCATGAAAACTTCTTTCACAAAGCTCCAAACCACATTGAATTTAAGCTTGAAAAATGGCTAACCTCATCGAAGGTGATCACCGGCACTCGATTCCCTTGGAGTAGCTTCGTCTGGTTGAGACGAATCTTTGCTGAAAGTTTGAGCTCTTGAGGTTGAGTAGATGGCTCTATGGACTACCCCCCCGCCCCCTTTGCCTTGAGCTCAGCTTTGGTCTAGGGCATGCTTCCTTTGCCTTTGGAGCATGGGAAAGAACTTAGGTAGGCTCAACTTGGTCCTCTGATGATGCTTGAAGAAGGAATTGAGTTGGTTTGAAGTGTAGAGAAAGTTGGAAAATCAGTGGAATTTCCCTATTTTCAAGTGATGAAAACTGAGAATGGAGATTTCAAATCCTCTCTAGGAAGCTTGGAAAGACTCTCTAAAGCTTGCTCTGAGTTCCTATGCTTCAATCGATAAAGGGGAAGTGAAAATTCAAATGAATTAGGGGGAGTATATATCCCCCTTTGGCAATCGGACGGTTGAAGCTTGCCATGCCATTTTGATCCAATTGCCCATAAGGAGTGGGTTTGTTAGGCTATTAGGAGTGTCCTTAAGTTCAGTTTTGGCCAAGGAGTGGAATGGTGAACTCCCCATGTATTTCAATTTAGTGGGAGAAGGTTTTCCATGTGGCCATTTCCATGCACATGGTTGATTTGGTTATTAGGTTGGGTTTGGCTGACCAAAACCCATTGGGTTGGGTGCACCACCCTCCCTAGTGTTCACTTGATCCACTAGGAGAGTGCCAAGTGGGTATGCAGAGGATTTGGCCAAAATTTACTCTATGGCCTAGGGGTAAAATTATCATTTAGCTAATTTTTGAATTTAGGCATGTTTGGTATGTTGAGAAAATAGGTTTGGCCAAGTTTCATTGAATTTGGAGTTAGTTTGATGTGATTTGGCTCATGTTGACCCATTTAGGTCAAAATGGGTCAACTTGGGTCAAATTGACCAAGTGGTCAAATTTGGTCAAACCAAGGGTTGCGTCAAGTTCATATGACCATTTGAAATGTTTTGGTGGCTTTGGTTTTATTCAATTTGATTTAGGTTTGAATTTGGTTCATATGACTTCAGTTAGGTCAAATGGGTCAAGTTGACTAATTTGACCTATTTGACCTACTTAAGCTAGGTCATGGGTAGGTTTAGGTTTGATTAGTCATATGAAATGGATTGGTATCTTTATTTCTAATCAATTTTGGTTAAGTTTGAATTTGGCTCAATATGACCCTTTAGGTCATGTTAGGTTCAAGGTCAATTAGGCTAGGTTAGGTCTAGTTGGCCAATTGAGGCTTTGGTCAAGTTCAACAAGTGATTTGTAATGAACTTGACCCATTGGTTTCAATCAGTTTGGCTTAGATCCGCTTTGACACATTTTTTTTTTTAGGTCAAGTTGGGTCAACTTGGGTCAAGTGGCGATTGGACTAGGTTAGGCTCAAATGTTGACTTGGTCAAGTTCAAACATTGATCATGAATGAACTTAGATCATTGGTTTTAATCAATTTGGCCTATAATGGATTTTGGCAATGTTGGGTTTCATTTTGGCTAAGTGTTGACTTGGTCAACCCTTAGGTTTGACTTGGTTTGACCCAATTAGATTGATTGAACATCTCATTGATCATTTCATGAATTTAAATTGATTTGAAGATGATTTAGGCTAAGTCCTTAAGAGGGCATCAAAGTGACTTAGGAAAGATTTATGAATTTGGATTTGACTTTTGGGTTTAGTTTGATTGAATTGAGTTCATATTTCATTTATATATGTGAATCTAAATGAGAATATAAATGAGTTATGAGAAAATTTCATGAATTTCAATTGATTTGAAGATGATTTAGGCTAAGTCCTTAAGAGGGAATTAAGGACTTAGTAAATATTTGGAATTTAGAATTTGGAATTTCAACTTGGATTTCAATCATGGATTTCAATCATGGGTTTCAATCATGTGGCATTGATTTGAGTTTGGGAAAAATTAATTAGGCTATAATTAATTTAGGTTTGATGATGACTTGATTTGGAGTTTGACTTGAAGGAAGGAAGTGAGGAATGTGGTTTAAGCTATAAGGTAGGCAAATTTTCTTAACACCCCTAAGGCATGAGCTATTGCTATGGCTAAATCTTCTAAGCCTCTAGGGTTAGGTTGAGTGTCCACCTTATCACTAGATGTGTCTTAAGACTAAGGATCTTTTAAAGTCTAAGAGGAGTCATATGTCTAACATAGAGGGGTTGAGAACTCATTCTAAAAATGAGGTCAACATCCATATAAGAATTTCCTGACTACTTTGAGTTGAGATAAGTCCCCGAGTCGACACTCTCTCAGTAGTAGCCCTTAGGCCGGGTTCAACTTATTATACCACCGATGGGTTACCCCGTCGATCATCCTTGCTTTGAAAGATATAAGTCTGTTACTCATTCTTTCCAGCACGATCATTGAAAACCAATGGGAAGCCTTAGGTCGGGTCTGATTTGTTGCGCAAGCGACTGATCACCCCAGTGGTTCCTTGTTTAGGAAGATGTGAGCCCTCATGCTTTCTTCTTAACTCGACCATTGCAAATCGAAAGGCACCCCTTAGGTTGGTTAGTTCTACCTAATGGATGGTAGACTATCCCTTTTGGATTTGTAAATCTAAGATAGGTCTAGGATGATATTAGCTCATTCTTAGTAGATCCATCGCACACCGACAGGGTCCATCTAAAATCAAATTAATTCTGACTATTCTTGAGTGGATATGAGTCTATAGCGGCATTCACTCAAATGGTCACCTTAGGTTGGGCTTGATTTGTTGTGCCATCAACAGATCACCCCAACTGCTGATCCCTACTTTGAAAGATGTAAGTATGTTATGCTTTCTTCTTAGTACAGTCATTGCACACCGAAAAGCAATCCTTAGGCTGAATAGTTCTACCTTGTGGCTAGTAGATAACCCCTTTGGATTTGTAAATTTGAGACATGTTAAGGCCTACATAGCCCCTTCTTAGTAGGTCCATGGCACGCCAACAGGGTCCATAACATAACACACCAAATTAAATTAAATCAATTCAAATCATATGAAATATAAATAAAATTAATCATCAGGACTACTCTTGAGTTGAGGTAAGATCCCTAGCGGTGCTTACTCAATAGTCACCTTAGGTAGGGTTCTAAGTGTTGCTCATCTAACAGATCACCCCAGCAATTTTTCCCCTCCTTTGGAATTCTGCTACACTTTCTTCCTAGCATAGTCGTTGCACACCGAAAGGCAAGCCCTTAAGTTGGATAGTCCTACCTTATGGCAGGTAGAGTATCCCTTTGGACTTATAAATCTAAGACAGGCCAAGGCCCCTGTGGCTCCTTTTTAGTGTAGTCCATCACACACTGACAGGGTCCATAATAAAATAAATTCAAAACCAACCTCCCAAGTTGAGTCAAATTAAACATATCGAACAAACCAAATTTCTCCCCAGCGAGGTGCAAATCAAATTAGCCTCCAGAGTGGAATCTAGATCTGAATTAAACAAATTCAATTGAGTGTACATCCTCAGCGGATATGCCCTCAATCTAGAACCCTTCTCCCTAATGGAGCCATAACAAATTAAACCAACCTCCATAGTGGAGTCTAATCAATTAAATCAAAGAAATCCAATCAAATTCTTATCCCCAGCGGATAGCCCGAACCTGCTTCCCTAGTGGAAGGTTCACATACCCAATCCCTAGCGGATTCGAGCACATATCCCTAGCAGGTATGCCTCCATATCAATTAAAAAATAAATTAAAATCAATTCAATCTTGATCCCCATTGGATTATAGATTCTTATCCCCAATGGATACACACCCAAATAAATCATACTCATAATCAAACTCAGATCCATATCCCCAGCGGATTCTTTCTTGCTCTCTTATGCCCTTGGCATAAATAGGGCTGCATTACACTAAGCTCATGATTCTATCTACCTCTCAGGTATAAGTATAGATCATTTTTATTAGTATTTGCAATCTTCTTGATGTTGTTGATTATTTCAGTAAATGCTAATATGTGTGATGTGCCTTGTCAGTTACACCACACCTATTGGGGGTCCTTTTGTTGGCCTCACTTTTGGAGTGACTTGAAAATTTCAAATGAGCCAAAATCCGTTAGACTCCAAATTGATTGTTGTTGAATTTATATTTCAATCCAGGGCTCATTTATAAGTTCAACTAAACTCGAATCAAACCAAAACCAAACCAATTGACCCACTTAGGTCCACTTGACCCAAAGTGACCTGAGGGACCCATTTGAGCCAACTTCTAATCCAACCCAAATTGGATTGAACCAATCTCACCAAAACCTTCCACCATGAATGTTGATCTCCCTAGGTTGGTCAATTGCAATTAATTGAGTCAAACCAAGTCAACTTAGTCATTTTACCAAGTCAACCCTTAGCCCAAATGAACCAAAACTCATCATACATTAAATTGATTGAAACCAATGATTTGAATCAGTACAAAATCAATATTTAAATATGAATTAACCACCAATTGAGCCAAGCTAAGCCTAATTGGTCATTTGATCCAAGTTGACCCAAATTGGCCAAAAGGACCAAATTGGTTCAAATCATGATCTAACCTAAACTGAATGCAACCAATAGCTCAAGTTCATTCCAAATTGATTATTGAACTTGACCAAAGCCATAATTAAACTCAATTTGATCAATCGAGCCCAATTGAGCCATTTAGCCCAAATTAGCCTAAAGGGTCAATTTGGCTTAAATCTAAATTGATTCAAACCAAATATCACTTTCATCTTCAATTAGCCAATTGAATATGAATCAACCCATAACCCAAGCCAATTTGGCCAATTTTGGTCAAATTATTCAACTTGACCCATTTGATCCATTTGATTCCAAATAAGCCTAAATCAATTCTAACAAATTGATCATACAAAAACTCTTTAAATTATCATTTGAACCTAACCTAAGCCTTGGTTTGACCCAAATTGACCAATTAGTCAACCTAACTTGATATGACCCAATATGACCATATGACCCAAATTGAGCCAAATCCATTAGAACCAAGTCATGACCCATTGGGGGCTGATCAAACCCAACCCAAACCCTTTGGGATCAACCCAAAATTAACCCAATCCAATTAAATCCCTCATGGATCCTCCCTCACATAGGATTCCACCGAACTTCATTTAATTCCCCCCATAACAACATTCAACTCCCTCCCATCCAAGCAAAAATTCAAAGTCCTCAATAAATCTATCATCCATCCTAGCCACCCCAAGCAAAATGACAACACTTTAGAACTAAAAAAATTCAAAAAAAGGTGGATTTTCAGCCACTATTAAAGAAGGGGTAAATGAGGCTTTATTCCTCTTTCTCCTACCACTATTCAGCCCCCAAGAGCTCTCCAAAATAGTAAACAACCATTTTCCCATCTCTCTTAGGCTAGAATCACCAAAACTAGGTTGATTTCAACAAGAAAATGGCAAGCATTGAAAGATACATCATTCTGAAGTAAGGGCGAAGGCTACACTCATTCCAAAGCTTCTACTTGCATCTAGGAGCTCACTCAGATCTTCACCATCGCTAGAAACCATCCCTAGTGAGGTAATCTTTAAAAATTCATAGCCGACCGAAGGATTTCTTGCTTTTTATTACAATGTCATGTAAATAAACCCTTAGATAAACAAATAAAATTGATCTCAATTGGATCTCATTTCCTTTTGCATTTTGCCCAATTTTGCCTATCAACCATCCAATCCCATGTTTAGTGGATTTAACAGCTCAGATCGCATAGGACTTGCATCCTTCTAACACCCAGAACACACAATCCACTCTCTGATCCAGTGGATCGGATCTAGACCATTTGATCTGTGATCGGATAGTCCGGATTGAATCGCGCATTATTTTCCCAGATCTTACTTTTTCTTGCTCTTCAGTTGACGTGACAACACACAAGCTGATCGTACGACACCGTGTGCCATGTGGGATAGTGCACCCAATCGTGCAGTGGCACCGTGTTTCCCCATCAGCACCCACAATTTTAGACGCCACGTAAATGTACATATTCAAGTGATCGAGTACGTTAACAAGGAATATTGTACTATCTCGAAAGACAGAAGCCACTATCCTTTAATGGACCTAATCACCTTAATAAGGACTCCTAAGGATGATGGGTCTGCATATGTATCAAAGATTCTTCCCCTACTTTATATGAAAAAATAAAGCAGGATTTATTTTAAATTGGCTTCGTTAAGTTCCCTACAGGAGCAAGCCCCTATAGTTAATTACATCCCAAGGAATTGGGATTCCTTAGGAAAACTCTATATTAAGGTAAATGATCGTTGTCTTTGAAGATTTTAATAGGAACAGACTATCAATCAATTGGTTTTTTTTTTTGAAAGGTCAAATAGGATTGATCAAAAGAGAGAGTTATTATTGAAGCCAAAATGGAAGATAAGTAGGACATGCCCATGATGCTAGGAAACCTAGCGAGCATCTCAAACTATTCTATAATTGGGTTTTATAATTTTAAAATTGATTTAGTTTATTTGAGTTGCATTTTTCATTAGAAATTTAGGACTTAAGATTCCCCAACACGAGATTAAGGAAATTCCTAAGAGGTGAGGAATTATGCTTATGGCCCATAGAAGGGAGAAGCAACCTTAGAACCAAATCTAAGGAGCTTTGGAGAGGGTTGAAATCACAACTAAATATAAGGCAAAAATGGGTAATTGGTTTGCATCCACAAGAGAGGACAAACCACCAGATAGTTTGAACTTACAACCACTTGGGGGTGGCCACCAACTAACTCCACCTATGATTTTAAATACATGTAGGCAAGTCTTTATACTTATGCAAGATAGCTAGGCTGTTATTTATTTAGAAAGAGACTAAGTCCTAAAACTCACACCCTAAAGAGACTAGATCATGTAAAGGGACATGCTTCAAATGACCAAAATCTAATGCAATTCAAATTTCATTTTATTTTCATTTTTGGATAATTATTTTGACTCGGGCTAATATGATTCATATGCCTAATGCATGAGAAATAAAGTTATTGGCTAAAATCAGCGAGAAGGGTGGAGGTGAGTTTCCACCATGGCTCTCAAAGGTCAAGCCAAGTTTCTCTAGAAAAGATGGAAGCCCTCCAATTAAGAGTGAAATAAGATGCATTTCTACATGATATTACAAAAGAAATGCTCATCCAGCTAAGGAGTTGCTAATCCTTTTATCTTGATTTTAAACCTAAGCTTTCGGCGAGGTTATGAGTTATTTAATTTTTTATTTGAGTTATTAAGTTGGGTAAAAGATTTGTTTTCCCTAAAGAGCCTAATCCACATCCAGGCCATATATAAAGTACGGAAGAAACTAGGAAAAGCATGCCACTTAATGCAAAAGCTAAATAAATAATCAACCAATTTATAAAGCTAATCGAAAAAAGAATAAAAGGCTGTTGTGGTCGGGCACCACCATACAAACCCAAAAATATTAAATTGGGTAGCCGAGCTCTACCCGTATATAACCTGAATTACAAATAAATTAAATTACAATTAAGCAAGGAATTTATTATTATGGGGGACTCCAAGCTTTATTCTTCTTTCTTCTTTTTTTCTTATTTCTTTTTTGGATGGGTAGAAGGTAGATGCTCCAAGGCTTCACGTGGTGCATAAGATAGGATCTTATCACCAATGCTCATCCTAATCCACATAACAATCATTCCAAAAGCCTAATTGCATAAATTTACATGAAAAAGGAAAAGAATGGAAATCTAACTAACACATGCAAAACAAAGGTTAGCTAAAACAAACCAAACAAATCCCAAGCATATATATATTGGACTTATCCCCTCACACATAAGTGGCTAAGTTCACCTGGCCTATTGGATTATGCTTAGGGGTATAAAGCACCTGCAAGAAAAAGCATTTATATTTTTATTTATGATAGCGCCCCTTAAGCACAATCCCCTACTGAAAATAATAGTTAGACTAAGAGCATCCTATCATTCATTCTATGAGTGTACTCCCTAACATCCAATCTAAAACATACATCATAAAATAAAAAAAAACATCAAATCATGCATCAACTTAACCTAAAGCTAGCAGTGGTGACTTAGGCTAATGTGTATGCTTTGAAGGTTTGTGTGGTATGCTTAGCTATGGCTTTAGGTTCAAATTTTCTAAGTGTGAAGAACATGTTCAACTTAGAGGAGGGTTTTATTTAAGCTATTTAATTAGTTTGTGTTGATTTTATTTCATATTTTGATTTAGTTTAAGTGGATCTTACAGTTAATTACTAAGTTATGAAGAGAGAGAAAGAGAAGAAAAGCTTCCCTTTCCTTCCCTATCCTAAGTAATTTCTAAGCAGATTCATATTTTAGTTTTGTTTAGAAGAATATTTTGATTAAATCTTTAATTAATCCTAAGTTTAGATAAACTCTAAACAGACCTATTCAAAAAGAAATGTATTTTAAGATTAAATAAAATGAATCAAAAATTCACATAATACACATTACTTCATTTCTTTCCCAACATATATATATAACATGCATATGGATGGAGCCTAAGCATATCTATACATATAAATGAAAGTATTTAACATACTCTATGATGCATGCTAAGAAATCTATTTTGAAGGAAATTTAGAAGTTGAGATGCATGATTTTTCTTAAGTAGAAAAGGGTTTCCTTATCCAAATTTTCACATACACACATGAAAGTAAGAAAGGCATAAGTGAGTACAACGCCATTGTTAACCAGAGGTGTAAGGTACAAGACCTACTTAGAGCTACTTAATGCTTCACAACCTCGGGGTTGTCCAGACTAATATACCTGTTTCCTTAAATACAAACATATGTATAAAAAAATGAAATAGAAAAGGAGAATGCAAAAGTTGTGTTAAGGGATTCATTTTTATTTTATGCAATTTATATATACAAGTATAGGTAACCCTTCTTAGGTGATAGCATAGGGATGAATAGGGTATGGAATTAAGTAAGCGTTAGGTTCTTTTCAAATGAACCCTACATCTTGTCAACTCCTATTTAAAACCATACTAATATAAAAGAGAAAGGAAACCTATGCTAAGCATGCCTTTATAATCTACCACATGCAAGCTCATAATTAAAATATAAGTAGCATACTTTAAGATTTGGTATTTGATTTATATGTTTTTAAAATAATTTGGATTTAGTAGTGATAATAGCCATTCATATTTCTACTTTAGCCAACACATGCAAATTTGACATAACGTAAACAATTTCATTTTTAAATTTGAATTTGAAAATTTTAACATATTGGGGAAAGATTCAAAGCAATGAAAGCATGCAAACAAGCTCACTTCACTTAAATCCTAAAGACATTCTTATAGAATAAGAAAGTTTAAAATAAATCAAAGTGAATTCAAAGTGATTTTTGTTTAGTTTTAAGTTTGATTTAATTTTGAAAAGGTGAGATGAGTTTGCTGTTTCTAACCCATTCCCACATGTGTTTGATATTTTTGTTTAATTTTTAGATAATTAAATCAATTTTTATGAATTAATTAGGTTAAGGTATGAATTAAGTAACTTAATTAAACCTTACCTACACCACCTTAGAAAAATTAACTAAATAATTATGAGCCAATGAGATGACATAAAAACTCACATGGAATTTAAAATTGCAATGCACCTAATAAGGAAAAGGCCTAATGCAGTTTGGCTCACAATTAAAGGTTAATTAAGCTAAGGGGTTTAACTTAAGTAATTTCAAAACACCCTTTTATACATATGAATTGGGTTTTGATTTTCTTAATTAAACTTAGGCTATTAAACACCTAAGCATCTACCCAAAGTAGATTAATTAAGTTTTAGAACTTTTTAGAATTTTTAGAAATTAATTAAGGGGATAATTAATGAATTAACCATTAATTAAGAGGAGATTAAGGAGAGAAAAGGGGGTTTAGTGAATAGCTTAGGGGAAATGCCCCAAAAATATTCCATAAATCTCCTACTTACTAGATCTGACCTTAATCAATATTAATCATATATTAAAATTACTAATACACCTTAATTATCCTTAATTACATAAGGAGGGTGTGGTGAAAAATTTCTATAAGGGGAGTCGCCTTTCAAATCTGTAGGAAGAAAAGAAAGTGGAACCCTTACAAAAATTCATCTTGGTAAGATGTCACACAGATCTATAGATGTACTTATTCAAGTGATCAGATACATCATCAAGGTATAGTGTACTATCTCGAAAGACAGATATCACTACCCTTTAATGGAACCAATCACCTCAATAAGGACTCCTAAGGATGATGGGTCTATATATGTACTAGAGATTCTTCCCCTACTTTACATGGAAAAGTAAAGCAGGGTTTATTTTAAATTGGGTTCGTTAAGTTCCCTACAGGAGAAAGCCCCCATAGTTAATTTCATCCTAAGGGACGGGATCCCTTAGGAAAACTCTCGATTAAGGTAAATGATTGTTGTCTTTGAAGATTTCAATAGGAAGGACTATCAATCGATTGGTTTATGTTTGCAAGATCAAATGGGATTGATCAAAAGAGGGAGTTATTATCGAAGCCAAAATGGGAGATAAGTAGGAGATGCCCACGATGCTAGAAAACCTAGCAAGTATCTCAAACTATCCTATAGTTGGGCTTTACATTTTTGAAATTGATTTAGTTTATCTAAGTTGCATTTTTTAATAGAATTTTAGGACTTAAGATTCCTTAACACAAGATTAAGAGAATACCTAAGAGGTGAGGAATTAAGCTTATGGCCCATAAAAGAGAGAAGCAACCTCAGTCTAGGGAGCTTCGTTGAGGGCCGGAAGCACAACCTAAATCTAAGGCAAAAAATGGGTAATTGGTTTGCCTCCATAAGAGAGGACAAACCACTCACCGCTTGGACTTATAACCGCCTATGTGTGGCTGCCAACTAACTCCTCCTACAATTTTAAATACATGTAGGCAAGTCTTTATGCTTATGTGAGATAGCTAAGCTATTTTTATTTAGAAAGAGACTAAGTCCTTAAACTCACTTCCTAAAGAGACTAGATCATGTAAAGGGACATTCTTCAAATGATCTAAATCTAATGCAATTCAAATTTTATTTTATTTTAATTTTTTGGATAATTATTTTTGACTCAATCTAATAGAATTTTTATGACTAATGCATGAGAAATCAAATTATTGGCCAAAATCAGCGTAGGAGGTGAGTTTCCATCATGGCCCTCAAAGGTCAAGCCAGGTTCCTTGGAAAAGATGGAAGCCCTCCAATCAAGAGTGAAATAAGATACATTTGTGCATGATAATATAAAGAAATGCTCATCCGGCTAAGGGGTTACTAATTCTTTTATCTTGATTTTAATTCTAAGATTTAGGTGAGGTTATGAGTTATTTAATTTTATTTTGAGTTATTAAGTTGGGTAAAAGATTTATTTTTTCCCTAAAGAGCCTAATCCACATCCAAGCCATACATAAAGCAAGAAAAAAACTAGGAAAAGCATGCCACTTAATGCAAAAGCTAAACAAATTATCAAATATTTTATAAAGCTAATCGCAAAAAGAATAAATGGCCATTTGTGGTCGGGCACCACCGGACAAATCCGAAAATATCAAATGTGGGTTTCCGAGCTCTACCCTTATACAACCTGGATTACAAATAAATTAAATTATAATTAAGCAAAGGAATTCATTGTTATAGGTGTCTTCAAGTTTCATTCTTTTTTCTTCTCTCTTCTTTCTTTCTTCTTTTCTTCTTTTGTTCTTTCTTCTTTTGGTTCCTCCTTTGGATGGTTGGAAGGTGGATGATCCAAGGATTCACATGGTGTATAAGATGGGATCGTATGACCAATGCTCATCCTAATCCCCCATAACAAATCATTCCAAAATCCTAAATATATAAATTTTTACATGAAAAGGAAATGGAAAATCTAACTAACACCTGCAAAATAAAGGTTAGTAAAGTCACACCACACAAATCCTAAGCATGTATATTGGACTTATCACCCCACACATAGGTGACTAAGCCCACCTGGCTTATGAATTATGCAAAGGGGTATAAGCACCTACAAGGAAGAAGCATTTATATTTTTATTTATGATAGCATCCCTTAAGCACAATCCCCTGCAGAAAAGAATAGTTAGACGAAGCACGTCCTACCATTCATTCTACGAGCATACACCCTAACATCCAATCTAAAACATTCATCACAAAATAAAACATAACATCAATCCTTGCACCGACCTAACCTAAATATAGAAGTGGTGACTTAGGCTAATGTGCGTGCTTTAAAGTTTTCTAAGTTTGAAGGACATGTTCAACTTAGAGGAGGGTTTCATTTAAGTTGTTTAAGTATTTTGGGTTATTTTTATTTCATGTTTTAATCTGGTTTGAGTGAAATTTACAAGTAATTACTAATTTATGAAGTAATTTCTAAGGTAAGTTCACATTTTAATTTCATTTAGGTTAATGTTTTGATTACATCTTTTAATCAATCCTAAGTTTAGGCAAATTTTAAACAAACCTATTCAAAAAGAAAGGCATTTTAAGATTAAATAAAATGAGTACAAATTCACATAACATAGATTACTTCATTTCTTTTCCAACATATATATAACATGCATATGGATGGACCCTAAGCATATCTATACATGCAAATGAGAGTAGTTAACACACTTTATGATGCATGCTAAGTAATCCATTTAAGAAAATTTTAGTAGATATCCATGATTTTTCTTAAGTAGAAAAGGCTTTCCTTATCCAAAATTTCATATACATACATGAAAGTAAGTAGGGCATAAGTGAGTACAGCGTCATTGTTAATGAGAGGTGTAAGATACAAGATCTACTTAGGGCTACTTAAAGCCTCGCAACCTTGGGGTTGTCTTGACTAATATACCACTTTTCTTAAGTACAAATATGCATATAAAAGAAATGAAATGAAGAAGGAATATGCAAAAGTTATTTAATAGATTTATTTTGTTTATGCAATTTATTCATGCAAGTGTAGGTAACCTTTCTTGGATGGTAGCATAGGGATGAATAGGGTATGAGATTAAGTAAGTGTTGGGTTCTTTTCAAATGAACCCTAAATCTTACCAACTCCTATTGAAAACTAGGCTGACATAAAATGAAAGGAAAGGCTACACTAAACATTACTTTATAATCCATCAGATGCAAGCTTATAATTAAGATATCAATAGCACACTTCAGATTTGATATTTCATTTATATGTTTTGAAAATACTTTGGATTTAGTAGTGATAATAGCCATTTATATTTTTCTTTAGCCAACACATGCACATTTGACATAAAGTAAACAATTTCATTTTAGAATTTGAAACATGAACTTATGAATGCATGAATCACATGACATACAACTTAACATGTTGGGAAAGATCTAAAGCAATGTAATCATGTAAACAAACTCACTTTACTTAAATCCTAAAGACATTCTTAAGGAATAAGAAAATTTAGAATAAATCAAAGTTAATTTCAAAATGATTTTTGTTTAGTTTGATGTTTGATTCAATTTTTAAAGGTGAAATGAGTTCTCTATTCCTAACCCATTTCCACATGTGTTTTGTATATTTGTATAATTTGCAGATAATTAAATCCATTTTTAAGCATTGATTAGGTTAGAGTATGAATTAAGTGGCTTAATTAACCCTTACCTGTACCACCTTAGAAAAATTAACTAAGTAATTATGAGCTAATGAGATGACATAAAACCCACAAGGTATTTAAATTTGTAATGCACCAAATAATGAAAAGGCCTAATGCAATTTGGCTCACAACTAAAAGTTAATTAAGCTAAGGGGTTTAGCTTAAGTACTTTTAAAACACCCTTTCATAATTATGAAAGGGGTTTTAATTTCCTTAATTATACTTAGGCTATTAAACACCTAAGCATCTACCGAAGGTAGATTAATTAAGTTCTAGAACTTTTTAGAATTTTTAAAAATTGTATAAATGGGATAATTAATGAGTTAACCCTTAATTAAGATGGGATTAAGGAGAGAAAAGGGGTTTAGGAAATAACTTAGGGGAAATACCCCAAAATTATTCCATAAAACCTCATAGTGGATCTGTAATCAAACTTAATCATGGGTAAAATCACTAATCACACCTTAATTTCCCTTAATTACATGAAGGGAGTAATTAGGGAATGAAATATAAATTTCCCTAATAAAGCCACAATAAATCTCAAGAAAATTAGGGGAGGCAGAGGTCATCCCCTAAAATGAATCCTAAAAATTTGAGATCAATTGGTGACTTAATTAGAGAATAATTAGCTAATTAAAATTTCCAAAGAAACCCAAATTCAAAGAAAAGGGGAATTTAAAATCCATTGAAAATATTTTAAAAATATTTTAAATGAAATTATCTTTTCATAGCATTTTACTTCTTTTTTTTATTTTTTTTATAAAGAGTTATGAATTTTAAAAGTTTTTTAATTAAAAATTAATTAAAACCCCTAACTAATCCCTGCTTAATACCAGCTCACGGCGCGATGCGTGGCGGTGGTGGTTAGCACGCTTTACATGCATCACGTCGTGAGCCATCACCTTAAAATGTCAAATCGAGAAGGCAGCTGGCGGCGTACGCACTAACATGCCTAGCCGTCCGATCAAAGATCAGACGACAAAGGATTCACCCACGATTTAAATAGATAAAGGGATTTCTAAAATGTGCCAAATAATCTCAGCCGTCCATCTAAAATGCACAAATGGATGGCTGAGATGAGCCAAGTACTTCCTTAAGTATTAATGGAGACCATCCATGATCCAAGGGGAGATCCGAGCCTGATCTATCATGGAATCATACAAGACTTAATGCACACCATCTAGGCATCATTACCAACCTATATAATGGTTGATTTCTCATGCAATGAAAATTCCTTTCATAAAGGACCAACACCTCCTAATCTAAGTGGTCAAAAAATCACATACCTCAGTGGAGGTGATCACCGGCAATCGAGATCGATGAGGTAGCATCGTTTGGTGGAGACAAAACCCTGTTGAAGTTCCAAGGCCTTGAGGTGAGTGGATCAATGAGTGGAGCAACTCCTCTTCAAGATCCTTGTAGCTTTGATTGAATTGAGCTCTTCCTTGCTTCTAGAACTTCAGAGAAAGCTTAGGCCAATTCAACTTAGCTCCTAGATCAATTGTTCAAGAGGAATTGGAAGGAGATCAAGTGTAGAGGAAATTAACTAGTAGATTGAGCTCCCCTATTTTTCACTGTGCAAAATCGAAGAATGGGGAATTCAAATCCTCTCTAGGGACCTTTGGAATGCTCTCTGATGATTGTTAAGGGTTCCTAGTGCTCAATTGAGTGTAAGTGAAGTGAATTTTCATTGAATTAGGGGGAGTATATCTTCCCCAATGGCAATTAGATGGATGGAAATGTCCATGCCTTTTGATCCAATTGAGCCTATGGAGTGAGCCATTTTGATTGTTTTGAGTGTGCACATGGTCGGTTTGGCCAGAGGAGGGAATGCCAACTTCCATGTGCTTGAATTGAGCCTAAGAGGGAATTTGAATTTTCAATTTCAAGGCTAAGGGTCGGGTTTGGTCTACTAGTCAAATGGGTTGACCCAAACCCATTGGGTTGGGTGCACCACTCATCACTAAGTCCCCTTGAGCTTTTAGGAAAGTCTCAAGTAATTGTGAAGAGTGTATGACCAAAAAACCCATGAGATAGGCCAAATTTGTTCTATGGCCTAGAGGTAAAATGGTCATTTTGCTATTTTTTTAATTTTGGTATATTTGGTATGTTGAGAAAATAGGTTTGGCCAAGTTTCATTAGATTTGGAATCCATTTGATAGGGTTTGGCTCATGTTAACCCATTTAGGTCAAAATGGGTCAACTTGGGTCAAGTTGACCAATTGGTGAAATTGGGTCAAACCAAGGGTTGGGGCAAGTTCATATTACTATTTGAAATGTTTTGGCATCTTTGGTTTAGTTCAATTTGGTATAGATATGGTTTTGGCTCATATGACTTCATTTAGGTCAAATGGGTCAAGTTGACTTATTGGACCCATTTGACCTATTTGAGGTAGGTCAAGAGTAGGTTTAAGTTCGGTTAGTCATATGGAGTGGATTGGTATCTTTGTTTCCAATAAATTTAGGTTAAGTTCAATTTTGGCTCAACATGACCCTTTTAGGAAATGTTCAGTTTAAGGTTAATTGGGCTAGGTTGGGTCTAGTTTGCTAATTCAGTCTTTGTTCACGTTCCACAAGTGATTTGGAATGGACTTGACCCATTGGTTTCAATCAATTTGGCTTAGATCAAGTTTTGCAACATTTTGGCCCTTTAGGTCAAAATGGGTCAACTTGGGTCAAGTGGGCCAATTGGGCTAGGTTAGGCTCCAATGTTGGTTTGGTCAAGTTCAAACATAGGTTATGAGTGAACTTAAATCTATGGTTTCAATCAATTTGGCCTATGGTGGAATTTGACTATATAAGGTTTCATTTTAGGTTAAGTGTTGACTTGGTCAACCCTTAGGCTTGACTTGGTTTGACTCAATTTGACTTATTGATCATCCCATGATGATTGTTGATCATGATAAGAGAGATATATGAGTTTGGTTCAGTCCAATTTAGTTAGGATCAAAAGTTGGCTCATAAGGATGCTTTAGGTCACTTTGGGTCAAGTGAGCCTAAGTGGTCAAATGGCTTGGTCAAAGCTTGATTTGAAGTTGATTGATCTTGTATATGGACTTATGATTGAAATATAAATCCATTTATAAGAGGTTTGAAGTCAAATGGGTTTTGATCCATTTGAAAATTTCATATTCAAAGGAAGAATATGAAGGGGTCTTGGGTTTGATTTTTGTTTGTTTGATTGAAGTTTGGATTTATATATGAGCTCGTGATTATAGGATTGATTGAACCATGAGAGAAAATCAAGTATTTGGCTTGATTTGAAAGTGATTTGGCTAAGTTCAAGATTGTGGCTTGAAAAGCATAGATTTGATTTTGAGTTGATTTGAGTTTGATTTTTGGAATAGGTTTTAATTGTTTGAATTTATATTTCATTTATATATGTGAATATAAATGAGAATATAAATGGATCATGAGAAAATTTCAAGAATTTTAAAAGTTTTTAATCTTGATTTGGGTTAGCATTAAAGGAAAATTTAAGGATTTAAGAGAATTTTAAATTAGAAATTTAATTTTGAATTGATTTGATTGATTTATATTTCATTTATATATATATGAGAATATAAATGAGAATACAAATAAGTTTTGAGAAAATCCCATGAGTTTGAATAGGTTTGATCAAAGGTTAAACTAAGTCCTTTAATGAAAAAGGGATTTAAGGGAAATTCATGAATTGATTTGGAGTTTTGAATTTGATTTGATGAGTTTGAATTTATATCTCATTTATAAATGTGAATATAAATAAGAATATAAATGGATCATGAGAAAATCTTAAAGATTTGAATATGTTTAATCATAGTTTTGGCTAAGTCCTTAAGAAAGGGTTAAGGACTCAGGAATTTTTGAACTTAGGAATTTTTTTGATGGATTTTGATCATGGGTTTAAATCATAGCTTCAATTATGGAATTGATTTGAGTTTGAGAAAATCAAATAGAATTGATTTGGAGTTTGACTTGAAAGAAGGAAAGTGAGGAATGGTTTAAGCTAAAGGGTGGAGATTTTCCTAACACCCTAAGGCATAACAACCTATTCCTATGGCTAACTCTTCTAAGTCTTCTAGGCTAGGGAGTGTCCACCTAATCACTAGATGTGTCTTAAGACTAAGGAACTTAAAGTCTAAGAGAAGTCAAACCTAAGATGAGGTGAGAGCTCATTCTAAAAATGAGGTCAACAAAGGGCCAATTGGTGTGACAGACAACAGGAATATTGGTGTTGACCGAAATGATCATTAACATCGAGAGATCACAAGCACTAACAGAAATAATATACCCTTAACCCAAGAAAAAGAAAGAATCCAGAGCTTAGTGCAATGTGGCTCTACTTATGTCTAAGACATATGAGAAAGGGAAGAAATCCACTAAGGGATAGAGTGTGAACCTTCCACTAGGGTAGCAGGTTCAAGTCATTTACAAGGAGATGAAAGGTTTGATTTGATTTGAATGACACCGAGGAGAAATCTCCACTGAGGGAGAGGGTTGAATTTATTTCAAATTTTTGCTAGGTTTAGATTTTTAGGAAGAACCCTATTGGTTTCTAATGGGTTGTATTGAATAAGAATCATGGAGGCTGAAACCTAACTCAGATTTACCAATCCAAAGGGGCAGTCTACTAAGCACATAGTAGGACTAACCAGTCAAAGGGATGCCTTCCAGTATACAGCAGCTGTACTAGGAAGAAAGTGTAGTAGACTTTTATCCTCCAAAGTAGAGACCACTTGCTGGGGTAATCTATTGGCAAGGCAACAGATTGAACCCAACCTAGGGCTGACTATTAAGTGAATGTCATTGGGGGACTTAGATCAACTCAAGGATAGCCAAGGATTGATTTCATTTTTTAGTTTTGTTTGTTTGATTATGATGGATCCCATAGTTTTGTGATGAACTGCACTGAATAGGGGCCATGTAAGCCTAGACCTAACTTAGATTTACCAATTCAAAGGGAGTAGTATATCAACGATAAGGTAGGACTATCCAACAAAGAGGAAATGCCTCTTGATATATAATGGTTAAGTCTTAAGAAGAAAGCACGAGGACTCACATCTTCTAGAGACAAGAAACCACTAGGGTGATCATTTGCTTTGGGTAATAAATCAAATGTGACCTAGGACTGACTATTGAGTGAATGCCACTAGGGGACTTAGATCAGCTCAAGAATAGTCAAAAGATTAATTTTCATTTTAAATTTTATTTGTTTTGATGGATTCCATTGATTTGTAATGGATCATATTGAGAAGGTGCTTATAGAATCCTAGACCTATCTCAAATTTACTGAACCAAAGGGCATAGCTTTCTGACCCATGGGAGAACTATCCAACCAAAGGAGTGCCTTCTAGTTTGCAATGATCAATCAAAGGGAAGAAAGCACGGGGACTCACATCTTCCACAAAGAACCATCGATCTTGCTTTGGACAAAAATTGAACCTCGCTAGGTGTGCAACAATCATGCTAGAGAGAATGCGTCATGGTCTTACATCTTTCAAAGCGAAATGACTGTCGAGGTAACTTACTTGTGGAAAAATAGATTGAACCTGACCTAAGGGTGACTACGGAGTGAGTACCGACTCGGGGATTTATCTTAACTCACGTTGTCAGGAAATTCCTATAGGGAGTTCTACTGACACTACCCTAAAGATAGGTTGTCTGCTTGGGAGAAGGGGCCCTTTGGAGGCTTGAATTTCTAATCCACAAGTGAATTAATTTTTGTTTGTTTGTTTTAGCTTATTTTATCATGGACCCTATTAGTTAGCGATGGATCAAAGTGAGAAGGAGCTTATATCAGCCTAGACTTATCTCAAATTTATTGAACCAAGGGAGAAGCATCCACGAACAAATTTTCCAACCACAAGGGGTGGTTACTAGAAAGGGGAACCGTCAATCCAAAAAGTAACCCGTGTAGTGTCTAAATGCAAAGGACTTGATCCAAATAGAGTGCCCAAGAGGATGGGGCCATAAGGGCTTAATCCAACACCTCAAGAAAATGACATGGCTAGTCATATATTCAATAGTATTCGTCCAACTCAAGGAGAAAGCATGACTCATATCTCCAAGAGTGGTGTAACACCGGGTGAGTCACGATAGTAATATCAACCAACCTAAGGTGCTCATCGATTTGCAACAACTAGCCTAGGAAGAAAGCTCAGGGACTCACATCCTCTTATAGCAGAATTGATCAGATATTCTCGCTCAGATGCTATCCGACCTAGGGACTACTAAGTGAATGCCACTGGGGACTTATATCACTCAAAAGTAGTCAAGAGAAAGGAGCCTGGGGACTTATCCTAAACCTCAAATATACTCACCTAGTTAGAGCATGATGGCTAGTTCAAGAAGAAAGCAGAGACTCACATCTTCTTAAGCAAAGTCAACATGAGGTAGCTTACCGGCAGTGAAGACTATCCATACTAACAAGGCACTCATTTGGTAAATGATCAAGTTAGAAGAAAGCTGGACTCACATCTTCCAATAAATGACCACGGGTGACATACTAGGAGGTAGCATATACTAGAGCTAATGAGTGAGTGCTATAAGGGACTTTCTCCCACATCAAAATAGCTCGAGACAAAAGATTTGTGTTTATTGTGTGCATGTGTTAAAAGGAATAGGATGCCTCTGGGAGACTCTTACACCTACCTTAAAACACACCGAGGAATTATGAAATGATGCCACGGATGGCAACAAGAATTCCCACTAAGAAAAGATGCCACTTGGGTTCTCTCACACCCAACTTAGTTATGCTAATCGAAATAGGATGCCTCTCAGGTTCTCTGACACCTACTCTAAAAGCACCAGGAGATTGTGTTTGTGTTGTGAAAAAGGGATAGGATGCTACTGGGGGACTCTGACACCTACCCTAAACACGTTACGATGAATTCAAAAGATAAGCAAACAAAACTTTGAAAGAAAAGAAGATTTGATGAATGGAATCAGATTTTGTTCTTTTTATTAATGATTATTTTCAAACAAGTTTATTTCATGGGTAATATTTTTTTAGATAGAGCCCATTAATTGGAAGCATTAGGTGTTCCCCTTTATAATCAATAAGCTGATAAGATCCCCTTTTGGTAGGCCTTCTCGATGACATAGGGGCCTTCCCAAGTGAGTTCAAACTTGTCTGCCATCTTTCGATGGGCATTGATTTCCTTAAGACTAACACAAGTTCTCCTACTCGAAAAGACCTAGGGCAGACCAGCTTGTTGTGAGCTTAAATCATTTTGGCCTTGTATAACTCGAGGTTCTAGCATGCCAATAGGTGGCTTTCCTTCAAACCTTTGAGCTCTTCTAACCACAACTTTGCATTCTGCTCTATAATGATCTTGCTATCCAATGCTATCCTTAGTGACGGGAGTTGAACTTTTAAAGGAAGAACACCCATACAAAGGAAAATGTAGAGTTGGAGTTCTATGTGCAGCTAGGCAAACCAACTATTCGTTCCACTATCATTTGTTGTCATCAAGAGTCTTCTACAGTATCTGGATGAGAGTTTTATTAAATGCTTCTACTAAGCCATTAGCTCTGGGGTAGTAGTCTCTAATCTAAACCATGTCTTCTCTGAAGTCTTAATCTGCTTTTGAATGCGCATTATCGATATAATTTATCGAGGCACCCCAACCTATATATATGGTTCAAAAAATTGAAGCACATGGTGAGTTGTGACCTCTCTGAGTGGGATGGCTTCCACCCACTTGGAAAAGTAGTCGGTAGCAGCTAAGATGAATCGATGCCCCTTAAAGAAGGAGGATCGATTGACCTACAATGTGCACCCCAACACTCAAATGGCCATGAAGCCAAAGTAGGGTGTAGATGTTGGATGGTTGGTGGAGGACCACACCGCACCGACACCGATGGCATCTCCTAGCTACATCCACACAAGTGATCATAGAAGGCAAGTAGTATCCAAGTCTTTGATCGACTTCATCTTCATCTCGAAGGATGAGCTCCACATAGAACTAAATGTACCTTGGTTATAATACCACAGGCTTCATGTTTGTCTAAACAATGTAACCACATTTGGTCAAAGGACTAGCGATACATGGTGCCATCAACAAGAGCGTCATAGAGAGCTCTCTATTTCACCTGGTGGGCTTGAGATTTCTCTTGAGGTTGTTTATCGGTGTTCAAGTAATCTATGAACAGTTTCCTCCAATCCATCTCATTATCCATTTTGGCAACGACAACCCCCCATCAAGAGAAAGTCTCTCGATGAGTTCAGAATCAATAAATGATAAGATTTTTCAAATTTGGAACCTTATTGAAATGGACTCATCTTTCGGACATGCCAACTCTTTGGCAAGTTTGGCCAAGGCATTTGCAATTGTGTTCTCTGCTCGGGAAACCTTGTAAATAGTGACTTCGGGAATCTGGGCCAACATTTTCATGGTATACTCTTAGTAATGATGAAGCTTAGGCTGGAGGACCTTGTAGGATCCGACAATCTGGTTGATAACCAACTGAGAATCCCCAAAGATGTTGATGCTCTTGATGTTGATAGTGATGGCTAACTCCAGACAGGCAATCAAGGCCTCATACTCAACTTCATTGTTGGTGCAGGGGTTGGAAAGATAGTATGAGAATCTCATCACATCGCGGTTTGGAGTTAGAAAGATTATTCCTATCCTTGCCTTTCCGGGAGAATAGATCATGGTGCTTCACCTTTAAGAAAAGAAGCACATCATCAAAATACATCTCCCATCGTGGTTGCCCACCCCTAAGTTCATGATTTGTTCATCGGGAGATCATCACTAAGCAGAAGCCAGAAGTGAGTGTCGCTAAGAAATTCTCTAGTGCTGACCTTTATCGCACGGAGGGGTACAATATGAATGAGAGTATCATGAAATGAGCCAAACGCCAAAGGGTCATGATAATGGATTGGTTTGAGAGATCAAGTTTACCTTATGAGAAAGAATTTAGTGTCATAGCTTTTGACATGCAAAGATCAAAGCTAGGTAATGTTTCTCAATAGGTGGATAGTTTACTTCAACAGGATGACGATGGTCGAGTAGAGAGTGCTTTCTTCCCTCATTGGTTTGACAGAGCACCAAGAGAGTCATCAAATGCAAGTAAATGGATCAATGGCCTACCTGATAGGGCTAGAACCGGCAGCCTTCACCAAGTATTCTTTGATATCTTGATGTTATCACTTATCATCCCACTTGCATCCTTTTGATAAGTCGAGAATGGCTTGCATCTCGATAAGTTTGAGATAAAGTGTCTTAGACACACCAGCCATCCTTGAAAGGATCTGAGTTGAGTTAAACTATTAGGAGGTGGCATTTCAAAGATAGCTTTGATCTTTTTAGAATCTATTTCTATTCCCTGGTGTCGAATAACAAACTCAAGGAATTTCTTTAAAGCGACTCCAAATGCACACTTTAGGGGATTAATTTTGAGGTTATATTTTCTTAACCGTTCAAAAACTACTCTCAAGTCAAAGAGATGGTCTTTTTTTCTAAACTTTTGACTACTAGATCATCAACGTAGCACTCAACCTGATGGTGGATGAGTTCATTGAAGATCTGAGTCATGGCTCATTGGTATGTAACACCAAAGATTTTAAGTAAAGGCATGACCTATAGTAAGATTCCAATCGAGAAGTAATGTTTCTTTCATCTTCAGGGGACATCTTGAATTGGTTATAGCCAGATGACCCATCCATGAAAGAGAAGATTGCATGAGATGAGACAATTCCCACTATTAATTCTGTTATAGGAAGAGGAAACTCATCCTTAGGACATGCCTTATTTAAGTCCCTAAAATTAATGCAAATGTGAATTTGGCCATACTTCTTCTTAATTGGGATGACATTAGCTAACTAGGTAGGATTTTTTACTTCCCTGATGAAATCACCATCGATCAGTTTCTTGACTTCAAAAATGACATGTTGTTCAATTTTTAATCACATGTGTCTAGGAGCTTGCTTAATAGGGGTAAATGTTAGGGCTTATTGCTAGCTTATGGACTGCTACGTGAGGAGATAACCTGGGCATTTCTTTATAACTCCATGCAAAGTAGTCTTTAAACTCAGTCAATAGCCTAACTAAGTCATTGATTTCTTCTTCATTTAGCAATGAACTGACATATGTCGGGAGAGGATTTTCTTCTGTCCCAAGGTTGATTTCTTTGAGCTTGTCAATTTTTGAATGAATCTCCTCTTCAAATTATGACAGTGCTTCTTTGACTTGGAGATCATCTGGATCATCTAAAGTTTCTAAACACACATTCTCATGAGAGTTGGGGATGTGTGAGAAGAACCTATGATAAAATGGTAATAAAAGTAATAATCATCATCATCACCACTTATGGTCAGTCCCGCTCTTGATTGTGCTTCCGCCTGTATTGTTCCATATTTTGAAGTATATTTTGCTTGGACCATGTGTGAGGAATAAACCTTTCAGATTTTGAACACAAGGTGAGTAAACAAAAGGTAATTCCATTAATTTTTTAAAGTATCTTCCTCAAGTCCTACATTGAGCTCGGACTTGAGGATGATGAAGAACCTTTTCATGTCACTAGACTTAGGGACTTCCTTAACTTATACCTTCAACTTTCTCGATGTAAGTGAGGAAGAGGTTCCCAATCACGCTAATAGTTTAACATAAACTGATTAATGCTTGCTTTGGAGGTCTGTCATTCCTTTGTTGGATCAAAGTCATTCTGAACCGCATCCATGGGTCTCCCACCTCTTTAACTGCCTCTGTTTCTACCTATGCCTCTACTTGGTGGAGGTTGAGCCATTCTACCCACATGTCCATATGATGGAATGAACTGTGGGTGGAATGTGATATGCGAAACCACTTCTTCTTCAATTCCCCTTTCTTGCTTACTTGGACTTTTCTTTTTATTTTCATTTTCTTTTATCATTTCTTTTGCTTAATTTTATTTTTATTTTAGTTTTGCATTTGAATTTTGTCTAAGTTCACAAGAAAGGGTGTTTTGAGAAAGGTAGTAGGTCTCATCTTCATAGATCTCAATCTCTCTAACTGAGAATGGCTTTTCATGCTCGTTGACACAGTACTCAATTCCATCTTTTTTGAACTTGATGCACTGATGAAGGGAGGATGGAACGATCTTGTTCTGATGTATCCAAGGCCTACCAAGCAAAGCAGTGAATGAAGTATTCAAATCAATGATGTAGAACTTGGCTTCAGTCTTCTAGTCACTGATCTCCAATGGTAACACTATAAAACCTAATGCCCACTTGCCTTGATCATTAAATCCTCTGAACATCAATCTATCTCCTCAGAGAGTAGAGATGTCGATCTTCAAATAGGCAAGGGTCTTTAGACTCATAATATTTATTGATACACATGAATCCATGAGAACCATGGTGAGTCTGAACCTGCCCATGTCGACTGTAATGTATAGGGGACGGTTGTGCTCCAAGTCCCCTAGTAAAAGGTCTTCATCTGTGAAGGTGATCCCTTGGGCTTCTTTTGCATAATGTGCTTCCTCACCTATAGCAGTCAACTGAGCTAAGCATATTTTAGGACCAAGGAGGGCCTTGATTAGTGATTCCCTCATCTCTTTGGATAAGACAAGGGCATCGTATATGCTTAGCTTAGATGGCAACTTTCTTAGATAAGAAAGGATGTTGTAGTACACTTTCACCTAGTATTCCACAAGCATATCCAATGGTGGAGAATCTTGTGGAAGGGCTTCTCGATCTTCAATACCAATGAATTATTTTCATTTATCTAGAGGTGTTGTCCTAAGAGGTAGAATCTTGCCACTACGAAGGTTGGCTTCGGTAATCTCTGGAGGCAAGGTGGTGGCAAGTTATATCTTCACTTCATGCTCACCTACAGCTTCTCCTATGGGACTCTCGGAATAAGAAGATTCCAAATCTATCTCAAGAGGTGAACCCATAGTATTCAAAGTTAGAAAATCCAACTCTGAATCAGAAAGAGCAAGATCAAAATTGTTATAGTTAATTAGACTTGAAGAGTTATCGTTAGGAATAAAAGAAGACAACTCATCAGAAGAGACACAGATGTAATTCAAATCATATTTATTATTCAATTCTTAAGTATTTACAAAGTAGAAGTCAAGTAGAGTGAGTGAGTAAGGATTTGATGCCCTTATCCACGATACAAGAGTTCTACCAAGTAGAAGAAATAAGAACTAAATGGTAGAAGTCATTGCAAAATTGCAACTAAGGTTGGAGTTATCACATGGTCGCGGCTAAGGGGCTATCCCGGCCACTGCCGAGTTCCCACTTTCCTAGAGTTGGCACTAGCAACTTGCAAACCTTCTTGGTGTTGGAGGTTTGAGTCGACTGTGCACCGCAAGGAAAGCTTGATCTTCTGAATTATTTTCTTAGAGATTTTATACAAAGAAATACCCCAACCTTCTTTGGTTTTGGTAGAATCACTTGTATCCCCAAGGATTACCCTGATGGAACTAGAAGGTTGTTCCACAAGATATTCCTTTGGGATAATGATAACACCGATCTTGAAACTGTGTTCAAGCTAATCATTGAATGTAAAGAATCCTCCAAAACATGTCCTAGCATACAATGGTAACGGAAAAAGTTTGGATCATGAATTTTGCCTACTTCTTCTGATCTCCTAGGCTCGGGTAGCTGAAAATTAGGTTTCTTTAAGATATTCTTAAAGAACTTTCTGATTACCTCTCTCTTAAAAGAATAAGGTTTGTTTAACTTATCTAATAGAGTAGGACTAGCTACCGACATGATATGCATGTCTCCGAGCGTGGTGGTATGAGGTATGGGTTGGTCAGAGCGAGGTGGAGGCCGGATGCGTGGTGGCAAAGGAGGTGGAGTAGAGTGGTGGAGTGGAGACACCATCGACTCTCTGTGTATATGAGCTTCTCTCCTGTGATGGCTAGTCCCCATAAGGAGAATACTATCGATGGTTTGGAATGCCGAGCCGAAAGTCAACCAAAGCAAAAGCTCCTTCCGCTGAACCTCATTCACTGGTAATGTATGATGCTTGGGCCTCAATCTCTAATGGATCTACCTTCAACACTGGGGATAATAGAACTCAATCATGGAATCCAAGCATCATGATCTACCTACCTATAATAGAGCGGGTCGCACACCTCCTACTCAAAACCGATCAGAGATGCACCACTGGAGGAGGCAATGAATGGATCCTCCTGGCATTCTTTCTATCTGATCCTGAGAGAGAATGAAACTAGTTTTCCGTAACCAGTGGTGATGTGACCATGGGAGACTCATCCATGGATGACCTAGCTTCAAAGCTCCTCTATCCAGGGAACCTGACCATATGGTTCTTGTTCCACTGCAGTAGAGAGAATGTGAGCTAGACCCATACTCAAATGTGGGGGAGGCAAACCCTAAAACTAGAGGACCCTTACCCTTGGAGGGTACAGATGGTAGGGTGCTAGAATGCACCGGGGCAACATGTGCAACTCTGGGATGAACTGCCACTAACGGAACCGCCTGCTAAAATCATGAATTCTATGGCATAGCTTTGCGAGGATATCAATCGAGGTAAGTCTACCCATGACCACTTCGGCCACCTTCTTCTTACTAATTGTTGTGAGGGGAATGCCCTCACAAGTGATCCTGGCCCCCTCAAATCCATGGCCGAAGTGGATCAAGTGGGTGTGATCCAAACAATGGAAATTAGCTTGATCTAAGGTTAGATCCATGCCAAGAGGGAAAGTAAAGATAAATTTTTGGGAACCTGCCATTGCACTGATTGAAGTAAACTGAAACTGCAACTACATTGACTGAAAAGAATCTCCAATAATAAACGAACTTGCATTAGTTTTCTGTCTCCATAGATTTTGAATTTTTGAATTTTGAAAATTTAAACCCACATCCAACAACTTGCAAGTGTTAAGTGGGGTTCAAATGAATTTGGAAAGAATGATTGAAAGAGGAATTTGAGTATGAATCCAAACTTCAACAAATTTGAGTATGTTAAAATATGGATACAAAATTTTGATAAGGTGCTTCCATAGGTTCATTATTTTATTTTGATTTTAAATTTTTGTGATTTGGAGGACCCTTACTTTTAACAAATTTTGGTATGTTAAAGCAAGGGTCAAATTATTTTTGTTTTGTTTGATTGTTTTGAAATTTTCACATAGCAAATTCAGGTATGCTACATAAAGTGAAAGTGATTGTTTTTTTTTAAATTTTGTTTTGCATTGATTTTGACAAAAATTTGGAATTCTTACTTAACAAATATAGGTATGCTTAGTGAAGAATCCAAGTGAATTTTGTTTGATTTTGAAAAATAGGATTGTTAGCAAATTTAGGTATGCTAAGAAAATCCTAAGTGTTTCATTTGTTTGGAAAATTTTGATTTTTGAAAAGGGTAGGATCCTTTAGCAAATTTGGTATGCTAAGGGGATCCTATGATGCTTCATTTTATTTTTGAAATGATTGAAAGTCGAGTTTCAATTTTAGCAAATTTGGTATGCTAAAGATGAAGTCCCACTTGAGTTTATGAAATGGAAATTTCACTTAGCAAATTTGAGTATGCTAAATGAAATTCCAAATGGTGTGTTTAAAATTTTGATTTCAATTTTGGTTTTGAAAAATGGAAACTTCCCCTTAGCAAATTTGGTATGTTAAGGGAAGAAGTTCTAAAAGGTGTGTGAGAAATTTTTGTTTTGATTTTGGAAACTTTACTTAGCAAATTTGAGTATGCTAGGTGACGTTCTAAAATGTGTGTTGAAAAATTTTGAATTGTGATTGTTGATTTTGATTTTGGATTTGGAAACTTCACTTAGCAAATTTGATTATGTTAAATGAAATTCCAAATATGTTTTGAAATTTTTTTGAAATATAATTGTTGATCTTGATTTTGGATTTGAACACTTAACAAAATTGGGTAAGTTAAGGGAGGTTCCAAATGTGTTTTGAAAATTTTTGAATTGTGCTTGTTGATCTTGATTTTGGATTTGGAAACTTCAGTTAGCAAATTTGATTATGCTAAATGAAATTACAAATGTGTTTTAAAAAATTATTGAAATATGATTGTTGATCTTGATTTTGGATTTGGAAACTTCATTTAACAAATTTATGTATGTTAAGGGAGGTTTCAAAGGTGTTTTGAAAAATTTTTGAGTTGTGATTGTTGATTTTGATTTTTGATTTGGAAACTTCACTTAGCAAATTTGGTTATGCTAAATGAAATTCTAAATGTGTTTTAAAAAATCTTTGAAATATGATTGTTGATCCTGATTTTGGATTTGGAAACATCACTAAACAAATTTGGGTATGTTAAGAGAGGTTCCAAATGTGTTTTAAAAATTTTTTGAGTTGTGATTGTTGATTTTGATTTTGGATTTGGAAACTTCACTTAGAAAATTTGATTATGCTAAATGAAATTCCAAATGTATGTTTGTAAAATTTTGTTGGATTTTAAATTTGCAGACTTCACTTAACAAATTTGGGTATGTTAAATGAAGTTCCAAATGTGTTTAAAAAATTTTTGGATTTTGAATTTGGGGACTTTATTTAACAAATTTAGGTATGTTAAGTGAAATTCCAAATGTGTTTTGAAATATGATTGTTCATTTTGATGTTTTAAAAAGAGGACCTCCATTCAACAAATTTAAGTATGTAGAATAGAGATCCATTTATTTATTTTTTTGAAATGTAAATTTTTTTTTTGTCTGTGATTGTTGCTTTTTAAAAGAGAGGAATTCCAACTTAAAACATATGTGAGGTATGTTTAAGTGAGATTTCCTAAATGATATTTTATTTTGTTAGTTGGGAATGAAATCTTCATGTAATAAATTTAAGTATATTAACTGAAGGCATTCATGTGTGCTTTTTGAAAATTTTAATTTTGTTTACAAATGAACTTTCCATTCAATAAGTGTGAGTATATTGAATAGAAGAATTCATATGTGCTTTTTGAAAAGTTTTATGATTATGATTGTGATTTTTGAAAAAGATGATTGTTTATTTTATTTTAAGAATGAAATCTTCATCAAACCCATTTGGGATCAGCCCAAAATTAATCCAACCCAATTAAATCCCTCATGGATCCTCCCTCACATAGGATTCCACCCAACTTCATTTAATTATCACATGAATTCAAATCCATGGAATTCAATGAGTGATCATATGGTAGAAGAGAGGACTTTTGAGCAAAAATCTAAAGTCCACAATCAATTAATCATCCATCCCAGCCACCCCAAGCAAAATGACAACACTTTGGAACCAATTTTTTTTTAAAAAAAAGGTGGATTTTTGGCCACTATTAAAGGAGGGAGAAATGAGCCTTTATTCCTCTTTAATAAGAGTCCAAAAAAAACCATTTTACCTCTTTAGAAACACCAAAACTGGGTTGAATTCGACAAGAAAATGACAAGCATTGAAAGATACATCATTTCAAAGTGAAGGTGAAGACTACACTCATTCCAAAGCTTCCTCTTGCATCTAGGAGCTCGCTCGGATCTTCACCGCCATCAAAAACTATCGTCGGTGAGATAATCTTTAAAAACTCATGGCCGATCGCAGGATTTTTTACTTTTTGTGATGACTTTCTTAGAATTTTAGGAATTTTCCTTAGATAACCCTGCAATTTTTATTCTATTTGATCCCAATACAAAGTAGAATTTTTTTTGGAAAAAATTGATGTGAAAATGAGCTCAATCGGACCTCATTTTTTTTTTTGCATTTTTCCTATCGGTGAGCAGCAGCCATCTGATCCCACGTTCAATGGATTGGATGACTCAGATCACATGGGACCCGCATCTTTTTAACACCAAGAACACGCGATCCACTTCGATCTTTTGGATCAAGGACCATCGATCCAATCGATGGTGAAAACATATGTTGATTTCCCGATCTCACTTTTCTCTTCAAATGTGGAGCATAAAATCGTGAGGCTATGCCACATGGGATATAGATATGATGCCTTTTGACAAATTAGATGCCACACAGATGTACATATTCAAGTGATCTAGTACGTCATCAAAGAATAGTGTACTATCTTGACAGATAGAAGTCACTACCCTTTAATGGACCTAATCACCTCAATAGGGACTCCTCAGGATGATGGGTCTACATATGCACCAGAGATTCTTCTCCTATTTTACATGGAAAAGTAAAGCAGGGTTTATTTTAAATCTGATTCGTTAAGTTCCTTACAGGGGCAAGCCCTCATAGTTAATTACATCCTAAGGAATTAAGATTTCTTAGGAAAACTCTCGATTAAGGTAAATGATCATTATCTTTAAAGAATTCAATATGAACAGACTATCAATCGATTGGTTTATTTTTGAAAGGTCAAATAGGATTGATCAAAAGAGAAAGTTATTATCGAAGCCAAAATGGAAGATATGTAGGAGATCCCCACGATGTTAGAAAACTTAGCGAGCATCTCAAACTATCATATAGTTTAGTTTTACATTTTTGAAATTGATCTAGTTTGTTTGAGTTGCATTTTTCATTAGAAATATAGGACTTAAGATTCCTTAACACAAGATTAAGGAAATGCCTAAGAGATGAGGAATTATGCTTATGGCCCATGGAAGGGAGAAGCAACCTCAGAACCTAAATCTAGGAAACATTGGCGAGGGCTGAAAACACAACCTAAATCTAAGGAAAAATGGGCAATTGGTTTGCCTCCATAAGAGAGGAAAAATCACCTGACAGTTTGGACTTAAAACTGCCTGGGGGTGGCTGCCAACTAACTCCTCCTATGATTTTAAATATATGTAGGCAAGTCTTTTTGCTTATGAAAGATAGCTAGGTTGTTATTTATTTAGAAAGAGACTAAGTCCTTAAATTCACTCCCTAAAGAGACTAGATCATGTAAAGGGGCATGTTTCAAATGACCAAAATCTAATGCAATTCAAATTTCATTTTATATTCATTTTTGCACAATTAATTTGTCTCAGGCTAATAGGATTCACATGCTTATTGCATGAGAATTAAAGTTATTGGCCAAAATCAGCAAGAAGGGAGGAGGTGAGTTTCCACCATGGCTCTCAAAGGTCAAGCCAAGTTTCTTTGGCAAAGGTGGAAGCCCTCCAATCAAGAGTGAAATAAGATGCATTTGTGCATGATATTACAAAAGAAATGCTCATCCAGCTAAGGGTTGCTAATTCTTTTATCTTAATTTTAAACCTAAGTTTTAGGTGAGGTTATGAGTTATTTAATTTTATATTTGAGTTGTTAAGTTGGGTAAAAGATTTATTTTTCCCTAAAGAGACTAATCCACATCCAAGCCATGCATAAAGAAAGGATGAAACTAGAAAAAGCATGCCACTTAATGCAAAAGCTAAATAAATCATCAACCAATTTATAAAACTCTAAAAAAGAATAAAAGGTCATGGTGCACCATCACACAAACCCAAAATATCAATTAGCCGAAGCTCTACCCTTATACAACGACAAAAATGAATTAAATTACAATTAAGCAAGGAATTCATTATTATGGGGGTCTTTCAGCTTTATTCTTCTTTATCCTTTTTTTCTTCTTTCTTCTTTGGTTCCTTCTTTTGGATGGTTGGAAGGTAGATGCTCCAAGACTTCACATGGTGCATAAGATAGGATCTTATGACCAATGCTCATCCTAATCCCCATAACAATCATTCCAAAATCCTAATTGCATAAATTTACATGAAAAAGGAATAGAATGGAAATCTAACTAACACCTGCAAAATAAAGGTTAGCTAAAACAAACCAAATAATTCCTAAGCATGTATAATGGACTTATCACCCCACACATGGGTGACTAAGTCCACCTGGCCTATTGGATTATGCTTAGGGGTATAAAGCACCTGCAAGCAAAAATATTTATATTTTTATTTATGATAGCGCCCCTTAAGCATAATCCCCTAAAGAAAAGAATAGATAAACTAAGAGCATCCTACCATCCATTCTACAAGCATACACCCTAACATCTAGTATAAAATATATATCACAAAATAAAATAAAATATCAAACCATGCACTGACTTATCCTAAAGCTAGAAGTTATGACTTAGGCTAATGTGTGTGCTTTGAAGGTTTGTGTGGTATGCTTAGCTATGGCTTTAGGTTCAAATTTTCTACGTGTAAAGAGCATGTTCAACTTAGAGGAGAGTTTCATTTAAGTTGTGTAATTATTTTGGGTTGATTTTATTTCATGTTTTGATTTTGTTTAAGTGAATCCTACAATTAATTACTAAGTTATGAAGAGAGGGAAAGAGAAGAAAAACTTCTTTTTCCTTCCCTATCCTAAGTAATTTCTAATGTAGATTCACATTTTAGTTTTGTTTAGAGGAATGTTTTGATTAAATCCTTTAATTAATCCTAATTTTAGATAAACTCTAAACATACCTATTCAAAAAGAAATCCATTTTAAGATTAAATAAAATGAATCAAAAATTCACATAGCACACATTACTTCATTTCTTTCCCAACATATATATAACATGCATATGGATGGACCCTAAGCATATCTATACATATAAATGAAAGAATTTAACACACTTTATAGTGCATGCTAAGTAATCTATTTATGGAAATTTAGAAGTTGAGATGCATGATTTTTCTTAAGTAGAAAAGGGTTTCCTTATCCAAATTTTCACATACACACATGAAAGTAAGAAGGGCATAAGTGAGTATAACACCACTGTTAACCATAAGTGTAAGGTACAAGACCTACTTAGGGCTACTTAAAGCTTCACAACCTTAGGGTTGTCCAGACTAATATACTGGTTTCCTTAAATACAAACATATGTATAAAAGAAATGAAATAGAAAAGGAGAATGCAAAAGTTGTGTTAATGGATTCATTTTTATTTTATCCAATTTATGTATGCAAGTATAGGTAACCTCTTAGGTGATAGCATAGGGATGAATAGGGTATGGAATTAAGTAAGTGTTAGGTTCTTTTCAAATGAACCCTACATCTTACTAACTCCTATTCAAAACCATACTAACATAAAAAAGAAAGGAAACCTATGCTAAGCATGCCTTTATAATCTATCACATGCAAACTCATAATTAAAATATAAGTAGCATACTTTCATATTTGGTATTTGATTTATGTGTTTTCAAAATAATTTGGATTTAGTAGTGATAATAGCCATTCATATTTCTACTTTAGCCAACACATGCAAATTTGACATAAAGTAAACAATTTTACATTTAAATTTAAATTTGAAAAAAATGAATGCATGAAACCACATGACATACAAATTTAACAAGTTGGGGAAAGATTCAAAGTAATGAAAGCATGCAAAAGAGTTCACTTCACTTAAATCCTAAAGACATTCTTATAGAATAAGAAAGTTTAAAATAAATCAAAGTGAATTCAAAGTGATTTTTTTTTAATTTGAAGTTTGATTTAATTTTAAAAAGGTGAGATGAGTTTGATATTCCTAACCCATTCCCACCTGTGTTTGATATTTTTATTTAATTTTTAGATAATTAAATTAATTTTTATAAATTAATTAGGTTAAGGTATGAATTAAGTAACTTAATTAAACCTTACCCACACCACCTTAGAATAATTAATCAAATAATTATGAGCCAATGAGATGACATAAAAACTCACAAGAAATTTAAATTTGTAATGCACTTAATAAGGAAAAGACCTAATGCAATTTGGCTCATAATTAAAGGTTAGTTAAGCTAAGGAGTTTAGCTTAAGTAATTTTAAAACACCCTTTCATACATATGAATTAGGTATCGATTTCCTTAATTGAACTTAGGCTATTAAACAGCTAAGCATCTACCCAAAGTAGATTAATTAAGCTCTAGAAATTTTTAGAATTTTTAGAAATTAATTAATGAGATAATTATTGAATTAACCCTTAATTAAGAGGAGATTAAGGAGAGAAAAGGGGGTTTAAGGAATAGCTTAGGGGAAATTCCCCAAAAATATTCCATAAACCTCCTACTTACTGGATCTGACCTTCATCAACCCTAATCATGGATTAAAATCACTAATTACACCTTAAGTATCCTTAATTACATAAGGATGGTGTGGTGAAAAATTTTTATGTGGGGGGTCACCTTTCAAATCTATAGGGAGAAAAGAAAGCGAAACCCTTAAAAAAATTCATCTTGGTAAGACTCCACGCAGATCCACAGATGTACTTATTCAGGTGATCGGATACGTCATCAAGGTATAGTATACTAGCTTGAAAGACAGAAGTCATTACCCTGTAATGGAGCCAACACCTCAATAAGGACTCCTAAAGATGATGGATCGATATGTAAAGATTCTTCCTACTTTACATGAAAATATAAGGGATTTATTTTAAATCTTAATTGTTTCCTATGGGCAAGCCCCATAGTTAATTACATTGTGGGGACGGATCTTAGGAAAACTCTCAATTAAGATAAATGATCATTGTCTTTGAAGATTTCAATAGGAAGGACTATCAATCGATTGGTTTATGTTTGCCAGATCAAATGGGATTGATCAAAAGAGGGAGTTATTATCGAAGCCAAAATGGGAGATAAGTAGGAGATGTCCACGATGCTAGGAAACCTAGCGAGCATCTTAAACTATCCTATAATTGGGCTTTACATTTTTGAGATTGATTTAGTTTATTTAAATTGCATTTTTCATTAGAATTTTAAGACTTAAGATTCCTTAACATAAGATTAAGAGAATGCTTAAGAGGTGAGAAATTAAGCTTATGGCCCATAAAGGGAAGAAGCAACCTCAGAACCTAAATCTAGGGAGCTTCGGTGAGGACCAGAAGCATAACCTAAATCTAAGGAGAAAAATGGGTAATTGGTTTACCTCCACAAGAAAGGACAAATCACTCGGCTACTAGGACTAATAATTGTCTGGGGGTGGATGCCAACTAACTGCTCCTATGATTTTAAATAAATGTAAGCAAGTCTTTATGCTTATGTAAGGTAGCAAGGCTATTTCTATTTAGAAAGAGACTAAGTCCTTAAACTCACTCCTTAAAGATACTAGATCATGTAAAGGGACATGCTTCAAATGACCTAAATCTAATGCAATTCAAATTTCATTTTATTTTTATTTTTTGGACAATAATTTTTGACTCATGCTAATAGGATTTTTATGACTAATGCATGAGAAATCAAATTATTGGCCAAAATCAGTGAGAAGGTAGAAAGTGAGTTTCCACCACGACCCTCAAAGGTCAAGCCGAGTTCTTTGGCAAAGGTGGAAGCCCTCCAATCAAGAATGAAATAAGATGCATTTATGCATGATATTATTATTGACCTCCTTTTTAGAATGAGTTCTCAACACCTCCATCTTAGGCTTAGGATTCCTCTTAGACTTTAAGAGTTCCTTAGTCTTAAGACACATATGATTAGGACACTTCCCCAGCCCTGAGGACTTAGAAGTGTTAGCCATAGGAATAGGTCATGCCTTAGGGATGTTAGAAAAATCTCCTACCCTTTAGCTTAAATTATTTCTCCCTTCCTTCTTTCAAGTCAAGCTCCAAATCAATTCCATGATTCAATTCTTTGATTGAAATTCATGATTGAAACCCATGATCAAAATCCATCAAAAATTCCTATGTCAAAAATTTCCTAAGTCCTTAACCCTTTCTTAAGGACTTAGCCAAAATTATGATCAAAACCTATCCAAATCTTTGAGATTTTCTTATGATCCATTTATATTCTCATTTATATTCACATTTATAAATAGAATATAAATTCAAATCAATCAAATCTAGTTGGCCAATTGAAATTTTGATCATGTTTAGCCAAAATTAAACCTAACTGAAATTGATTGGAAATAAATATATCAATCCACTCCATATGACCAACCAAACCTAAACCTACTCTTGACCTAACCCAAATAGGTCAAATGGGTCAAATGGGTCAACTTGACCCATTTGACCTAAATGAGTCATATGAGCCAAAACCTAATCTATACCAAATTGAACCAAACCAAAGGCACCAAAATATTTTAAACAATCATATGAACTTGACACAACCCTTGGTTTGACCCAATTTGACCTATTGGTCTATTTGACCCAAGTTGACCCATTTTGATCTAAATGGGTCAACATCAGCCAAACCCTATCAAATGGATTCTAAATCCATTAAAACCTTATCAAATGGATTCCAAATCCAATAGCCCAACCTATTTTCTCAACATACCAAATATACCCAAATTGAAAAAAATAGCAAAATGACCATTATACCCATAGGCCTATAACAAATTTTGGCCTAGCCCGTGGGTATTTTGGTCATGCACTCATCACAATCACTTGAGGCTTTCCTAAATCCTCAAGGGGACCTAGTGATGAGTGGTGCACCAAATCCAATGGGATTGGGTCAACCCATTAGGCCCATGGACCAAACCCGACCCATAGGCATGAAATTGAAAATTCAAACTCCCCCCAAAGCTTAATTGGATGCACATTGGAGTTAGGCTTCCACTCCTCTGGCCAAACCGACCATGTGCACACCTCTAACAGCCCAAACAACTCATTCTATATGGATAATTGGACCAAAATGGCAAGCTTAGGCACCACCATCTGATTGCCATAGGGGAGATATACTCCTCCTAATCTACTAAAATTTTCATTCACTCTTGATCGATTGGAGCCTAAGGAGAGTTAGCAAATATCATAGAGCTTTCCCAAGGCCCCTAGAAGAGATTTGGATCTTGGCTTCCTCGATTTTACACAGTGCAAAATAGGGGAGCTCACCTTGATTCCTAAATTCCTCTATATTTGATCCCACTTAAATTCCTTCAACACTCATCATCCAAGGACCAATTCAAGCTTGCCTAAGCATCCAATTAAGTTCTAGAGGCAAGGGGAAGATTAATTTGATTAAAGCCGCAAGGGGCATGAAGAGAAGTTGGTCTACCCATCCATCTACTCAAACTCAAGAGCTAAGAACTGGGCTTCGTCAACTGAGAAGCTACCTTATCGATCAAAGTGTGATCACCTCAAAGTGGTGAATTTCTAACCACTTAGGTTAAGAGGTGTTGGTCTTTTGTGATGTGGATTTTAATCTCATAGGATCTTGGCCATTGGATTGGCCGCTTTGGTCCTTTAGATGGTTTGGGTTGAGTCTTGATTGAATCCATGAAAGATCAATCTCAGATCTCCCCCTGGATTATGAACAGCTCACATTCCTCCTCAGGGAAAAACTCAGCCCATCTCAGCCATCCATCCACACTTTTTTAGATGGACGGCTACGAATATTTCCCATATTTTTAATCCCTTATCTGATTTATAAACTGCGGGTGTATCCTTAGCCGTCCAAGCTTTGATCCGATGGCTATGGATGAAAGCGCCTGCGCCGCCGCCATTCCCTTGACTTGATGGGTTAAGTAAGGGGCATGATGTGACACGTGTAAAGCGAGCTGACCCCCACTGCCACGCATTGCGCCGTGGGTTGTGTATTAAGTGGGGATTAGTTATTTAACTAATTAATTCCTAATTAATCCATATAGCTTCTAAAAGTCATAACTCCTCATAGAAAAATAAAAAAAAATAAAAGGAAAAATGCCTTGGATAGATAATTCCATTTAGAATATTCTATAATTTTTTTCAATATATTTTAATTACCCTTTCTATTTGAATTTGGGGATTCTTTAGGAATGTTAATTAGCTAATTATTCCCTAATTAAGCCACAAGTTAATCTCAAAATTCTATGGTTCATTTTAGAGGATGACCTCTATCTCTCCTAATTTTCTTGAGATTTATTAAGGCCTTGATTAGGAAATTTTCTAGCTCATTTCCTAATTACCCTCTTCATGTAATAAGTATAATTAAGGTCTAATTAGTGGATTTTCCCTATGATTAAGTTGGATTAAGGTTAGATCCAATGAGTAGGGGTTTTAGAGAATAATTTTGGGGTATTTCCCCTAAGCTATTCCCTAAATCCCCTTTTCTTTCCTTAATCCCCTTCTTAATTAAGGGTTAATTCAATAATTAAAGGTATAGATTCTTAGGTGTTCAATAACCTAAGTCTAATTAAGGAAATTAAACCCTCTTTCATAAGTGTGAAGGGGTGTTTTAAAAGTACTTAAGCTAAAACCCCTTAGCTTAATTAACTTTTAATTGTGAGCCAAATTGCATTAGGCCTTTTCATTACTAAGTGCATTACAAATTTACATACCTTGTGGGTTTTATGTCATCTCATTCGCTCATAATTACTTAGTTAATTTTCTAAGGTGGTGTAGGTTAGGGTTAATTAAGTCACTTAATGCATACCTTAACCTAATCAACACTTAAAAATGGATTTAATTATTTGAAAATTAAACTAAAATACAAAACACATATGGAAATGGGTTAGGAACAACAAACTAATCTCACCCTTTTAAAATTAAATCAAACTTCAAACAAACAAAAATCATTTTGAAATTCACTTTGATTTATTCTAAGTTTTTTTTATTCTTTAAGAATGTCTTTAGGAATTAAGTAAAGTGAGTTTGTTTACATGATTACATTGCTTTAGATCTTTCCCAACATGTTAAATTGTATTCCATGTGACTTATGCATCCATGATTTTATGCTTTCAAAGTCTTAAAATGAAATTATTTACTTTATGTCAAATGTGCATGTATTGGCTAAAGTAAAATATGAGTGGCTATTATCACTAATAAATCCAAAGTATTTTTAAAATCTATAAATGAAACATCAAATCTGAAAGTGTGATATTCATATATTAATTATTAGCTTGCATATGATGAGTTATAAAGTCATGTTTAGTGTAGCCTTTCCTTCCTTTCTCATGTTAGCATGGCTTTGAATATGAGTTAGTAAGATGTGGGGTTCATTTGAAAAGAACCCAACACTTACTTAATTCCAAACCCTATTCATCCTTATGCTCTCACTTAAGAAGGATTGCCTACACTTTCATGAATAAATTGCATAAATAAAATGAAACCATTAAGCAAACTTTTGTGTATTCTCTTTCCATTTCATTTCCTTTATATGCACGTTAGTACATAAGGAAAGTGGTATATTAGTCTGGACAACCCAGAGATTGTGAGGGCTTTAAGTAGCTTGAAGTAGGTCTTGTACCTTACACCTGTAGTTAACAATGGCGTTGTACTCACTTATGCCTTTCTTACTTTCATGCATGTATGTGAAATTTTGGATAAGGAAAACCTTTTCTACTTAAGAAAATTCATGCATCTAAATCTTCTAAATTTTCTTAAATGGATTACTTAGCATGCATCATAAAGTGTGTTAATTATCTTCATTTGCATGTATGGATATGCTTAAGGTCCATCCATATGCATGTTATATATGTTGGGAAAGAATTGAAGTAATGTATGTTATGTGGATTTTGATTCATTTTCTTAATCTTAAAATGCCTTTACTTTTGGATAGGTTTGTTTAGAGTTGATCTAAACTTAGGATTAAGTAAAAGATGTAATTAAAAAATCCACCTAAATGAAATTAAAATGTGAACTTACCTTAGAAATAACTTAATGATTAGGGAAGGAAAGAGAAGTTCTCTTCTCTTTCCCTCTCTTTATAACTTGATAATTAATTGTAGGTTTCACTTGAACCAAAATTAAAACATGAAATAAAAATAACCCAAAGTCACTAAACAACTTAAATGAAATCCTCCTCTAAGTTGAACATGTTCTTCACACTTAGAAAATTCAAACCTAAAGTCCTAAGCTAAGCATGCCACACAAACCTTCAAAGCACACACATTAGCCTAAGTCACCACTTCTAGCTTTAGGTTAGGTCATGTGGCTTGATGTTATGTTTTGTTTTGTGATGAATGTTTTGACCTATAATAAAGTGGCGTCAGAATGGAGCCATGAGCAATGTAACTTCTAAATATTCTTTTTCTGATTGATTGTGCTAAAGGGTATCATAAATAAAATATAAATGCTTCTTGCTTGTAGGTGCTTATATACTTAGCATAATACTTAGGCCAGTGGACTTAGTCATGTGAGGTGATAAGTCCAATATACATGCTTGGGATTTGTGTGGTATAATTTGATTAACCTTTATTTTACAGGTGTTAGTTAGATTTATGCTTTTCCTTTTAATATAAAAGTTTGTATATTTAGGATTGTGGGAATGATTTTTTATGGGGGATTAGGATGAGCATTGGTCATAAGATCCCATCTTATGCATCATGTGAAGCCTTAGAGTATCTACCACTCAACCATCCAAATGAAGATCCAAAGAAGAAAAAAAAGAAAAAAAAAAGAGAGAATGAAGAAAGAAGAAAGAAGAATAAAGCTTGAAGACCTCCATAACAATGAATTCCTTTGCTTAAATGATAATTTGATTCATTTGTAATTTGGGTTGTATAAGGGTAGAGCTCAACTACCCAATTTGATATTTTTGAGTTTGTGCAGTGGTGCCCGACCACAAATGGTCATTTATTCTTTTTGTGCATGTTTGTTTAACTTGTGCATTAAGTGGCATGCTTTTCCTAGTTTCATTCTTACTTTATGTATGGCCTGGATGTGGATTAGGCTCTTTAGAGAAAAATAAATCATTTACCCAACTTAACAATTCAAACTAAAACTAAATAACTCATAACCTCATCTAAAGCTGAAGATTAAAATCAAGATAAAAGAATTAGAAACCCCTTAGCTGGATGAGTTCTTTTCTTTATAATATCATGCACACAACAACATCTTATTTCACTCTTGACTAGAGGGCTTCCATCTTTGCCAGAGAACCCGGCTTGACCTTTGAGGGTCGTGGTGGAAACTCACCTTCTAAATTTCTAGCTGATTTTGGCCAACAATCTATTTTCTCATGCATTAGTCATAAAAGTCCTATTAGCCTGAGTCAAAATGATTGTCCAAAAATGATAATAAAATGAAATTTGAAATGCATTAGATTTAGGTCATTTGAAGCATGCCCTTTACATGATCTAGTCTCTTTAGGGAGTGAGTTTAAGGACCTAGTCTCTGTCTAAATAAAAATAGCCTAGCTATCTTGCATAAGCATAAAGACTTGCCTACATATATTTAAAATTGTTGGAGGAGTTAGTTAGCAGCCACCCCCAGCGGTTGTATGTCCAAGCTGTCGAGTGGTTTGTCCTCTCTAGTGGAAGCAAACCAATTACCCATTTTCACCTTAGATTTAGGTTATGCTTCTTGACATCTCCAAAACTCCCTAGATTTAGGTTCTAAGGTTGCTTTTCCCCTTTGTGGGTCATAAGAATAATTCCTCACCTCTTAGAGATTTCCTTAATCTTATGTTAAGGAATCTTAAGTCCTAAATTTCTAAAGAAAAATATAACTCAAGTAAACTAAATCAATTTCTAAAATGTAAAGCCCAATTTTAGGATAGTTTAAGATGCTCACTAGGTTTCCTAGCATCATGAGCATCTCCTACTTGTTCCCATTTTGGCTTTGATAATAACTCAATCTTTTGATCAATCCCATTTGATCTTCAAATACAAACCAATCGATTGATAGTCCATCTATTGAAATCTTGAGACAATGATCATTTACCTATCGAGAGTTTTTCTGGATCCCTCCCAGGATGTAATTAACTATGGGGCTTGCCTTAGGGAACAACAAACTCGATTTAAAATAAACCCTGGTTTACTTTTTCATGTAAAATAGGGGAAGAATCTCTAGTATATATGCAGACCCATCATCCTTAGGAGTCCTTATTGATTTGATTTGTTTCATTAAAGGATAGTGACTTCTATCTTTCTAGATAGTATGTTATTTCCTTGATGACGCATCTAATCACCTAAATAAGTACATCTGCGGATCTGCATGGCGTCTTACCAAGATGAATTTTTTGTAAGGGTTCCTCTTTCTTTTTGCACCACAAATTTCAAAGGTGACTCCCTTATAGAAAATTTTCACTATAATTATAAAGAAATGCTCATCCAGCTAAGGGGTTGCTAATTCTTTTATCTTGATTTTAATCCTAAGCTTTAGGTGAGGTTATGAGTTTTATAATTTTATTTTGAATTATTAAGTTGGGTAAAAGATTTATTTTTTTCGTAAAGAGCCTAATCCACATCCAGGCCATACATAAAGCAAGGAAGAAACTAGGAAAAGCATGCCACTTAATGCAAAAGCTAAACAAATCATCAAATAATTTATAAAGCTAATCGTAAAAAGAATAAATAGGTTCAAGTTTAGGTTCAAGTTTTCTAAGTGTGAAGGACATGTTCAACTTATAGGAGGGTTTCATTTAAGTTGTTTAAGTGTTTTGGGTTATTTTTATTTCATGTTTTAATTTAGTTTGAGTGAAACCTACAATTAATTACTAAGTTATGAAGAGAGGGAAAGAGAAGAGAACTTCTCTTTTCTTCCCTAATCCTTAAGTAATTTCTAAGGTAAGTTCACACTTTAATTTCATTTAGGTGAATGTTTTAATTACATATTTTAATCAATCCTAAGTTTAGACTAACTCTAAACAAACCTATTCAAAAAGAAAGGCATCTTAAGATTAAATAAAATGAGTCCAAATTCACATAACACACATTACTTAATTTCTTTCCCAACATATATATAACATACATATGGATGGACCTTAAGCATATCTATACATGCAAATGAGAGTAGTTAACACACTTTATGATGCATGCTAAGTAATCCATTTAAGAAAATTTTAGAAGTTAGATATGCATGATTTTTCTTAAGAAGAAAAGGTTTTCTTTATCCAAAATTTCATATACATACATGAAAGTTAAAAAGGCATAAGTGAGTATAGCACTATTGTCAACCAGAGGTGTAAGGTACAAGACCTACTTAGGGCTACTTAAAGCCTCACAATCTCAAGGTTGTCCAGGCTAATATACCACTTTCCTTAAATACAAACATGCATATAAAAGAAATGAAATGAAGAAGGAATATGCAAAAGTTATTTAATAGATTTGTTTTGTTTATGCATTTTATTCATGCAAGCATAGGTAACCTTTCTTGGATGGTAGCATAAGGATGAATAGGGTATGAGATTAAGTAAGTGTTGGGTTCTTTTCAAATGAACCCTACATCTTACCAACTCCTATTCAAAATTAGGCTAACATAAAAAAGAAAGGAAAGGCTACACTAAACATTACTTTATAATCCATCACATGCAAGCTTATAATTAAGATATGAATAGCATACTTTCAGATTTTATATTTCATTTATAAGTTTTGAAAGTACTTTGGATTTAGTAGTGATAATAGCCATTCATATTTTACTTTAGCCAACACATGCACATTTGACATTAAGTAAACAATTTTCATTTTAGAATTTGAAACATGAACTTATGAATGCATGAATCACATGACATACAACTTAACATGTTGGGAAATATCTAAAGCAATGCAATCATGTAAATAAACTCGCTTTACTTAAATCCTAAAGACATTCTTAAGGAATAAGAAAATTTAGAATAAATCAAAGTAAATTTCAAAATGATTTTTGTTTAGTTTAAAGTTTGATTCAATTTTGAAAATGTGAGATGAGTTTGCTGATCCTAACCCATTCCCACATGTGTTTTGTATTTTTGTTTAATTTTTAGATAATTAAATCCATTTTTAAGCATTGATTAGGTTAGAGTATGAATTAAGTGGCTTAATTAACCCTTACCTACTCCACCTTAGAAAAATTAACTAAATAATTATGAGCCAATGAGATGACATAAAACCCACAAGGTATTTAAATTTTCAATGCACCTAATAATGAATAGACCTAATGTAATTTGGCTCACAATTAAAAGTTAATTAAGCTAAGGGGTTTAGCTTAAGTACTTTTAAAACACCCTTTCATACTTATCAAAGGGATTTTAATTTCTTTAATTAGACTTAGGCTATTAAACACCTAAGCATCTACCAAAGGTAGATTAATTAAGTTCTGAAACTTTTTAGAATTTTTGAAAATTGTTTAAATGGGATAATTAATGAGTTAACCCTTAATTAAGATCGGATTAAGGAGAGAAAAGGGAATTTAGGAAATAGCTTAAGGGAAATACCCCAAAATTATTCCATAAAATTGATACTCACTAGATCTGACCTTAATCAAACTCAATCATTGGGTAAATCCACTAATCACACCTTAATTACCCTTAATTACATGAAGGGGTAATTAGGGAATGAAATAGAAATTATCCCAAATAAGGCTTCAATAAATCTTACAAAAATTAGGGGAGGTAGAGGTCATCCCCTAAAATGAACCCTAAAAATTTGAGATCAATTGGTGACTTAATTAAAGAATAATTAGCTAATTAAAATTCCTAAAGAAACCTAAATTTAGAGAAAAGGGAAATTCAAAATCTATTGAAAATATTTTTAAAATATTCTAGATAAAATTATCTTTCCATAGCAATTTTTTTATTTTTTTTATTTTTCTATGAAGAGTTATGAATTTTAGAAGTTTTCTGAATTAATTAAGAATTAATTAAAATCCCTAACTAATCCTTAATACCCACATGGCATGGTAGTGGTAGTCAGCGCGCCTTACACGCATCACTGCAGTGAACCATCCACTTAAATGTCAAATCGAGAAGGTGGCTGGCGGCACACACACTAATATCCTTGGCCATCCAATCAAAGATCGAACGGCTAAGGATTCACCCACAGTTTAAACTAAATAAATGGATTTCTAAAACTTGCTAAATAATCTTAATCATCTATCTAAAATGAACGGATGGATGACTAAGATGAGCCAAGTTCTTCCTAATGGAGACCGTCCATGATCTTTGGGGAGATCCGAGCCCGATCTAGCATGGAATCATACAAGACTAAATTCACACCATCTAGGCATCATTACCAACATATCCAATGGTTGATTTCGCATACAATGGAAATTCCGTTCACAAAGGATCAACACTTCCTAATCTAAGTGGTCGAAAAATCACTTACCTCACCGAAGGTGATCACCAGCGCTTGAGATCGATGAGGTAACTTTGCTAGTGGAGATGAAGCCCTATTGAAGTTCGTAGGCCTTGAGGTTGAGTGGATCAATGGGTGGACTAACTCCTCTTCAAGATCCGTGCCGCTTTGATTGAATTGAGCTCTTCCTTACCTCTAGAACTTTAAAGAAATCTTAGGCTAATTTGACTTAGCTCTTTGATCAAGTGTGCAAGAGGAATTGGAAGGAGATCAAGTGTAGAGGAAAATAGCTATTGGATTGTGCTCCCTTATTTTGTACTATGTAAAACTGAAGAATGGGGAATTCAAATCCTCTCTAGGGACCTTTGGAAAGCTCTTTGATGATTGCTAAGGGTTCCTAGTGCTCAATCGAGTGTGAGTGAAGTGAATTTTCATTGAATTAGGGGGAGTATATCTCCCCCTATGGCAATCGGATGGTCAGCAATGTCCATGCCATTTTGATCCAATTGAGGCTATGGAGTGAACCTTTTTGGTTATTTTGAGAGTGCACATGGTCGGTTTGGCTAGAGGAGTGGAATGCCAACTTCCCATGTACTTGAATTGAGCCTAAGAGGGAATTTGAAATTTCAATTTCAAGGCTAAGGTTCAGGTTTGGTCCATGGGTCAAATGAGTTGACCCAAACTCATTGGATTGGGTGGACCACCCATCATTAAGTCCCCTTGAGCATTTAGGAAATCTTCAACTGATTGTGAAGAGTGTGTGACCAAAATACCCATGGGATAGGCCAAAATTTGTTCTATGGCCTAGGGGTAAAATGGTCATTTTGCTATTTTTTTAAAAATTTGGGTATGTTTGGTATGTTGAGAAAATAGGTTTGGCCAAATTTCATTAGATTTGGAATCCATTTGATAGGGTTTGGCTCATGTTGACCCATTTAGGTCAAAATGGGTCAACTTAGTCAAGTTGACCAATTGGTCAAATTGAGGTCAAACAAGGGTTGGGCCAAGTTCATATGACCATTTGAAATGTTTTGGTGCCTTTGGTTTGGTTCAATTTGGTATAGATTTGGTTTTGGCTCATATGACTTCATTTAGGTCAAATGGGTCAAGTTGACCTATTTGACCCATTTGACCTATTTGAGGTAGGTCAAGGGTAGGTTAAGGTTAGGTTAGTCATATGGAGTGGATTGGTATCTTTGTTTCCAATAAATTTGGGTTAAGTTCAATTTTGGCTCAACATGACCCCTTGAGGTCATGTTGGGTCTAAGGTCAATTGGGCTAGGTTGGATCTAGTTGGCTAATTGAGGCTTTGGTCAAGTTCCACAAGTGACTTGAAATGGACTTGACCCATTGGGTTCAATCAATTTGGCTTAGATCATGTTTTGACACATTTTGGCCCTTTAGGTCAAAATGGGTCAACTTGGGTCAAGTGGGCCAATTTGGCTAGGTTAGGCTCAAATGTTGGCTTGGTCAAGTTCAAACATAGGTAATGAGTGAACTTAGATCAATGGTTTCAATCAATTTGGCCTATGGTGGAATTTGGCTATGTAAGGTTTCAATTTAGGTTAAGTGTTGACTTGGTCAACCCTTAGATTTGACTTGGTTTGACCCAATTGATTGGTCATCCTATGATGATTGTTGATCATGTTGAGAGGGATATATGAGTTTGGTTCAATCCAATTTGGATAGGATCAAAAGTTGACTCATAAGGGTTCTTTAGGTCACTTTGGGTCAAGTTAGCCTAAGTGGGTCAAATGGCTTGGTGAAAGCTTGATTTGAAGTTGATTGATCTTGTATATGGACTTATGATTGAAATATAAATCCGTTTACAAGAGGTTTGGAGTCAAATAGGTTTTGATCCATTTGAAAATTTCATATCCAAAGGAAGAATATGAAGGGGTCTTGGGTTTGATTTTTGATTTAGGTTTTGATTGTTTGATTGAAGTTTGCATTTATATATGAGCTCATGATTGTAGGATTGATTGAACCATAAGAGAAAATCAAGGATTTGGCTTGATTTGAAAGAAATTTGGCTAAGTTCTAGATTTTGGATTGAAAGGCTTAGATTTGATTTTAAGTTGGTTTTAGTTTGATTTTTTTTAATAGGTTTTGATTGTTGGAATTTATGTTTTATTTATATATGTGAATATAAATGATATTATAAATGGATCATGAGAAAATTTCAAGAATTTGAAAGAGTTCAATCATGATTTGGGTTAAATCCATTAAAGGGAATTTAAAGGATTTAAGAGAATTTTTAATTAGAAATTTAATTTTTGGATTGGATTTGATTGATTTATATTTATATTTTATTTATATATGAGAATATAAATGAGAATACAAATAGGTTTTAAGAAAATCCCATGAGTTTGAATAGGTTTGATCAAAGTTTTGGTTAAATCCATTAGTGAAAAATAAAGGGAATTTAATAAATTGATTTGGAATTTTGAATTTGATTTGATGGGTTTAAATTTATATCTCATTTATAAATGTGAATATAAATGAGAATATAAATATATCATGAGAAAATCTTAAAGATTTGAATAGGTTTGAATCATAGTTTTGGCTAAGTCTTTAAGAAAGGGTTAAGGACTTAGGAATTTTTGAACTTAGGGATTTTTTTGATGGATTTTGATCATGGGCTTCAATCATAGCTTCAATTATGGAATTGAATTATGGAATTGATTTGAGTTTGAGAAAATCAAATAGAATTGATTTTGAGTTTGACTTGAAAGAAGGAAAGTGGGGAATCGTTTAAGCTAAAGGGTAGGAGATTTTCCTAACACCCCTAAGGCATAACCTATTCCTATGGCTAACTCTACTAAGTCTTCTAGGGCTAGGGGAGTGTCCACCTAATCACTAGATGTGTCTTAAGACTAAGGAACTCTTAAAGTCTAAGAGAAGTATTAAGCCTAAGATGGAAGTGATGAGAGCTCACTCTAAAAATTAGGTCAATAGAGGGTAATTAAGAAATTCATATGTAATTCTTCTAATCAAGCCTTTAATAAATCCCAAGAAAATTAGGGGAGGCAGAAGTCATCCCCTAAAACATACCCAAGAAATTTGGGATTAATCAAAGGCTTAATTAAAAAGGAATTAGCAAAATTAACTTTCCAATAAAACCCAAAATCGGAGAAAATCATAATTTAAAACCCATTGAAATTAATTTTAAAATATTTTGGGTTGAATTATCTTTCCATAGGATTTTATTTCAGAATTTTTTGAATTTTCTAGAGAGGGTTATGAATTTTAGAAGATCCATAGGGTCATTAGGATTAATTAAAATAATTTAACTAATCCCCAAGCTCACGACATGACGTGTGGCGGTGTCGGTCAGCGCTCTTTACACCCATCGCATCGTGAGGGATTCACTTAAATGTCAAATCCCCAAAGGCAACTGGTGACGCACGTGGTTTGATCTCTGTCGTCCGATCAAAGATCAGACGGCCAGAGGTCTCCCAGTAGTTTTAAAATGGATAACTGATATATAAACATAAGGAATTATCTCAGCCGTCCATCCAAAATGTGCGGATGGATGGTTGAGATCTCCCAAGTTCTTCCCCTTGATCAATAGAAATAGTCCATGATAAAGTGGAAGATCCGTGCTCGATCGAGCTCGGATTCAAACCAAGCTCAACCCACACCATCTAAAGCTAAAGAGCGGCACATTCAACGATCAAAAATCCATGGGATTAAAATTTCTTTCACTAATCTCCACATCACATTGAGTTTAATGGTCAAAAAATCTCATACCTCGCTAGAGGTGATCACCAGCACTTGATTCCCTTAGAGAAGCTTTGTCTGGTTGATACGAAGCTATGTTGAGAGTATGTGCACTTGAGATTGAGTGGATTGGTATATGGACCACCTCCTTCTTAGCTAGCTTGTAGCTTTGATCCAATTCAGCTCTTCCTTTCTATGGGAACTCCAAATGAAGCTTGGGTGCACTCGACTTAGCTCCTTGATGAAATATGCAAGAGCAATTGGATGAAAATTGAGTGAAGAGGAAGTTAGCTCTTCAATGGACCTCCCCTATTTTCAAACTTTGAAAACTGAGAAGTGGAGTTTTCAAATCCTCTCTAAGAAGCTTGGGAATACTCTCTAAGGCTTGCTCTGAGTTTCTTAGCTTCAATCGACAGAGGGGAAGTTAGAATTGAAATGAATTAGTGGGAGTATATCTCCCCCTTGAAGGATTGGATGGTCGTCCATCAACTTGCCATTTTGATCCAATTGATCATATTGGGGAGTTTGTTTTGGCTATTTTGAGTGTGCACATGGTGGATCTTAGCCAAGGAGTAGATTGCCAACCTCCCATGTGCTTGAATTTGAGTGGGAGAGGGATTTTGAATTTGGCATTTTGACCCATGGGGTCGGGTTTGGTCTGGGGACCAATTAGGCTGACCCAAACCCATTGGGTTGGGTGCACCACTCTTTACTAGGTCCCCTTGAGCTTTTAGGAAAGCCTCAAGTGAATGTGCAGAGGGTATGACCAAATAACCCATAGATTAGTCCAAAATTTATTCTATAACCTAGGGGTAGAATGGTTATCTTGATAATTTTCTTTGGTATGTTGGGTATGTGGAAAAACCAGCAGCCAAGATTACCCGTAGGTTTGGCCAAGTTTAATGATATTTGGAATTCATTTGATAGGGTTTGGCTCATGTTGGCCCATTTAGGTCAAAATGGGTCAACTTGGGTCAAGTTGACCAATTGTTCAAAATGGGTCAAACTAAGGGTTGGGTCAAGTTCATATGACCATTTGAAATATTTTGGTGGCTTTGGTTTGTTTCAATTTGGTATAGTTTTGAATTTGGCTCATATGACTTCATTTAAGTCAAATGGGTCAAGTTGACCTACTTGACCCATTTGACCTATTTGGGGTAGGTCAAGGGTAGGTTTAGGTTAGGTTAGTCATATGAAGTGGGTTGGTATCTTTCTTTCCAATCAATTTTGGTTATGTTCAAATTTGGCTCAACATGACCTTTTTAGGTCAGGTTGGGTCTAAGATCAATTGGGCTAGGTTAGGTCTAGTTGGCCAATTGAGGCTTCGATCAAGTTCCACAAGTGATTTGGAATGGACTTGACCCATTGGTTTCAATCAATTTGGCTTAGAATAAGTTTAGAAACATTTTGACCCTTTAGGTCAAAATGGGTCAACTTGGGTCAAGTGGCCAATTGAGCTAGGTTAGGCTCAAATGTTGGCTTGGTCAAGTTCAAACATAGGATATGAGTGAACTTAGATCAATGGTTTCAATCAATTTAGCCTATGGTGGAATTTGGCTATGTTATGTTTCATTTTGGGCTAAGTGTTGACTTGGTCAACCCTTAGGTTTTACTTGGTTTGACCCAATTTGATTGATTGATCATCCCATGATTATTGTCGATCATGATGAGAGGTAAATATGAGTTTGGTTCAATCCATTTTGGTTAAGATTAGAATTTGGCTCATAAGGGTACTTTAGGTCACTTTGAGTCAAGTGAGCCTATATGAATCAAATGGCTTGGTAAAAGCTTGATTTGAAGTTGGTTGATCTTGTATATGGACTCATGATTGAAATATAAATTCATTTACAAGTGGTTTAAAGTCAAGTGGGTTTTGATCCATTTGACAATTTCATATTCAAAGGAAGAATACGAAGGGGTTTTGGGTTTGATTTTTGAACTAGGTTTTGATTGACTGATTGATGTTTGGATTTATATATAGGTTCATGATTGTATGTTTGATTGAATTATTAGAGAAAATCAAGAGTTTGGCTTGATTTGAAATTGAATTGGCTAAGTTTAAGATTTTGACTTGAAAGGCTTAGATTGGATTTTGAGTTTATTTGAGGTTGATTTTTGGAATTGGTTTTGATTGTTTGAATTTATATTTCATTTATATATGTAAATATAAATGAGAATATAAATTGATCCTGAGAAAATTTCAAGGATTTGAAGTGGTTTAATCATGATTTGGGCTAAGTCCATTAAAAAGGATTTAAAGGACTTAGGAAAATTTTGGAGTTTGGAATTTGAATTTTTGAATTTGGTTTGATTGATTTATATTTATATTTCATTTATATATATGAATATAAATGAGAACATAAATAAGTTTTGAGAAAATCCCATGAATTTGAATTAGTTTGATCAAGATTTTGGCTAAGTCCATTAATGGAAAATAAAGGACTTAAGGAAGATTTTAAAATTGGGAATTTTATTTTAGTGTTTTATTTGATTGATTTATATTTATATTTCATTTATATATGTGAATATAAATGAGAATATAAATGAGTTTTTAGAAAATCCCAAGGATTTGAATTGATTTTGATCATGATTTGGCTAAGTCAGTTAATGGAAAATTAAGGACTTATGAAAATTTTAAATTGGGAACTTAATTCTTGGATTTGATTTGATTGATTTAAATTTATATTTTACTTATATATGTGAATATAAATGATAATATAAATGAGTTTTGAGAAAATCTCATGAGTTTGAATTGATTTGATTGAGGTTTAAGCTAAGTCCAATAATGGAAAATTAATGGACTTAGGAAAATTTCATGAATTGATTTGGAATTTTGAGTTTAGTTTGATTGATTTGAATTTATATTTCGTTTATATATATGAATATAATTGAGAATATAAATGGATTATGAGAAAATCTCAAAGATTTGAATCTATTTTGATCATGATTTTTGGCTAAGTCTTTAAAGGCAAGGTTAAGGACTTGGGCAAAAATTTGAACTTGGGAATTTTGATGGATTTTGATCATGGGTTTTAGTTATGGATTTTAATCATGGATTTAGATCATATGGAGTTGATTTGAATTTGGAGAAAATCAAATGGAATTGATTTAGAGTTTGACTAAAAAGAAGGAAAGTGAGGAATGGTTCAAGCTAAGGGTTGGCAAATTTCCTAACGCCCCTAAGGCATGACCTGTTCCTATGGCTAACTCTTCTAAGTCTTCTAGGGCTAGGTTGGGTGTCCACCTAATCACTAGATGTGTCTTAAGACAAAGGAACTCTTAGAGTCTAAGAAGAATCCTATGTCTAAGAAGAAGGGGTTGAGAACTCATTCTAAAAATGAGGTCAACACCAGAGGACTCAGGATTCTAATTCCTCGGTAGATTTCACAACCTTTCCTTCTTAGTCGTCAGTTCACTTGTCTATCCTCGGTGGAGTCAAAACAATCACAATTAAATAAATAATAAATTGAAAAAATTTAACCCTCTTCCCTAGTGGAACTTAAATAAACAAATCAAGTTTCTCCCCAGCGAGACTCAAATCAAATCAAACCTCTCATCCCCTTACGGATGACTTGAACATGTTTCCCTAGTGGAAGGTTCACATACTCTATCCCTAGTGGATTCCTCCTTCCCTCTCTTATGTCCTTGACATAAGTAGAACCACATTGCACTAAGCTATGGATTCCTTCAACACCTCGGGCTAGGAGTAGACTATTTTTGTTAGTGCTTGTGATCATTCGGTGTTGTTGATCATTTCGATCAACACCAATATGTGTGATGTTCTTTGTCAATCACATCACACCTATTGGGCATCATTTGTTGACCTTATTTTTAGGATGAGCTCTCAAAACCTCCCCCCCCCCCTTTTTTTTTTCTTAGACATAGGACTTCTCTTAGACTTTAAGAGATCCTTAGTCTTAAGACATATCTAGTGATTAGGTGGACACTCAACCTAGCCCTAGAGACTTATAAGAGTTAGCCATAGGAATAGTTCATGCCTTAGGGGGTGTTAGAAAAATTTTCCTACCCTATAGCTTGAACCAAATTCCTCACTTCCTTCCTTCAAGTCAAACTCCAAATCTAATCAACATCAAACCTAAATCAATTTCAACTTAATTGATTTTCTCCAAACCCAAATCAATGCCAAATGATTGAATCCTATAATTGAAACTTATGATTGAAGCCCATGATTCAAATTCCAAGTTCAAAATATTTCCTAAGTCCTTTGATCCTTTCTCATAAACTTAGCCTAAATCAAATCTAAATTAATTCAAATTCATGAAATTTTCTCATGGCCCATTTATATTCTCATTTATATTCACATATATAAATGAAATATAAATTCAAATCAATCAAATCAAATTTCAAATTTAAATTCAAATAAAAAATCTTTCCTAAGTCACTTTGATTCCCTCTTAAGGACTAATCCTAAATATAATCCAAATCGCTTTTAAATTCATGAAATTTTCTCAAAACTCATTTATATTCTCATTTATATTCACATATATAAATGAAATATAAATTCAAATCAATCAAACTAAATCTAAAATTCAAATCCAAATCAAAAATGTTTCTTAAGTCACTTTGATTCCCTCTTAAGGACTTAGCCTAAATCAAGTTCAAATCACTTCAAACTCATGACATTTTCTCATAACCCATTTATATTTTCATTTATATTCATATCTATAAATGATATATAAATTCAAACAACCAAAACCAACACCAAAAATCAAACTCAAATTCAATCAAAATCCACCCTAAGCCTTTCAAGTCAAAATCTTGAACTTGGCCGAATCAATTTTAAATCAAGCCAAACTCTTAATTTTTCTTTATGATTTAATCAATCCTTTAATCAATAATCCAAATATAAACACAAAATTCAATCATTAAACCAATACTCAATTCAAAAATCAAACCTAAATCAAACTCATGTTCACCCTTTGAACTTGAAATTACCAAATGAATCAAAACCCATTTGACTTCAAACCAATTACAAATGGATTTATATTTCAATCATGAGTCTATATGTGAGTTCAATCAAACTCAAATCAAGCTTTGACCAAGCCATTTGACCTACTTAGTCTCACTTGACCCAAAGTGACCTAAAGAACCCTTATGAGCCAAATTCTAATCTTAACCAAATTGGATTGAACTAAGCCCACCTAAGCCTCTCATCATGATCAACAATCATCATGAGATGATCAATCACTCAAATTGGGTCAAACCAAGTTAAATCAAAGGGTTGACCAAGTCAACACTTAGCCAAAATGAAACCTAAACTAGCCAAAATTCACTATAGGCCAAAACTGATTGAAACCATTAATCTAAGCTCATTCATAATCAATATTTGAACTTGACCAAGTCAACATTGGAGCCTAACCTAGCCCAATTGTCCACTTGACCCAAGTTGACCCAACTTGACCTAAAATGTCAAAATGTGTCAAAACTTGATCTAAGCCAAATTGATTGAAACTAATGGGTCAAGTTCATTCCAAAATGATTGTTGAACTTGACCAAAGCCTCAATTGGCCAACTAGATCTAACTTAGCCCAATTGACCATGAACCCAACTTGTCCTAAAAGGTCAAATTGAGCCAAACTCAAATATGAACCAAATTGATTAGAAACAAAGATACCAATCCATCTCATATGACCAACCAAACATGAACCAACCCATGACCTAAACTTGACCCATTATATAAACCAAATTGAATCAAACCAAAGCCACCAAAACATTTCAAATAGTCATATGAACTTTACCCAACCCTTGGTTTGACCCAATTTGACCAATTGGTCAAGTTGACCCAAGTTGATCCATTTTGACCTAGATGGGTCAACACAAGCCAAATCACATCAAATCAACTCCAAATTCAATGAAACTTGGCCCAACCTATTTTTCAAACATACCAAATATATTCAAATTGAAACCCAAGCTAAATGACCATTTTAGCCTTAGGCCCAAGGGTAAATTATGGTCAAATTCACATGAAATTTTGTCAAATCCTCTTCATGACCACTTGGATCCCTCTTAGTGGACCAAGTGTACACTAATGAGTGTAGTGCACCTAGCCCAATGGGTTTAGGTCAGCCCAACCTAGCTTAAGGTCAAAACTGACCACTTGCTTGAACATGGCCACATGGAATCCCTCCTCCACTTGATTTAAACGCATGGAAGCTCCACGACTCCACTCCTTAGGCCAAACCGAATGCAATGACACCTCTAACAACCTAACAAACCCACTCAAGGAGCTCAATTGAATCAAAATGGCAAGAGAAGGCTCGATTGTTTGATTGCTTTAGTGGGAGATATACACCCCCTAATTTCACTTGAATCTCATTCTACCCTATTTGACTGAAGCATAGGAACTCAAAGCAAGCCATTGCTAGTGTTTCCAAGCTTCCTAGAGTGAGTTAGAATTCCCATCTCCTTGGTTTTCCTAGGCTGAAAATAAGGGAGCTCCATTAAAATTCAATCCCACTCCACACTCAATACCAATCCAATTTGCTTTGCAAGCTTAATCAGGGAGCTCAATCGATTTCACCCAAGCTTTTTCCCAAGCTCCAAAGGTAAGGGAAGTGCTACTTCAACCAAGACTGAGCTCAAGTGAAGGTGGAGTTGGCCTCTAGAAGGATATACCTAATCTCAACACCTCAAAACTTCAGCAAAGCTTTTTATCCACTAGATGAAGCTTCTCCAAGGGAATTGAGCACCAGTTATAGCCTCCAATAAGGTATGCCATTCAACTGAGCTCAATCTAGCCATAGTGTGGAGCTTTGTGAAAGAAAGTCTCATCCCATGAGAAACTAATTGTTAGATGTATCCCCTTTACCCTTAGATGGTGTGGATTGAGTTTGGATCCAATCCAAGCTCAATCGAGCTCGAATCTTCCCCCCAAAGATAGACGATGCCCATCTCCCACAGGGAAGATCAGAGGAAAATCATGGGCCATCCATCCACATTTTGGATGGACGATCATGATTAAATCCATGTATATCCCATATATTATCCCTTTAGAACTACAAATTTAACCTTAGCAATCTAATCCTTGATCGGATGAACGAGGACAAAGTGCGTAGCACCGCCGCTAATGCGGTGCTATGATGTGACAATTTAAATAGCGAATCCCATCATGCCACATGGAAAATGTGCACCGCATCAGCCTCCACGTGGCACCGACGGATATAACTATATAATTAAGGATTTAAATTACTTTATTAAGCAAGGAAACTTCAAAAAAATCATATCTAAATGTAAAAAAAATCAGAAAAATGTGAAATAAATTGCATATGAAAGGTATTTGAATCTACATTATTATAAAATTGATTTCAATAGATTTTAAATAGTGTTATTTTTTGGATTTGAGTTTTATTGGGAATTTGGTTTTGCTAATTACTCTCTAATTACCCTACTGATTAATTCCAAACTTCTTGTGTATGATTAGTGGGATAAGTTCTGCCTCCCCTAATTTTCTTAGGATGATGGTTTAATTAGAGAAATTGCTATATTAATTTTTAATTATCCTCTTAATGTAATTAAGTTTAATCAAGTGTGTAATTAGTGGTTTAACCTCTTGATTAAGTTAATTAAGGTTTGTTTAATTGAACAAGAGGTTTAGGGAATAATTTTGGGATGTTTTCCTTAAGCTATTCCTTAAATCCCCTATTTCTTCAATATTCTTAAATTAATTAATGATTAATTAACTAATTACCTACCTAATCAATTTGATAAAATTTTAAAAACTTCAAGAACTTAATTAATCCATCTTGAGTAAATGCTTAGGTGTTCAATAACTTAAGTACATTAAGAAAATCAAAATCCAACTCACATGTGTGAGAGGGGTTATGAAAGTACTTAACTTAAACCCCTTAGCTTAATTAATCATTAATAATGAGCCAAATGCATTAGGCCCTTTCTTCTTAGGTGCATTACTAATTTAAATTTCTTGTGTGATTTTATGTCATATCATTGGCTCATAATTTTTTGATTAAATATGCTAAGGTGGTATAGGTAAGGGGTAATTAACACACTTAATTCATACCTTAACCTGATCAAAATATAAAAAATCATCTAATCATCTAAAGATTAAACTAAAATGCCATACACATTGCGGGAAATGGGTTAAGACCAGCAAACATTCTTTCACATTTCCTAAATCAAACATAAAATAAATTCAAAACAAGAATCCCATTAAATAAACTTTGATTCACTTTAAACATTCTTATTTCATAGAATTCTCTTTAGGAATTAATCAGGGTGAATAAATTTACATTGTTTTCATCACTTTATTTCTTTCCTAGCATGCTAAATGTGTATGCCATATGAAATTCATGCATTCATATCTTTTAAAAATCAAAATCAAAATGAAAAAGTTTCCTTTATGTCAAATTACATATTTAGGCTAAAGTAAAAAATATTAATGGCTATTATTACTATTAAATCCAAAACTATTTTTAAAATCTATAAATCAAACATCTAAAATTAAAAGTGTGCTACTTATAATTATTTATGAGCATGCATGTGGATATAAATATGAAGATGTGCATAGTGTATCTTTTCTTCTCTTTTCTTTTAGCATAGTTTTGAATAGGATTTGGCAAAGTGTATAGTTTATTTGAAAAGAATATAACACTTTCCTAAACCTAGTCCTATCCATTCCTATGCTATTACATAGGAAGGACATCCACACTTGTACATATAAATTGCATAAACAAAACAAACAAACAAATACAAATTTTTTGCATCTTTCCTTTTTTTATTCATTTCTTTTATAAATGTGTTTGTATTTAAGGAAAGTGGTATATTAGTCTGGACAATCCCGAGATTACGAGGCTTTAAGTAGCTCATTAGGCCTTGTACCCACCCCACAGTGTGTCATCGTACTCACTTATGCCTTTCATGCATATACACATGCATGTGAATAATGGATAAAAGAAACCCCTCTTTTCTACTTAATCTAAATCATGCATCATAAAACCTTCCAATTTTCTTAAGTAACATTTCTTAGCATCCATCATAAAGTGTGCTAAACATTTCCATTTGTATATATAGATATCCTTAGGATTCATTCATATGCATGTTGTACATGTCGGGGAAACAAATGAAGTGATGTGTGTTTTGTGATATTAGTTCACTTTACTTGATCTTAAAATGCCTTTCTTTTAAATAGGTTTGTTTAGGGAAAATCTAAACTTAGGATTAATTAAAACACATAATAAAATATTCACTAAATAAAATAAAATATGAATCCACTTTAGAAATTACTTAAGGTAGGGAAGGAAAGAGAAGCTCTCTTCTCATTTCCCTCTCTTTATAAATTAGAAATTAATTGTAAGATTTACTTAAACCAAAACAAATCACCAAATAAAATTGATCCAAATCAACTAAATAACTTAAATGAAACCACCCTCTAATTTGAACATCTTCACACTTAGAAAATCAAAACCTTAAATCCATAGCTAAGCATACCACACAAACCTTTTAAAGCACACACATTAAGTTAAGTCACCACTTCTAGCTTTAGGTTAGGGCGGTGCATGGCTTGATGTTTGCTTTTATTTTATGATGTATTGTTTATAGTCTGGATATTACAGTGAATGTGTGTAGAATGAACGGTAGGATGGTTTAGTCTAATCATTATTTTCTGCAGAGAATTGTGCTTAAGAGGCATTGTAATAAAAATATATCTACTTTTGTTGTGCAGGTGCATATACCCCTAAGCATAATCCAATAGGCCACGTGGACTTGGTTACTCATGTGTGTGGTGCTAAGTCCAATATACATGCTTGGGATATGTATGGTTTGTTTAGCTAATCTCTATTTTGCATGTGTTTGTTAGATTTACTTTTTATTTTCATGTACTTTTTTTGCTATTAGGATTTTGGAATGAATGTTATGGGGGATTAAGATGAACATTGGTCATAATATTACATATAATGTACCATTTGAAGCCTTAGGAGCAACCACCTTTCAACCATCCAAAAGAAGGAACCAAACGAAGAAAGAAGAAAGAAGAAAATAAGAAATGAAAACCCCCATAACATGAATTTACTTACTTGATTATAAATTAATTCATTTGTAATTCAGGTTGTATAATGGTAGAGCTCAGCTACCCAATTTGTTTTTGGGTTTGTGTGGTGGTGCCCGACCATAAATGACATTTTATTCTTTTGTGTTAGCTTTAAAAAATGTTTGATATTTTGTTTAACTTGTGCATTAAAATGACATGTTTTCCTAGTTTCTTTCTTGCTTGATGTATGGCATGGATGATGATTAGGCTCTTAAGGAAAATTAAATCTTCTACCAAATTAATCAACTCAAAATCAAAAATAAATAACTCATAACCCACCTAAAACTTAGGCTAAAAATCAAGATAAAAGAATAAGCAACCCCTTAGCTGGATGAGTATTTCTTTTCAAATATCTTGCATGAAAGCATATTAATTCTTGATTGGAGGCTTCCATGATGGGTAACCCTCCTAAAGTGGTAGCATATAGATGAATAGGATATGGAATTAAGTGAGTTTAGGTTCTTTTCAAATGAACCATACACCTTACCAAATTCCTATTCAAAACTATACCAACATAAGAAAGAAAGGAAATCTATGCTAAGCATACCTTCATATTCTTTCACATGCAAGCTTATAATTAAAGTATAAGCAGCACACTTTTAGATTTGGTATTTGATTTATGTATTTTGAAAAATAATGTAGATTTAGTAGTGATAATAGCCATTCATATTTCTACTTTTGCCAACACATGCAAATTTGACATAAAGTAAACAATTTCATTTTAAAATTTGAATTTCAAAATTATGAATGCATGACATCACATGACATACAAGTTTAATATGTTGGGGAAAGATTCAAAGTAATGAAAGCATGTAAACAAGTTCACTTCACTTAAATCCTAAAGACATTCTTATGGAATAAGAAAGTTTAAAATAAATCAAAGTGAATTCAAAGTGATATTTTATTTAGTTTGGAGTTTGATTTAAATTTGAAAAGGTGAGAGGAGTTTGCTATTCCTAACCCATTCCCACATGTGTTTAATATTTTTATTTAATTTTTAGATAATTATATCCATTTTTATGCTTTAATTAGGTTAAGGTATGAATTAAGTAACTTAATTAACCTTTACCTACACCACCTTAGAAGAATTAATTGAATAATTATGAGCCAATGAGATGACATAAAACCCATAAGGAATTTAAATTTGCAATGCACCTAATAATAAAGAGGACTAATGCAATTTAGTTCACAATTAAAAGTTAATTAAGCTAAGGGGTTTAGCTTAAGTAATTTCAAAATGCCCTTTCATACTTAAGAATTGGGTTTAGATTTCCTTAATTAAACTTAGGCTATTAAACACCTAAGCATCTACCCAAAGTAGATTAATTAAGTTCTGGAACTTTTTAGAATTTTTAGAAATTAATTAAGAGGATAATTAATGAATTAACACTTAATTAAGAGGAGATTAAGGAGAGAAAATGGGGTTTAGGGAAAAGCTTAAAGGAAATGTCACAAAATTATTCCTTAAACCTCATACTTACTGGATCTGACCTTAATCAGCCCTAATCATAGGTTAAAATCATTAATAATACCCAAATTATCCTTAATTACATAAGGAGGGTAATTAAGAAAACCATATGCAATTCTTCTAATCAAGCCTTTAATAAATCCCAAAAAAACTAGGGGAGGCAGAACTCATCCCCTAAATCATACCCAAGAAATTTGGGATTAATCAGAGTTTTAATTAAACAGTTATTAGCAAAATAAGCTTTCCATTAAAACCCAAATTTAGATAACATTATAACTCAAAACCCATTGAAATTAATTTTAAAATATTCTAGATTGAATCATCTTTTTATAAAATTTTATTTCATATTTTTCTAAATTTTTTAGAGGGAGTTATGATTTTTAGAAGATCTCTAGGTTAATTAAGAATTAATTAAACATTTAACTAATCCGCTCATGAGGCTGGTAGCATTACAGCCATGGTGTGAGGGGGTTAGTTGTCTAATCGGATGGCGGGAAGTGCGATTTGATCCTGTATCAATCAAAGATTCGACAGATCTCGTGGTTTTAAAATGAGTAAAGAATTTCTAAATGTGGGGAATTATCTCAGCCGTTCATCTAAAATGTGTGGATGGATGGCTGAGATCTCCCAAGTTCTTCCCCTTGATCAGTAGAGATCGTCCATGATTAAGGGGAAGATCCTTTCTTGATCTAGCATGGATTCAAACCGAACTCAACCCACACCATCTAAAGCAAGAGAGCGGCAAATCCAATAATCAAAAATCCAAAAGGTGAAAATTCTTTCACAAAGCTCCACACCACATTGAGTTTAATGGTCAAAAAATCTCATACCTCACTGGAGGTGATCATCGGCGTTCGATTACCTTTGAGAAGTTTCTTCTAGTTGAAACGATGCCTTGCTGAAGTTTTGAGCACTTGAGGTTGAGTGGATCTTTCTATGGGTCACCTCCTCCTTAGCTTGAGCTTCGCTTTAATCCAATTGGATCTCCCCTTGCTTCAAGAACTTGGAAGAGAACTTGGGTGCACTCGACTTGGTCCTCTGATGAAGCTTGAAGAGGGAATTGAGTGGAGTTTGAGTATGGAGGAAGTTGGAGAATGTATTGAGCGCCCCTATTTCCAATGTTCAAAAACCAAGAAATGGGGAAATGGCATGAGCTCTAGGATGCTTGCTCTCACTCTTTAATGGATCCAAAGTCTCACTAATACTCAATCGAATTCAAGAATGATGCATTTGAGTTTGTTTAGGGGGAGTATATCTCCCCCTTGAAGGATCGGACGTCCGACAATGCATTTACCATTTTGATCTAATTGATCATAGGCAATGGGTTGTTTGATCAGTTAAGAGTGTGCACATGGTTTATTTGAGCCAAGGAGTGGATTGCCAACCTCCCATGTGCTTTAATTTGAGTGGGAGAGGGATTTTAAATTTTCAATTTTGACCCATTGGGTTGGGTTTTGTCTAGGGACCAATTGGGCTGACCCAAACCCATTTGGTTGGGTGCACCACTCTCCCCTAGGTCCCCTTGAGCTTTTAGGAAAGCCTCAAGTGAATGTGAAGAGGGTATGACCAAATTACCTATGGATTAAGTTATTTTGTTCAATGGCCTAGGGGTAGGATGGTCATTTTGCTATTTTTCCACTTTGGATAAGTTGGGTATGTGGAGAAACTAGGTTTGGCCAAGTTTCATGAGATTTGGAATTCATTTGATAGGGTTTGGCTCATGTTGACCCATTTAGATAAAAATGGGTCAAGTTGACCAATTGGTCAAATTGGGTCAAACCAAGGGTTAGTTCAAGTTCATATGATCATTTTAAATTTTTTGGTTGCTTTGGTTTGATTCAATTTGGTATAGTTTTGAATTTGGGTCATATGACTTCATTTAGGTCAAATGGGTCAAGTTGACCTATTTGACCCATTTGACCTATTTGAGGTAGGTTAAGGGTAGGTTTAGGTTTCGTTATTCATATGGAGTGGATTCGTATCTTTCTTTCCAATCAATTTGGGTTAAGTTCAATTTTGGCTCAACATGGCCACTTTAGGTCATGTTGGGTCTGAGGTCAATTGGGCTAGGTTAGGTCTAGTTGGCTAATTAGGGATTTGGTCAAGTTCAACAAGTGATTTGGAATGGACTTGACCCATTAGTTTCAATCAATTTGGCTTAGATCAAGTTTTGCATATTTTGACCCTTTAGGTCAAAATGGGTCAACTTGGGTCAAGTTGCCAATTGGGCTAGGTTTGGTTCAAATGTTGGCTAGGTCAAGTACAAACATAAGTCAAGAGTGAACTTAGATCAATGATTTCAATCAATTTGTCCTATGGTAGAATTTGGCTATGTTAGATTTCATTTTGGGTTAAGTGTTGACTTGGTCAACCCTTAGGTTTGACTTGGTTTGACCCAATTTGATTGATTGATCATCCCATGATGATTGTTGATCATGATGAGAGGGATATATGAGTTTGGTTCAATCCAATTTGGTTAGGATTAGAATTTGGCTCATAAGAGTACTTTAGGTCACTTTGGGTCAAGTGAGCCTAAGTAGGTCAAATGGCTTGGTCAAAGCTTGATTTGAGCTTGAGTGATCTTGTTTATGGACTTATGATAGAAATATAAATCCATTTACAAGTGGTGTGAAGTCAAATGGAATTTCATCCATTTGATAATTTCATATTCAAAGGAAGAATATGAAAGGCTTTAGGATTTGACTTTTGACATAGGTTTTGATTGGATGATTGAAGTTTGGATTTATTTATGAGGTCATGATTATAGGGTTGATTGAATCCTGAGACAAAATCAAGAGTTTGTTTTGATTTGAAATTGATTTGGCTAAGTTCAAGATTTTGACTTGAAAGGCTTAGGTTGGATTTTGTGTTGGTTTGAGTTTAATTTCTGGAATTGGTTTTGATTGTTTGAATTTATATTTCATTTATATATGTGAATGTAAATGAGAATATAAATGGATCATGAGAAAATTTCAAGGGTTTGAAGTGGTTTAATCATGATTTAGGCTAAGTCCATCAAGAAGGATTTAAAGGACTTAGGAAAATTTTATGAAGTTTGAATTTTTGAATTTGGTTTGATTGATTTATATATATATATATATATATATATATATATGAATATAAATGAGAATATAAATGAGTTATTAGAGAATCCCATGACTTTGATATGGTTTGATCAAGATTTAGGCTTAGTCCATTAATGGAGAATTAAGGGACTTATAAAATTTTAAATTAAGAATTTAATTTGAGGGTTTGATTTGATTAATTTATATTTATATTTCATTTATATATATGAATATAAATGAGAATATAAATGAGTTTTGAGAAAATCCCAAGGATTTGAATTGATTTTGATCATGATTTGGCTAAGTCCATTAATGGAAAATTAAGGACTTATAAAAATTTTAAATTGGGAATTTAATTTTTGCATTTGATTTGATTGATTGATATTTATATTTCTTTTATATATGTGAATATAAATGAGAATATAAATGAGTTTTGAGAAAATCCCAAGGATTTGAATTGATTTAGATCATGATGATGTTAAGTCTTTAAGGGAGAGCTCAATGAACTTAAGAAAATTTTATGAATTGATTTAGAATTTTAAGTTTGATTTGATGGGTTTGTATTTATATTTTATTTATATATGTGAATATAAATGAGAATATAAATGAATTATGAGAAAATATCAAATATTTGATTTGGTTTAGATCATAATTTTGGTTAAGTCCTTAAGAAAAGATTCAGGAAATTTGAACTTAGAATTTTGATGGATTTTGATCATGGGTTTCAATCATGATTTCAATCATGGATTTCATATGGAGTTGATTTGAAGAAAATCAATTAAGATTTATTTGGAGTTTGACTTGATAGAAGGAAGTGAGGAATGATTCAAGGGCAATTTTCCTAACACCCTGATGACCTATTCATGGCTAACTCTTCTAAGTCTTCTAGGGTTAGGTTTGAGTGTCCACCACTAGATGTGTCTTAAGAGAACTCTTAAAGTCTAAGAGAAGTCCTGTCTAAGATGGAGGGGTTGAGAGATCATTCTAAAAAGTTGGAGGGCCCAATAGGTGTGGTGTGGGAGGAACACATATTAATGTTGACAAAATGATCAATAACACCAGATTACAACTAAAAAACAATCTATCCTTAATCCAAGGAGTAGAATGAATCCAGAGCTTAGTGCAATGTTGTTGTACTTATGTCCAAGACATAAGATAGAAGGAAGAATCCACTAAGGGATAGAGTGTGAACCTTCCACTAGGGAAGCAGGTTCAAGTCATTCACAAGGGGATGAGGGGTTTGATTTGATTTGAATCTCACTGAGGAGAAATCTCTACTGGGGGAGGGGGTTAAATTTGTTTTAAATTTTGTTAGGTTTGAATTTTGAGGTGAGTCCTGTCGATTTGCGATGGGTTGCACTAAGTAGGAGCCATGGAGGCTAAAACCTAACTCAGATTTACCAATCCAAAGGGGTAGTCTACTAAACATGTAGTAGGACTAGCCAACCAAAGAGATGCCTTTTAGTATGTAGTAGCTGTACTTAGGAAAAATGCATAGTAGACTTACATCCTCCAAAGTAGAGACCAGTTGTTGGGGTGGTCTATTGACAAGATAATAGATTGAACCCAACCTAGGGCTGACTATTGAGTGAATGCCACTGGGGGACTTAGATCAACTCAAAGATAGTCAAGATTGATTTCATTTTTAGATTTGTTTTTTTTATTATGATGGATCCCATAAGTTTGCGATGAATTGCATAGAGTAGGGGCCATGGAAGCCTAGACCTAACTCACATTTATCAATCCAAAGGGAATAGTCTACCAACCACAAGGTGGGACTATCCAACCATGGGAAAATGCCTTATGGTATACAATGGCCAAATCTTAAGAAGGAAGCATAGGGACTCACATCTTCAAGAAATGAGGAACTATTAGGTTGATCAGTTGTTTTGGGCAACAAATCAAACCCAACCTGAGGTTGACTATTGATTGAATGCCACTGGGAGACTTAAATCAGCTCAAATATAGTCAAAGATTAATTTTCTTAGTTTTGTTTTGGTGGATTTCATCAGTTTGTGATGGATCATTCTAAGAAGGAGCTTACAGAAGCCTAGACCTATGTTAAATTTATTGAACCAAAGGGAGTAGCTTTTTCGACCGATGGGAGAGCTATCCTACCAAAGAGTGCCTTTAGATTCAATGATCAATTGGAGGGAAGTAAGCTCGGGGACTCACATCTTCTGTAGAAAAGACCACTAGGTTGATCGGTTACTTTGGGCAACAAATTGAAACCTGACCTAAGGCTGCCCATCGATTTGCAATAATCATGCTAGAAAGAGTGCGTCATAGTCTTATATCTTTCAAAGCAAAATGATTGTCGGGGTAACCTTCTTGTGGCAAAATAGATTGAACCCGACCTAAGGGTGACTACTGCATGAGTATCACCAGATTTATCTCGAGTGCAATTCTATAGGGAGTTCTCGACATTACCCTAAAGATAGGATGTGCTTGAGAAGGGGCCCTGGGGCTTGAATTTTAATCTACAATAATTTTGTTTTTTTGTTTGTTTAGTTTGTTTTAAGTGTGTGCGTTAGTTTATGATCGAGAAGGAGCTTTAAGACCTATCTCAAATTTACTAAAAAGGGAAAATTTGCATCTAAATTTTCAACCAGTAAACAGTATCGGGTGTTCTCAACTATGTAGCAGAGATAGTTCATTTTATATGTTTTCATGTAGTTTGTGTTTGTGTTCGATGAAGGATGAGGCCAGTTCCTTACACTAGTTCCTTACACCAATAGGGGTAGCTTACTAGGAAATGGGAACTATCCAATCCAAAAGTAACCTGCGTAGCATCTAAATAGGGTCACAAAGGACTTGATCCAAATAGAGTGCCCGTAAGGGATGGGGCCGGTAAGGGCTTAATCCAACACCTTTGAGAGAATCACATAGCTAGTCATATATCCAATAGGTATTTGGTGTCCAACTCAAGGAGAAAGCATGGGGACTCATATCTGCTAAGTGTGGTGTACTCACCGGGTGAGTTGCTATCAACATAATGAACATCAACCAACCTAAGGTGCCGGTCAGTTTGCAACAATCAGCCTAGGAAGAAAGCTCGGGGACTCACATCCTCCTTTAGCGGAAGTGACTGCTGAGATAGTCTCTCTTGACTCGACGTGTATCGACCTAGGCTTCTAAGTGAATAGGGGACTTATATCAACTCAAAAGTAGTCAAGAGGAAAGGAGCCTCTGGGGGACTTATCCTAAGCCTCAAATATACTTGACCTAATTAGTGCACGATGGCTAGTTCAAGAAAAAAGCACGAGGTCTGACATATTCTTAAACAAAGTCAACATGTGGTAGCTTACTGGATGGGCAGTGAAGACTACAATACTAACAAGGCGCTCATTAGTTTGCAGTGGTCAAGTTAGGAAGAAATAGCAGGGACTCACATCTTCCAACAAGTGACAACTGGGGTGACATACTAGCGAGGTAACATATAGACCCGACCTAGAGCAGCTAATGAGTGGGTGTCATAGGGGGCTTGTTCCCATATCAAAATAGCTTGAGATAAAATATTTATGTTTGTTGTTCTACATGTGTTAAAAGGAATAAGACGCCTCTGGGGGTCTCTTACACCTACCTTAAAATAAACTAGGGTTTGGATGAAATGATGCCATGGATGGCAACAAGGATTCCCACTAAGAAAGGATGTCACTTGGGTTCTCTTACACCTATCTTAGTTATGCTAATTGAAATAAGAATCTACTTGAGTTCTTTCACACCTATTCTAAAAGCATCGAGAGATTGTGTTTGTGTTGTGAAAGAGGGATAGGATGCCACTTGGGGACTCTTACACCTACACTAAATACATCATGGTGGATTCACAAGACATGCAAATAACACTTCGAAAAGAAGAGAAGATTTGATGAATGGAATCATATTTTGTTATTTTTATTAATGATTATTTTCAAACATGATTTATTTCATGGGTAATATTTCCTTAGATAGAGCCCATTAATTGGAAGCATCGGATGTCCTCCCCTTTACAATTAATAAGCTGATAAGATCCTACTTGGTAGGCCTTCTCTATGACATGGGGGCCTTCCCAAGTGGGTTCAAACTTGCCTCCTATCTTTTGATGCAACAATTGATCTCCTTAGGACTAACACAAGTTCTCTTACTCAAAAAGACCTAGCATAGACCAGCTTATTGTGAGCTTGAATCATGTTGGCCTTGTATAACTTGAGGTTCTAGCATGCTCATAGGTGACTCCCCTCCAAACCTTCGAGGTCTTCTAACTACAACCTTGCATTTTGCTCTGTAGTGATCTTATTACCCAATGCTATCCTTAGTGATGGGAGTTGAACATCTAAAGGAAGAATGGCTTCGGACCCATACACTAAGGAAAATGGGGTAAACTATGTTGGAGTTTGGTATATGGTGCGATAAGCCCACAAAGCTTCAATTAACTACTCATTCTACTATCATTTATTATCATCAAGAGTCTTCTTCAATATCTAGATGAGAGTTTTATTGAATGATTCTGCTAAGTCATTTGCTCTAGGATAGTAGATGGTGGAGTATCTCCAACCTATACCGTGTCTTCTGGTGAAGCTGTTGATCTTCTTCCTTTTGAATGTAGTACCATTATCGGATATAATTTATCGAGGCACCCTGAACCTATATATGATATGGTTCCTGAAAAACTGAAGCACATGGTGAGCTATCACCTCTCTGAGTGGGATGGCTTTCGCCCACTTAATAAAGTTGTCGGTGGCAGCTAACATGAATCGATTCCCCTTGAAAGAAAGAGGATCGATCAGACCTACAATGTCAGTACCCCAACACTCAAATGGCCATGAAGCCAATGTAGGGTGGTTGGTGGAGGACCACACCATGTACCTGACACTGATGGGATCCCCTAGCTATATCCATACAATCTGTAATCATCGAAGGCCAGAAGTATCCAAGTCTTTTGATCTTCATCTTGATCTTCAGACTGGATTGATGAGCTCCACATAGACCTGAGTGTACCTCGATTACAATGCCATGGGCTTCATGTTTTTCTAAGCAACGTAACCACATCTGGTCAAAGGACTAGCGGTACAGGGTGTCATCAACAAGAGCATGGGAGAGAGCTCTCTATTTCACCTGATGGGCTTGTGACTTTTCTTAAGATAGTTTGTCGGTGTTCAAGTAATCTATGAATGGTTACCTCCAATCCAACTCCTTGTCCATTTTGGCAATGGCAACCTCCCCTTCAAGAGAAAGTCTCTCGATGAGTTTAGCATCAATAAGGGATAGTACCTATTTATTTTGGACCTTTATTGAAATGGACTCATCTTCCGGATATGCCAATTCTTTGAAAAGTTTGGCCAAAGCATCTGCTACTGCGTTCTCTGCTCAGGGAACCTTGTAGATGGTAATTTTGAGAATTTGGGCCAACAGCTTCATGGTACACTCGTAGTAATGATGAACCTTGAGTTTGAGAACATTGTCAGACCCGGCAACCTGATTGATGATCAACTGAGCATCTCCAAAGATGTTGATGCTCTTGACATTGATAGTGATGGCTAACTCCAGACTAGCAATCAAAGCCTCATACTCGGCTTCATTGTTGGTGCAGGGGTTGGAAAGATAGTATGAGAATCTCATCACATCATGATTTAGAGTTAGAAGAACTATTCCTACTCTTGCCTTTTTTGGGAGAATAGATCATGGTGCTTCACCTTTAAGAAAAGAAGCAGCACCATCAAAATACATCTCCCATCGATAATTTTTGGCCTCCCCTAAGTTCATGATTTGTTCATCAGGGAGATCATCACTAAGCGGAGAATCAATAGGAAGTGGGTGTGATGCTAAGAAATCCACTAGTGCCTATCATTTTACAGCATGGAGGGGTACAAATGTGATATCAAACTATAAGAGAATCATGGACCAACAAGCCAAACATCCAGATAGCATCTGTTGTGTCATGAGATACTACAATGGATTGGTTTGGGAGATCAAGTTCATTTTATGAGAAAGCATATAATGTCATAGCTTCTGGGATGTAAAGAATAAAGCTAGCCAATATTTCTCAATAGGTGGATAGTTTGCTTGTTATCGACAGCGGTGAGAGGCGCTCTCCTTCCCTTCATCATTGGCTTGGGTCAACAGAGCACCAAGAGAGTCATCCAATGCAGTAATGTAAAGGATGAGTGACCTGCTCAGGATAGGGGCTACTAGAATTAGAGGCTTCAGCAAGTAATCTTTGATGTCTTCAAAAATATGCTGGCACTTATCATCCAACTTAAACTTGGCATCCTTTTTGACAAGTGTTGAGAATGGTTTGCATCTCCTTAATAGATTTGAGATAAAGCGTCTAAGATATTCCAGCCATCCTTGAAAGGATCTGAGTTGAGTTAAACTCTTAGGAGGTGGCATTTTTAAGATAGCTTTGATCTTTTCAGGATCTATTTCAATTCCCCAGTGTCAAACAATAAACCCAAGGAATTTCTCTGAAGTTACTCAGCTCAGGATTCATTTTGAGGTTATATTATCTTAACCATTCAAAACTACTCTCAAGATGTGGTCTTTTCTTCTAAGCTTTTGACTACTACATCATCAACATAGCACTCAATGATGATGGATGAGTTCATTGAAGATTTGAGACATGGCCCTTGGTATGTACCTAGCATTTTAAGGCGAAAGGCATGACCCTATGAAGATTGATCGGGGTTCAAAAAGTAGTGTTTCTTTCATCTTCAAGAGACATCTTAATTTGGTTATATCAAGATGACCCATCCATGAAAGAGAAAACTGCATGAGATAAGGTGATGTCCACCATTAACTCTGGTATAGGAAGAAACTTATCCTTAGGACATGCCTTATTTAAGTCCCTGAAATTGACGCAAATGCAAATTTTGCCATTCTTCTTCTTTACTGGGATGACACTTGCTAACCAGGTAGGATATTTTTCTTCCCGATGAAAGTCGACATCGTCGGTTCTTGAAAATGACCTATTGTTCAATTTGCATGCTCTAGGAGCTTGCTTAATAGAACGTGGGTCTATTGCTAGCTTGTGGATTGCTACGTGAGATAATCGGGCATTTCCTCTCCATGCAAAGTAGTCTTTAAACTCAATAGTCTAAGTCATTGGTTTCTTCATTCAAATGAATGTATGTTGGGCATGGATTTTCTTTTTTGTCGAGGTTGATTTCTTTAAGCTTGTCGATTGTTGAATGAATCTCCTCTTCAAATTACGGCGCCTCTTTGACTTGGAGATCATCACGATCATCTAGTTTCTAAACACATTCTCATAAGAGTTGGGGATGTGTGAGAAGAACTATCAAATTTCAAATGGTTGGTAACTAGGCAATAATCTCATCGACCATTGTACCAAATCTAGTCTACTCTTGATTGTGCTTTCCTGCCTATATTGTTCCATAGCTTTTTGAGTATGCTAATCTGTGCTTGGACCATGTGTGAGGAACTAAACCTTTCTGTATAAGATTTTGAACACAAGGCAAGTAAAAGTCAAAAGGTAATTTCACTAATTCTTTAAAAGTATCAACCTCAAGTTCTACATCAATTTCAAGGCTTGAAAATGATGATCCCAAAAAGAACTTCTTCTACTTCATGTCACTGGAAGACTTAGGGACTACTAAACCTTCAACTTTTGAGATGTAAGTGAGGTAAGAGCTAAGGTTCTCAACTACTTGTAATTTCACATAAACCGATTGAATACTTTGATTTGCTTGGAGGCGGTCTTCTCATCAATCAAAAGTCACCTCAATGGAACCCATTAAGAGGGGTTGGTTATACTAATCACATTAGACTCATCCTTCACGGATTCCAAGTCTATGTGAATAGTAGGGTACTCATGAACTAGAACATGACCTCTATTGGTGAAGGCCAACTAGGTCTCCTCTGGAGCGCCTCTTTCTGCCTCACTGCACGTGGAGGTTGAGCCATCCTACCCACATGTGTCATGATGGAATGAGTGGAATGTGATATGGATCTAATTCTTCTTCATTTCCCTTTCTTGTTCACTTGGACTTTTACTTTCTTTTCATTTTCTTTTATCTTTTCTTTTGCTTCATTTTCTTTTTCTTTTTTATGTTTGCATTTGAATTTTGTCCAGTTCTTGAGAAAGTGTTTTGAGGAAGATAGTAGGTTCATCCTCATAAATCTCAACCTCTCTAAAATGGCTTTTCACCTTCGTTGACTATTCAATCCATCTTTTGAACTTGATGATGCATGAAGGGAGGATGGAATGATCTTGTTAATGTATCCAAGGCCTATCAAGCAAAGCAATGAATGAAGTATTCAAATCAATGATGTAGAACTTGGCTTGATCTTCAGTCACCTATCTCCAAAAAGGCAACATATACTAAGCAGCTCACCTTGATCATTAAATCCTCTCAACATCATCTAATCTCCTCAGAGTGTAGAAATGTCAATCCTCAAATAGGCAATGGTCTTTAGAATCATAATGTTCACTGATGCACCTAAATCCATGAGAATCTTGATGAGTTTGGACCTGCCCATGTCAACTATGATGTAGAGGGGAAAGTTGTGCTCCAAGTCCCCCAGAAGAAGATCTTCATCTGTGAAGGTGATCCCCTGAGCTTCTTTTACATAATGTGCTTCCTCACCTATAGCGATCTGCTAAGCTAAGCATATTTTAGGATCAAAGAGAGCCTTGATTAGTAATTCTCTCATCTCTTTGGATAAGACAAGGGCATCATATATGCTTAGCTTAGATGGCAACTTTCTTAGATGAGAAAGGATGTTGTAGTCCACCTTTGATTGCTCTTCCACAAGCATATCCAAGGGTGGAGCATCTTGTGGAAGGGCTTCTTGATCTTCAGTACCAATGACTTATTTCCCTCTATCTAGAGGTGCTGCCTAGGAGGTAGAACCTTGCCACTATGGAGGTTGACTTCGGTGATCTCTTGCGGTAGGGTAATGGAAGGTTCTACCTGCACTTCAGGCTCACCTACAGCTTCTCCTATGGGACCCTCAAAATCGGATGATTCCAAGTCTATCTCAAGAGGTGAACCTATAGTATTCAGAGTTGGAAAGTCTAATTCTTAATTAAAAAGAGGAAGATTGGAATTATTATAATTATTTTAACTTGAAGAGTTATCGTTAGGAATAGAAGAAGACAACCCATCAGAAGTGACACAGATGTAATTCAAACTAGCTCTATTCATTAATTTCTTGGAATTATTTGGAGGTACAAAGTAGAAGTCAAGAAAAGTGAGTGGAGTAAGGGATTGGATGCCCTTATCCACGATACAAGAGTTCTAGTAGAAGAAATAGAAGAGCTAGAAATGGAAGAAGTTGGCTGGAAGGCAAAAGGCTGGAGCTGAAGGTGATTACTATGTTAAGGGCTATCCACATATATTCTTGCTGAGCTCCCACTTTCCTAGAGTTGGCACTTGCAAACCTTGGTGTTGGAGGTTTGAGGACTCAGGGACCTACAAGGAAATCTTGATCTTCTAAATTATTTTCTTAGAGGTTTTAGACAAAGAAATGTCCCAACCTTCTTTTTTTGGTTTTGGTAGGATCACTTGTATCCCCAAGGATTACCCTAATGGAACTAAAGGTTGTTCCATAAGTATTCCTTTGGGATAACTTCACAGATCTTGAAGCGTTTCAAGCCAATCCTTGAATGTAAAGCAATCCTCCAAAATGTGGGTAGCATTGGTGGTAAGGGAAAAGTTTGGATCATGACTTTTGCCTACTTCCTCCGGGCTCAGTAGTTAAAATCAGGTTTCTTTAAGAGATTCTTAAAGATTTTCTTGATTACCTCCCTCTTAAAAGAATAAGGTTTGTTTAACTTATCTAAAAGAGTAGGTGGACCATAGCTACATGGCGACGGGTATGCATGCCACTACTATTAGTGGTATGGCTAAGGTGGTTGTCTTTGGCCTTGAGGCTACGTGGATAGAGGGTTGCCTGGTGGCAAATGAGGAGGAGAGGCTGGGTCTCTCTCCGATCTCCTTTGGATGCTTCCCTTTATCAGCTCTGGCTTCTTTTCTCAAACCTTAGACTTTTGCTTTAGCAATAGATCTTGAAAAGGTAACTGTTTGGCCTCTTCTTGTAGACTAGCCACCTTGTTGATTAGCTTCTCAAATTTCTTGATAGTGAAGCCCTTAAGCATGAAGGCGACTACGCCATGGATATTCTTCAAGATAATCTCAATTTCATGTTATTCAGACAGCTATGGTTCACACTTCATACTCAAGTTATGCCATCAGAGAATATAATTAATAAGTGACTCACTGGGGTGGTGTTGTATTACAACGAGATCACCAACAGTAACCCTTTATTGAGCTCCAGTAAATCTCTTGATGAAGAGTTACTCTAACTCAGCAAATATCTTTACTGAACTGTTGGGCAATTCAGCATACCAATCACAAGCAATACCTACTAGGCTAATAACAAAAAGTTAAAAAAGCAAAGCATTGCTGCCACATGCATTGCAATAACTGGCTCTGAAATGTACTATATGTTGCCTCGAGTTTCCATTGCCATCAAAAATTTTGAAGGAAGGAGGCAAGAAACCCTTGGGATACTGGATAGCATCGAATTCCTCTGCGTAGGGTCTACCCTTTGGAACCGATGATCCTCCCCAGGCTTGAGCCAAAGCTTCCTTCACCTGTTGATCAACCATGGATTTTATATCTTCTTCTTGTATGGAGGTACTTTCCACTACCTTCCTATACAGGCTAGTGCTACCTTGCTCAACGGGAGGTAGAGTCTTGACTGGGTCCAAGACATGCACTAACTTAAGTTGACTAACATTGACTGTGATAGGATAGACTAAAGGGGCTTGTTTCTAAAGCATTGACACTACTACTAACAAGTCTTATAACTAATGTGCCATCCTATCAATCTACTCATCTTTCTACCTCAACTGATGTCAGAGCTATTGGGATGATTCTGCGGTGTCCTCTTGATCAACCTCAACACCTTCCATGGCTTGTTATTCCTTAAGAAGAGATCCTCTAGTGTCCATATGCATCTCCCCATCAAGTCATCTTCATTGGGATGACTCTCTCTTCATTAGACGAGCAGATCTCCTTCTTCTCGATGAAATAATGTGCAACTATCTCATCTGAGGAATGATCCAACTCAGTAGGTACAAATAGTTTAGGCTGACCAATGTGATCACTATCGTGCACTGAGAGGCACTAGACCTCGCCTATCACTAGAGAGTTAATCCTGTGTGGACTGTACTCACTAGATGAATGACACTCCTGACTGCTACTAGTTGTAAGATGGGTAACAATCCTAGGATGTTCCTCTACCACTGGTGCAGCTGAACTATCATCTGGAATATCTATAATAACTATCACCATCTCCACATATGGCTGTATGGGTGGAGTTGGTGAAGGGACACACATGCTTGAGGTCACCATTCCTTCCCACTTGAGATGGTGGCAGAGAGCTCAGCCCTACCACAATCGGTGGTGTAGGAGGAGTAGGATCCCTATACCATTGTCAGATCACCAATAGGGTGCGCTTTTCCATGGATGCGGCCTTCATGGCCTTAGATGGAATGGAAGATGTTGTAACCTATACTAGCGATGGCGGACGAGGGGTAGAGCGGTGGGGTGGATACACCACTGACTCTTTATGTACAGGAACTGACCTCTTATGGTGGCTAGTCTCAGTGAGAAGAATATTATCAGTATGGTCAGTGCGGCTTGCACGCCGAGCTGAAAAATCAATCAAAGCAGAAGCGGCTTACTGATAGTTGAACCTATATCACCCCCTACTAGTAACATGTGATGTATGCGCCTCACGGGCCCTCTCCTAATGAATCTGCCTCCCAACATTGTGGGGGATAATAGATCAAAGATCAAATTGAGACTCGAGGTGTCATATGCTTTACTGCACGGCATATATCAAGGTGGTGCAACCTCTACTCTTGGAAAGCTGGTACCAGGAGGAGATGAATGGAATCTCTTATCATCCTCTCATCTGATCTAGAGAGAGGATAGAACTAGTTTTTTGTAACCAGTGGTGATGCAATAATGGAAGACTCATGCATGGCTGATCGAGCTACTGCCTCTAACTCTTTAGCTATCCTGGTATGAAATCGCTTGATCATGTGGTTCTTATTCCTATGTTGGGTACGGGTAGGATGGGAGGAGTGTGAGCTAGAACCATACTCAAATGTAGGGGAGGCAAGCGAGACTGGAGAGCCTTACCCTTGAGAGTACAAATGGTAGGTACTTGTCACTGGCAACATGAGCAACTGGGATGACTACAATGGTATCTGTAACTAACTAAAGTTTGTGGTGCTTGCCATGGATTTCCTCTTTGAGGAGATATCGAGGAGGTAAGTCATCACGATGACCGACTTACGCCCCTTCATCCTTGGCGTGATGGGGAATGCCCTCACAAGTGATCCTCCCTCAAATCCCAAAGTGGATCAAGTGGGTATGGTCTAGATGGGAAGTCAACTAAGCTAGATCCATACCATGGGGAAGGTGAAGATAAACTTAGAACGGCCATTTCACTATATAAGCGAAACTAAAGCTGTGTTGAAAAGAATCAATGAAATGAACTTGTATCAATTTCTATCTCCATAGATTTTTGAATTTTAAATTTTGAAAATTTGAACCCACATCCAACAACTTGGAAGTGTTAAGTGGGGTTCAAATGGATTTGAGAAAATTGATTGAAAGAGGAATTTCAATATGAATCTAACTTCAACAAAATTAGGTATGTTGAAATATGGATTCAAAATTTTTGATAAGGATGCTTCCATAGGTTCATTGTTGTTTTAATTTGAGTTTGTGATTTTGAGGACCCTTTCCTTTAACAAATTTAGGTATGTTAAAGTAAGTGTCAAATGGTTTTGTTTTTGTTTAATTGTTTTGAAATTTCACTTACTTAACAAATTAAGGTATGCTAAGTAAAATGTTTGTTTCTTTTTGTGAATTTTATTTTGATTTTGAAAATTTTAGAATTCTTACTTAGCAAATTTAGGTATGCTAAGTGAAAAATCCAAGTGTGTTTTGTTTGATTTTTTGAAAATAGGATTCTTAGCAAATTTCAGAATGCTAAGAAAATCTAAAGTGTTTCATTTTTATTTTGATATTTTGATTTTTGAAAAGGGTAGGATCCTTAGCAAAGTTGGTATGCTAAGGGAATCCTATGTATTTCATTTTATTATTTTGATGTGTTTTGAAAGTTGGTATGCTAAGGGAATCCTAAAGATGAGGTTCCACTTGGTTTTGTGAAATGGAAATTTCACTTAGCAAATTTGAGTATGCTAAATGAAATTCCAAATGGTGTGTTCAAAATTTTGATTTCATTTTGGTTTTGAAAATGGAAACTTCTCCTTAGCAAATTTGGTATGCTAAGAAAGAAGTCCCGAAGGTGTTTGAAAATTTTGTTTTGACTTTGGAAACTTAGCAAATTTGAGTATGCTAGGTGAAGTTCCAAAGTATGTTTTGAAAAATGTTTGATTTTGGATTTGGAAACTTCACTTAGCAAATTTGAGTATGTTAAATGAAGTTCCAAATATGTTTTGAAAATTTTTGGATTTTGAATTTGGAGACTTCACTTAACAAATTTGGGTATGTTAAATAAATTTCCAAATGTGTTTTAAAAAAATTAATATGATTTTGATTTTGATTTGGTTGGAAACTTCACTTAGCAAATTTGATTATGCTAAATGAAGTTCCAAATGTATGTTTGAAAATTTTTGTTGGATTTTCAATTTGGAGACTTCATTTATCAAATTTGGGTATGTTAAATGAAGTTCCAAATGTGTTTGAAAATTTTGAATTTTAGATTTGGATACTTCAATTAACAAATTTGGGTATGTTAAATGAAGTTCCAAATGTGTTTGAAAATTTTGAATTTTGGATTTGGATACTTCACTTAACAAATTTGGGTATGTTAAATGAAGTTCCAAAATATGTTTTGAAAACTTTTGAAGTATGATTGTTGAAGTTTTAATTTTTGAAAAAGGAGACTTCAATTCAACAAATTTAGGTATGTAGAGTGGAGATCAATCTTATTTTTGAAATATGAAAATTTTGTTTTGTGTGTGATTGTTGCTTTGAAAGAGAATTCCAACTTAAAAATGTGAGTTCAAATGTATTTAAAATGATATTTTATTTTAGTTGAATGAAATCTTCATTTAATAAATTTGAGTATATTAAATGAAGTTCATGTGCTTTTGAAAATTTAATTTTATTTATAAATGAACTTTCCATTCAATAATGTGAGTGTATTGAAATAGAAAGATTCATGTATTTGAAAATTAATTTTGTTTGAAATGAACTTATTCAATAAGTGTGAGTTATTGAATAGAAGAATTCATATGTGCTTTTGAAAATTAATTTTGTTTGAAATGAAACTTTCATTAATAATTGATGTATTGAAAAACATGTGTGTTTTGAAAATTAATTTTTTTGAAATGAACTTTCCATTCAATAAGTGTGTTATATTGAATAGAAGATTTCATGTTGCTTTTGAAAATTTATGATTATGATTGTGATTTTTTGAAAGATGATTGTTCATTTATTTTGAAAATGAAATCTTCATCAAAGTGAATTGAAAGAAGATATTCATTTGTGCTTTTATTTTATTTTTGAAAATCCTACATGTAACAATTATGGGAATTAAATGAGGGTGATAAAATTTTGTGGAAAATATTTTATTAAGTGCATTTTGAAAAGGTGCTTTTGAAAAGCAAAGTTCTTTGGAAGATTTATTTTGTCTTTATTATTTTAGATGAACCTTTCCTTATCATGAAAATGATAGGAGGAAGTCTTTAAGATGTTTCTTTTTTTATTTAGATCTTTTCATTTTACCCATTGGAGAACAAAGGGGTTTTAAGACCAACAAGGAATGCGTCCTAAAACCTAAAGATGTTGGCTAACTAACTCAAGAATGAAATGAGCTAAGTGCCAAAAGAAAGAAGGATAGTCTTGGATTCATACCAAAGTACAAACCCACTATCAATACTCAAAGATGATCATTTACCAAAGATGGAGAGACCATCCCAGAGTCGTAAAAAATCTGGAGAAAATTTTATAGGACACCTTTCAAATATGTGGTGAAAAGAAAGAGGACACTATAAATTCATCTTTTTAGGATGCCATAGATCACAGATGTACTTATTGTGATATGTCATCAAGAAAATAGTGTACTATCTCAAAGACAAGTCACCCTTTAATGGACCTAATCACCTCAAAGGACTCCTAAGGATGATGGGTGCATATGTACCAGAGATTCTTCCCTACTTTACATGGAAAAGTAAAGTATTTAAACTGGTTCGTTAAGTTCCCTCTAGGCAAGCCCCATAGTTAATTACATCCTAAGAGGGGATCCCTTAGAAAACTCTATTAAGGTAAATGATCGTTGTCTTTGAAGATTTCAATAGGAAAGGACTATCAATCGATTGGTTTATTTTTTGAAGATCAAATGGGATTGATCAAAAGGGGTTATTAGCCAAAATGGAAGATAAGTAGAGATGCATGCTAAATCTAGTGAGCATCTCAAACTATCATAGTTGGGCTTTATATTTTTTTGAAATTGATTTAGTTTGAGTTGCATTTTTCATTAGAAATTTAGGACTTAGATTCCTTAACTAAGATTAAGGAAATGCTAAGATGAGGAATTATGCTTATGGCCACAAAGGGAGAAGCAACCTCAAACCTAAATCTAGGGAGCTTTGGCCGGTGCACAACCCTAAGGTGAAAATGGGTAATTGGTTTGCCTCCACAGAGACAAACCAATAACTTGGACTTACAACTACCTGGGGGTGGTTGCCAACTAACTCCTCCTATGATTTTAAATACATGTAGGCAAGTCTTTATGCTTATGCAAGATAGCTAGGCTATTATTCATTTAGAAAGAGACTAAGTCCTTAAACTCACTCCCTAAAGAGACTAGATCATGTAAAGGACATGCTTCAAATGACCTAAATCTAATGCAATTCAAATTTCATTTTATTTTTATTTTGGAAAATTATTTTGACTCAGCTAATAGGATTCATATGACTAAAAATGAGAATTATTGGCCAAAATCAATGAGAAGGAGGAGGTGAGTTTCCACCATGGCTCTCAAAGGTCAAGCCAAGTTTCTCAGCAAAGGTGGAAGCCCTCAATCAAGAGTGAAATAAGATGCATTTGTGCATGATATTATAAAAAGAAATGCTCATCCATAAGGGGTTTTAATTCTTTTATCTTGATTTTAAACCTAAGCTTTAGGTGAGGTTATGAGTTGTTTAATTTTATTTGAGTTTGTTAAGTTGGGTAAAAGATTTATTTTTCCCTAAAGAGCCTAATCCACATCATACATAAAGCAAGAAACTAGGAAAATCATGCCACTTAATGCAAAAGCTAAATAAATCATCAATCAATTTATAAAGCTAATCGCAAAAGAATAAAAGGTCATTGTGGTCGGGCACCACCGCACAAACCCGAAAATATCAAATGTGGCAGAAACTCTACCTTATACAACGGATATAAATGAATTAAATTACAATTAAGCAAGGAATTCATTGTTATGGGGGTCTTCAAGCTTTATTCTTCTTTCTTCCTTTCTTCTTTCTTCTTCTTTTCTTCTTTTCTTCCTTCTTTTGGATAGTTGAAAGGTAGATGCTCCAAGGCTTCACATGGTGCATAAGATAGGATCTTATGACCAATTCTCATCCTAATCCCCATAACAATCATTCCAAAATCCAATTACAAATTTACATGAAAAGGAAAAGTGAAATCTAACTAACACAAAAAATAAGGTTAGCTAAAATAAACCACACAAATCCCAAGCATGTATATTGGACTTATCACCCCACACATGGGTGACTAAGTCCACTATGGATTATGCTTAGGGGTATAAAGCACACAAAGCAAGCATTTATATTTTTTATTTATGATAGTCCCTTAAGCACAATCCCCTCTGAAAGAATAGTTAGACTAAGAACATCCTACCATTCATTCTATGAGCATACACCCTAACATCAGTCTAAAAAAACATATATCATCAATAAACATCAAACCATGCACCACTAACCTAAAGCTAGAAGTGGTGACTTAGGCTAATGTGTGTGCTTTGAAGGTTTGTGTGGTATGCTTAGCTATGGCTTTAGGTTCAAATTTTCTAAGTGTGAAGAACATGTTCAACTTAGAGGAGGGTTTCATTTAAGTTGTTTAATTATTTTGGGTTGATTTTATTTCATGTTTTGATTTGGTTTAAGTGATCCTACAATTAATTACTAAGTTATGAAGAGAGGGAAAGAGAGAACTTCTCTTTCCTTCCCTAACCTAAGTAATTTCTAAAGTAGATTCACATTTTAGTTTGTTTAGGTGAATGTTTTGATTAAATCTTTTAATTAATCTAAGTTTAGATAAACTCTAAACAAACCTATTCAAAAAAAAAGGCATTTTAAGATTAAATAAAATGAATCAAAATTCACATAACACACATTACTTCATTTCTTTCCCAACATATATAACATGCATATGGATGGACCCTAAGCATATCTATACAAATGAGAATATTTAACACACTTTATGATGCATGCTAAGTAATCCATTTAAAAATTTAGAAGTTGAATATGCATGATTTTTCTTAAGTAGAAAGGGTTTTTATCCAAATTTTCACATACACATGAAAGTAAGAAAGGCATAAGTGAGTACAACACCATTATTAACCGAGGTGTAAGGTACAAGACCTACTTAGGGCTACTTAAAGCCTCACAACCTCGGGGTTGTCATATACTAATATACTCATATGTATAAAAGAAATGAAATAGAAAAGGAAGAATGCAAAAAATTGTTAATGGATTCATTTTGTTTATGCAATTTATGTATGCAAGTATAGGTAACCCTTCTTAGTGGTAGCATAGAGATGAATAGGGATATGGAATTAAGTAAGTGTTGGGTTCTTTTCAAATGAACCTACACCACCAAATTCTATTCAAAACTATACCAACATAAGAAAGAAAGGAAACCCATGCTAAGCATACCTTTATATTCTATCACATGCAAGCTTATAATTAAAAGTATAAGTAGCACACTTTCATATTTTGGTATTTTATTTATGTTTTGAAAATAATTTGGATTTAGTAGTGATAATAGCCATTCATATTTCTACTTTAGCCAACACATGCAAATTTGACATAAAGTAAACAATTTTATTTTTTAAATTTGAATTTCAAAATTATGAATGCATGAAATCACATGACATACAATCTTAACATGTTGGGGAAAGATTCAAAGCAATGAAAGCATGTAAACAAAATTCACTTCACTTAAATCCTAAAGACATTCTTATGGAATAAGAAAGTTTAAAATAAATCAAAGTGAATTCAAAGTGATTTTATTTAGTTTGGGTTTGATTTAATTTTGAAAAGGTGAGATGAGTTTGCTATTCCTAACCCATTCCCACATGTGTTTGATATTTTTTTTAATTTTTAGATAATTAGATCCATTTTATGCATTAATTAGGTTAAGGTATGAATTAAGTAACTTAATTAACCCTTACACACCACCACTTAGAAGAATTAACAAATAATTATGAGCCAATGAGATGACATAAAACTCACAAGGAATTTAAATTTGCAATGCACCTAATAAGAAGAGGCCTAATGCAATTTGATCACAATTAAAAGTTAATTAAGCTAAGGGGTTTAGCTTAATTTCAAAACACCATTTCTTACTTATGAATTGGGTTTTGATTTCTTTAATTGAACTTAGGCTATTAAATACCTAAGCATCTACCCAAAGTAGATTAATTAAGTTTTAGAACATTTTAGAATTTTTAGAAATTAATTAAGGAGATAATTAATGAATTAACCCTTAATTAAGAGGAGATTAAGGAAAGAAAAGGGGGTTTAAGAAATAGCTTAGGAGAAATGCCCCAAAATTATTCTATAAATCTCCTACTTACTGGATCTGACATTAATCAATCCTAATCATAGGTTAAAATCACTAATCATGCCCTAATTATCCTTAATTATATATGGAGGGTAATTAAGGAAACCATATGCAATTCTTCTAATCAAGCCTTCAAAAAATCCCAAGAAAATTATGGGAGGTAGAAGCCATCCCTTAAATCATACCCAAGAAATTTGGGATTAATCAGAGTCTTAATTAAAAAGTAATTAACAAAATAAACTTTCTAATAAAACCCAAATTCAGATAAAATCATAATTCAAAACCCCTTGAAATTAATTTTAAAATATTTTAGGTTGAATTATATTTCCATAGAATTTTATTTCATATTTTTCTAAATTTTAGAAGAGTTATGAATTTTGAAGATCTTAATTAGAATTAATTAAATATTTAACTAATCCCTATATCCTCTGCACACGCGAAGTGCGGTTAAGGCGCTTTACATGTGTGAGGGGTTACTTAAGTTGTCAATCCTCATGGCTGCACGCTTTGTCCTCGCCGATCAAAGATCAACGCGTGGATCTCCCTGTGGTTTTAAAATAAGTAAAGAATTTCTAAATGTGGGGAATTATCTCAGCCGTCCATCTAAAATGCACGGATGGATGATTGAGATCTCTCAAGTTCTTCCCCTTGATCAATAGGGACCATCCATGATCAAGGAGAAGATTCAAGCTCGATTTAGCATGGATTCAAACAAAACTTAACCCACACCATCTAAAGCAAGAGAGTGGAAAATCCAACAATCAAAAATCCAAGGGGTGAAAATTTATTTCACAAAGCTCCACACCACATTGAGTTTAATGGTCAAAAAATCTCATACCTCATCAGAGGTGATCACGGCCGATTCTCGAGAGAAGCTTGTTGGAGATGAAGCCTTGCTGAAGTTTGAGCACTGAGGTTGAGTGGATCTATGGAAACCCCACTTGAGCTCTGGCTTTGATCCAATTGATCTCCTTGCTTCAAGAACTTGGAAGAAGCTTGGGTGCTGACTCCTCTGGAATGCAAGAGGAATTGAGTGAGTTTGAGTGGAGGAAATTGGAGATTGGATTGAGATTATTTTCACCATTCAAAACCAAGAAATGGAAATGGCAAGAGCTCTGGGAAATGCTATCACTTTGATGGCTCAAATCTCACTAGCTCAATCAAAGAATGATTCATTGGTTGAATTAGGGGAGTATATCCCCTTGAAGGATCACGATAATGCACTTGCCATTTTGATCCAATGATCATAGGAGGGTTTTTTTGATCAAGAGTGTGCACATGGTGGTTTGGCCAAGGAGTGGATGCCAACCTCCCATGTGCTTGAATTTGAGGAGAGGGATTTGAAATTGAATTTATAAGGGTCGGGTTTGGTCTATGGACCAATGGGCTAACAAACACATTGGGTTGCACCACTCCCACTAAGTCCCCTTGAGCTTTTAGGAAAGCCTCAAGTGAATGTGAAGAGGGTATGACCAAATTACCCATAGATTAAGCCAAAATTTGTTCTATGGCTAGGGGGAATGGTCATTTTGCTATTTTTCCACTTTATAAGTTTGGTATGTGGAGAAACTAGGTTTGGCCAAGTTTCATGAGATTTGAATTCATTTGATAGGTTTGGCTCATGTTGACCCATTTAGGTCAAAATGGGTCAACTTGGGTCAAGTTGACCAATTGGTCAAATTGGGTCAAACCAAGGGTTCAAGTTCATATGACCATTTGAAATATTTTGGTGGCTTTGGTTTGATTCAATTTGGTATAGTTTTGAATTTGGCTCATATGACTTCATTTAGGTCAAATGGGTCAAGTTGACCTATTTGACCATTTGATTATTTGAGGTAGGTCAAGGGTAGGTTTAGGTTAGTCATATGGAGTGGATTGGTATCTTATTTCCAATCAATTTGTTAAGTTCAATTGGCTCAACATGACCCCTTGTCATGTCTAAGGTAAATTGGGCTAGGTTAGGTCTAGTTGGCCAATTGAGTTTTGGTCAAGTTCAACAAGTGATTAAGAATGGACTTGACCCATTGGTTTCAATCAATTTGGCTTAGATCAAGTTTTGACACATTTTGACCCTTTAGGTCAAAATGGGTCAACTTGGGTCAAGTGGCCAATTGGGCTAGGTTAGGCTCAAATGTTGGCTTGGTCAAGTTCAAACCTTAGTCATGAGTGAACTTAGATCAATGGTTTCAATCAATTTGGCCTATGGTGGAATTTGGCTATGTTAGGTTTCATTTTGGTTATGTTGACTTGGTCAACCCTTTGATTTGGTTTGACCCAATTTGATTGATTGATCATCCCATGATGATTGTTGATCATGATGAGAGGATATATGAGTTTGGTTCAATCCAATTTGGTTAGGATTAATTTGGCTCATAAGGGTACTTTAGGTCACTTTGGGTCAGGTGAGCCTAAGTGGATCAAATGGCTTGGTCAAAGCTTGATTTGAGCTTGAGTGATCTTGTTTATGGACTTATGATTGAAATATAATTCCATTTATAGGTAGTGTGAAGTCAAATTGAGTTTGATCCATTTGACAATTTCATATTCAAAAGAAGAATATGAAAGGCTTTAGGGTTTGACTTTTGACTTAGGTTTTGATTGGATGATTGAAGTTTGGATTTATATATGTGCTCATGATTGTAGGGTTGATTGAATAATGAGACAAAATCAAGAGTTTTGCTTGATTTGAAATTGATTTGGCTAAGTTCAAGATTTTGACTTGAAAGGCTCATGATTTTGAGTTGGTTTGAGTTTGATTTTTTTGGAATTTATATTTCATTTATATATGTAAATTTAAATGAGAATATAAATGGATCATGAGAAAATTTCAAGGGTTTTAAGTGGTTTAATCATGATTTAGGCTAAGTCCATTAAGAAGGATTTAAAGGACTTAGGAAAATTTTATGAAGTTTAGAGTTTGAATTTTTGAATTTTGCTTGATTGATTTATATTTATATTTCACTTATATATGTGAATATAAATGAGAATATAAATGAGTTATGAGAAAATCCTATGACTTTGATATGGTTTGATCAAGATTTAGGATAAGTCCATTAATGGAGAATTAAGGGACTTAGAAAATTTTAAATTGAGAATTTTAATTTGAGGGTTTGATTTGATTGATTTATATTTATATTCCATATAAATATATATGAATATAAATGAGAATATAAATGAGTTTTGAGAAAATCCCAAGGATTTGAATTGACTTTGAGCATTATTTAGCTAAGTCCATTAATGGAAAATTAAGGACTTATAAAAATTTTAAATTGGGAATTTAATTTTTGCATTTGATTTGATTGATAAATATTTATATTTTATTTATATATGTGAATATAAATGAGAATATAAATGAGTTTTGAAAAAATCCCAAGGATTTGAATTGATTTAGATCATGATGAAGTTAAGTCTTTAAGGGAGAACTCAAAGAACTTAAGAAAATTTCATGAATTGATTTGGAATTTTAAGTTTGATTTGATGGGTTTGAATTTATATTTCATATATATATGTGAATATAAATGAGAATATAAATGAATTATGAGAAAATCTCAAAGATTTGATTTGGTTTAGATCATAATTTTGGTTAAGTTCTTAAGAAAGGATTAAGGACTTAGGAAATTTGAACTTAGTAATTTTGATGGATTTTGATCATGGGTTTCAATCATAGATTTCAATCATATGGTGTTGATTTGAATTTGGTGAAAATCAATTAAGATTGATTTGTAGTTTGACTTGGAAGAAGGAAAGTGAGGAATGGTTCAAGCTAAGGGTAGGCAATTTTTCTAATACCCCTAAGGCATGACCTATTCCTATGGCTAACTCTTCTTCTAGGGTTAGGTTTGAGTGTTCACCTAATCACAAGATGTGTCTTAAGACTAAGGAGCTCTTAAATCCTAAGAGAAGTCCTATGTTTAAGATGGAGGGGTTGAGAGCTCATTCTAAAAATGAGGTCAACAGGGAGTGAGTTTAAGGACTTAGTTTCTCTCAAAAAAAAATAACAACCTTGCTATCTTACATAAACATATGACTTGCCTACATGAACTTAAAATCGTAGGAGGAGTTAGTTGGTGGCCACCATCAGGCAGTTGTAAGCCCAACAGTCGGGTAGTTTATTCTTTCTTGTGGAGGTCAACCAAATACTCATTTTGTCCTTAGATTTAGGTTGTTCCTAAGACTGCCAAAGCTCCTAGATTTAGTTCGAGGTTGTTTCTCCCCTACATCTATATATACCTCACCTCTTAGGCATGTCCATAGCCTTATACTATGGAATTTTAAGCCCTAGCATTCTAATAAAAATTTAAATCAAATAAATTTATTCAAAATTTTAAAATATAAAGCCCAACCATAGGGTGGTTTAGGATGCTTACTAGGCTTCCTAGTATATTAAGCATCCGCTACTTATTTTCATTTGATTTTGATAAGAAATCCCTCCTTATGATCGAACCCACCTGACTTTCTAAAAATAAACTAATCGATTGGTAGTCCTACCTTTTCGAAATCTTTGGAGACAATGATTATTTACCTTAATCGAGAGTATTTCTAAGGAATCTCGTTCCTTATGATGTAATTAACTACACCCATAAGAAACTGATGAATAAAACCCTACTTTACTTTCATGTAAAGTAGGGAAGAATCTCTAGTACATATGTAGACCCATTATTCTTAGGAGCTCTTATTGAGGTGATTAGATCCATTGTAAGGTGGTGACTTCTATCTTTTGAGATAGTACATCTCTCTTCAATGACGTACCTGATCACCCTAATATGAATATCTACGGATCTACATGATGTCCAAATGCAAAAGAGTATATTTCTATCTTCATTTTATTCCACATAGATTGAAGATGGAAGTATACATCTTTAGAAGAAAAGAAGTTTAAATATTTCACCACAGATCTAAATAATAAATTAAAATCTAAAATGAAATAACACTTAAGCAATCATTAATCAAACCTCAAATCAAAAAAAAATATCATATAATCCTGAGAGGAAATTAAATTAAATATGATTAAACTTATTTAAGTTAATAAAACTTAATTAAATGATTAAATCTTAAATCAAACTTAAAATTAAACAAATCCAGGAAACTTTAACACGGGTCAAACTAGTATAACTAAACCTACACTAAGCATGTAATCTTAATCATATGAAACTCCTTAATGAAAATAAATAAATTGAAATTAATTAATCATTAAGTAAACTAAAAATTTAAATTAATTATAATCCAATACATCATAATCACTTAATATTAATCAAACAAAACCAAACCAAATGAAGCTAAAGTTAACTTAATTAATTTAATATCTAAATCAATCCATTTGAAATAAGAGAATTACTCAACCATTAAATATTTTAACCTAATAACTAAATCAAACATGTTAATGAAATTAAACAAACATAATAAATAAATCATCAAATAAAACTCTAATCATAAATAATCAAACTTAATTGAAATAAAATAAACAGTTAATTCACTTAATAATAACGATGGTAATAACAATAATCCTTTAATCAAATCAAACTTAAGTAAAACACTTAACTAAATTAAATCACTCGCAAATGGGAAATTAAGTCATTAATTTAATAAATCTTTGATTAATCCAATAATTCAAAATTTAATTATTTTAATCAAACCAAAATTAATCAGCAATACGTATAATGCAAACTTAATGAATTAATCCATCATCTTAATGAATCAAATTAATTTAAGTAAATTACATTAAAGCTAACTCTTAAATTAAGCTTAAATCAAACCCCTAATAAATTTAATAATTAATCACACCCCAAGTAAAATAATTAAGTTAATCAAATTAATCATATTAAAAAGCTTAATCAAACATAAAATGCAATTAAATACCAATGAAATCCTAAATTAAACATAAATCATTAAGTCATTAATTACATCATTAATCTAAATAAATATAAAACTAAATTAAAATTAAATAAATCTTTATTTAATTTAATAATTAACTTAAACACTTTTTAATTAAACTAATTACCCTTAAGCTAATCCAACTGATAAACACCTAATTAATGCAAATTTAATGAATTAATCCATCATCTTAATGAACCAAATTAACCAAATTCAACACTTAATTAATCTACTAATTAATTTCATCCATCTTAAATAATAATTAAGTCAATCAAATTAATCATATTAAATTTAAACTTAATCAAACATAAATGCAATTAAATACTAATCAAAACCTAAATTAAACTTAAATTATTAAGTCATTAATTACATCATTAATCTAAACAAATATGAAATCTTACACAAATCTTTATAATTAACATAAATACACTTCTTAATTAAACTAATTACATAATCACATTGAACCTAAGCAAACCCATAAACTAATAAAGCTAATCAAATCAAATTAAATCAAATTAAATTAAATTAAGAAAGATACTCATCAATTTAATATGTAATCAAATCAAATCTCATTCAACCTACTTTAAAAAAAACTAATTAACTATCCAATGTATGAAATCAAAATACAAACCAAACTTTGATAAACATGACAAATGGATGAGATTAAAAATAAAATCCTATTTACAAAAAATCAAACTCAATTAAAAATTAAAATAAAATCTAAATTAATCTAATCCAATCAAACTACAAATAAATGAATCATAATCAAATCAAATAAACATAAAATTAAGTCACATAACCATAATCAAAGAAAATAATTAGATATTAATTTAAAAGGATATTGAATTATCAAGATTTAATTAAACCAAAACATCTAATCCAAATTTAACCAATCAAAAACATATGGATTTAAATAAACTTAAACTTCATTAGAAATTAAGGATATTGAATTATTACGATTTAATTAAACCAAAATATCTAATCTAAAATTAATCAATCAAAAACACATGAATTTAAACAAACTTAAACTTCATTGAGATTAAGGATATTGAATTATCAAGATTTAATTAAACCAAACATCTAATCTAAATTTAATCAATCAAAACACATGAATTTAAACAAACTTAAACTTCATTAGATATTAAGGATATTGAATTATCAAGATGTAATTAAAAAACATCTAATCCAAAATCAATCAATCAATTCTTAAACAAACTCAAATTCTAAATCAAATAAATCAAATCAAATGAATTACACAAATTCAAATGGATATACTTAAGGACCTTAGTTAGATTCTTTAGGAGTTAGGATCTAGAATAGAGTGAGTTCTGTCTACAAATAAAATTTATTCTACTCTTTATTCTTGAAAACCTAAACATCATTTTAACCAAATAAAAGTGAAATAAAAATTAAAAAAATAAATCATTAAATTATTTAAATTGAAATCACTCAAAGGTAAAATTTAAACAAATTCAAACTCCAAATTGAAACTTAAACTAAAGAAGCGTAGTAAAGTCTTACCACACAAGCCTTAAGCACACACATTAGAATACTAAGTCACCACTTATAGTGCTTAGTTAAGGCATTGTATGTATGATGTTGTGTTTTATTTTATGATGTAATATTTTAAACTGAATGTTAGGGTGTATGTCTCATAGACTAGATGGTAGGCTATGATTAGCCTAATCATATTTTCTATAGGGGGTTGTGCTTAAGGGGCTATTATAATAAAAATATAAATATGTGTGTTGTGCAGGTTGCTTAGCTCCTATGCATAACTCATGTTATGACAGGTGGGCTTGGTTACCCATGTGTGGGGTGCTAAATCTAAATTATTCATATAATTACTTGGGTTGTATGGTGTGTTTAGCTAACATTTATTTTGCAGGTGTAGATAGATTTACTTATCTTATTTTTAATATAATTTTGCATTAAGAATTAGAATTAGTGTTATGGGGGATTAGGATGAGCAGTGGCTAGAAGGCTTAATCCCTAGGGTGCCTTGTGATGCCTTTGGAGTAAATCAAATAAAAAGGAAGAGAAGAAAGAAATAAAGAAAAGAAGACCTCCATAACATGTATTATTTTTGTAATCCGAGTTGTATAAGGATAGAGCTCAGCTACTCATCTTTTTTTTCTCTTTTCAGGGTGTTCGGTAGAACCCGACCGCACTGGCCATTTATTCTTTTATGGTAGTCTATAAAATTGTTTGATGTTATGTTTAGATTATGCACTAGAATTGCATGTTTTTCTTAGTTTCTTCATGGTTGATGTTTGAATGTGTGGCCTAGATGTAGTAGGCTCTTAGGATAAAATTAAATTTTCTATCCCACTAACAACTCATAACTAAAATTTTAAAATAACTCATAACCTCACAGAAAAGCATAGGAATTAAATCAAGATAATAAAATTTTTAACAATCCCTTAGCTGGATGAATGAATGTATAATATCATGCATGTCATATTCTTCCACTCTTGTTAAGAGGGGGCTTCATCTGTGCTAGAGAATAAAGGCTTAACTTATGAGAGCCTTTGATGGAAGAACACCCCTTTCTCTCTTGATTTAACCCATAATCAAGTTATCATGCATTTAGGCATACAAAATCCCATAGCCTGTGTCAAAATAAAGAGTCCAAAAGAATCAAATAAATTTGATAAAAGTTTCATTAGATTAAGTCTGAATTCATACCACTCATGCTATAGTCTCTTAAGGAGTGAGTTTAAGGACTTAGTCTTCTTTCTAAATAAATAACTGCTTAGCCATCTTGCAAAAGCATATCACTTTCCTACATAGATTTAAAGTGTAAGAGGTGTTAATTGGAGGCCACTTTAGGTGGTTGTAAGTCCAACAGTTGGACGATCTATCCTCTCTTGTGGAGGTAGACCATTATGTCCACCTTTCGCTTAGATTTAGGACGTGCTTATGGTTTGTACCAAAGCTCCCTAACATAGAATCTAAGGTAGCTATTTCCTTTGGGTTGCAAGCATAAATCCTCACCTCTTAGGCATTTCCACATTCTTATGTTGTGGGATTATATGTCCTAGTATTCTAATAAAATGTCAACTCAAACAATTAACTCTCTTCAATTTCAAAAATATAAGCCTAATCATAGGATAGATTAGATGTTGACCTACAACTATGTGCCACTTGAAATTAAATAAATATGGTGGAAATTAAAATGCTCTAATCGCGATCAAAACTGATTAAATTCGCTTTAATTTGAAATTTTGACTTCATAATGCGTTGAAAATATTAAAATTAATTAATTGGAAAATATCGAATCAATTAATGACCAATTAAATGATTAAAATCAAATTTTTAATGAAATTATGCGCATATCAAAGTCGCGACATCCGAACGACCTCCGTTCATAAAATTGATTGCGCCGTCATCGTCGAAATGTCGAAACCTATCAAACGACGCCTTTCACAATCGATTCAGCAAAATGTGTGCGAACATCGATCAATTTGAGCACGATGTCGCACAATTTAAATCTAATTTTACTTCGATCATCACCAACGTTGTCCAAACGAACTCCGATTGTGAAATCAATCACGTCGTTGCGTTCGGCACAACGAAAATACCTAAGATTGACACCCATATTGTTAGGGTTTATTATTGGGATGATTCGTCAAGATTTTATAATTGATTAATTCCATCCTAAGCTAATAAGTCCTTAATCCCTAATCTAAATCAGCCAGCTTGATTACGCAATGATGGTAATCCCTTATTGCTAAAGCGGTGCCAATCAAAAGTTGTTTCAAGATCGAGGATGTTGACCTCATTTCGCTATTTCCTCACGACTCTCCCTCTGGTTCTCGGCTCTCTAAGCTCTAGTGTGAATCTCCCTCTCCCTCTTTGCTCCGGCGAACTCCCCAGCGACTCCTTCTCACTCGGCCAAAGTTTCTCTGTTGGTTCTCCTGATCTCGCTTCTCTCTCTTCAGTGAGCTCAAAATTGAACCTTGATGGTTGGCCGAACCCTAGCCAGCTGAAATCCCTTCTCCTTCTTCTCCTTTTAGCAAATCAATACCTCCAGGTCGTTTCTCTCTAACCCTAAGCTTATTTTTATGCATTTGGGTATGCTAAAAATTAGGGTTTTGCAAAATATACTTAGATTCATGCTTAAATTCATGCTGAAAGTTTTCTTTAGGAATTTGGGATGGTGTATGGCCCAAATCTCATGCTTATTGCTTTTATTTATGAAATTTAAGTTGTTTAGTTTGCTGAAAAGATGATTTAGGATGATGTATGGCCCAAATCTCATTTTATTTCCTATTATCTATGGATTTTATGGTGTTTATCTTCGAAAATGCTTTGGGATGATGTATAATGTTGTGTTGCATGCTATCTTTTAAGGGTAGTTATGATGCTACTTTGCTGGAATTGGTTATACCTAAGGGAAATCAAATCAATTTGCTTTCCAGTAAATGCGATGCTTGCTGAAATCATTTCTATGAGAGGGGGGAAATTATTAATTTGTTATTTGAAGTGTATTGTTTGCTGAAATGTTGTGTTTACAAAAGAGGAAATTGTTGAATTCATGTTTACAAAATGGGGAAAGCTATTAATTTGTTATCTAAAAGCATAATGCTTGCTGAAAAAATTTCTGGATATGGGAAAATTGCTGAAATTGGTTTTACCTAAGGGGAAATTAGATCATTTTATTGATTGAAAGGTATAAAGCATGCTGAAATTATTTTACCTAAGGGGAAATCCATTGATTGGCTTTTCTAAAGGGATAATGCATGCTGAAAATATTTTTACTAGAGGAAAATTGAATCGATTTGCTTCTAATGTGTATGATACATGCTGAAAGTATTTTTATGAGAGGGGAAAACTATTAGCTTGTTGTTTAGAGGCATAAAGCATGCTGAAAATTATTTTTATCAAAGGGGAAATCCATTAGTTTGTTGTCGAAAGGCATAAAGCACGCTGAAATTCACTTCCATATTGTCTCAATCTCTTTCAGATTTGAGGTTGTCATGTTGTTGTTTAAAAGGGTTAAATATTGCAAGCTTTAGGGTTACCTTGCTTCAATTGATTTCCTATGAAGGGAATTATATATATATCATGCCTCTTTCATATGCAAGTTGAAATCTAAAATTGAAAGGAAGGTTTCCAAGTATTGTATGGTTACATACGTCATGCTTCTTTCATTTCATGCTAAAATGAAAGTAAGGAGGGATTTGAAGTGTTATGTGACATAGATCTTAGACCACATGGAAGATTCAATACTTCTTTCACCTATATAAATCTAAAATTGAAAGGAAGGGTTACCTTACTTCATTGCATGACTTGTTCTATTATGAAAGTCAAAATGTGAAAGGAGATTCATTTTTAAGATTAATTTCAAATTTTTATATATTTTCAGCAAATGTTCAATACACATATTGCTTTCATGAACTTACTTTGGTTCCAATGCAATGCTCAGCAAATGTTGTCTTGTTTAAGTATATATACAAACATGTTCACATGCAAATGCAAGCTTGAAATTTGTGATATAAGTACCTACACATGTTCCTCCAACATGGTAGGGAAATTTCTATGTCATGCTATCAAAATTTCGGTTGTGGTGTCTCACGACATACACCCATACATGCCTTTCTTGGCATGGTGGATAGGCCCAGTCTCTCATGGCAACCCCCACATGTGGGGAGGGGGCCGAGAAACTTTGATTATTATGTCTAATCAAATATACATGGCAAACTTTCTTTTGTATATATGCAAATACAAGCTTTAAATTTATTACTATAAGTACCTACTAATGTTCTCCAACATGATAGGGAAATGCTATGCTATCAAAATTTTGGCCATGGTGTCTCACGACATTCACCCATACATGCCTTTCTTGGCATAGTGGGTAGACCCAGTATCTCATGGCAACCCCCACATGTGGGGGGAGAGCCGGGAGGTTGTTATAAATTTTGATTATTTTACTCTTAATTAAATATACGCAAACAACCTTTATATATATATATATATAAAGGCAAGCTTTAAATTTATTACTATAAGTACCTACTCATGTTTCTCCAACATGGTAGGGAAATTTGTTGTTATGATGTGCTAACCCATACACGCCTTTCTTGGCATGGTGGGATAAATTTTATTGGTGTCTCCGCGACACCACCATACTTTCTTGGCATGGTGGGAAGAAGTCCCAGTAGCCCCATGGGATGACACCGGAGGTCCAAAATTTTCTTTAAAAAAAGAGAGATAGAAAAGAAAGGATGAAATGCTTAGGTTAACATGTTGGCTTAAAATGCTTCTTTAGGTCATATATGAATACTTATGCTTCAATCTTTATATAATGAAAGCTATCCTATTTGTGGCAAGTATGACATAAAGTGGTTAATATAAATCCTTGTGTTGAATTTCTATATCATGCAAGCTATTTTCTTATTTGACCATTATGACATACATTGTGTAATGCTCACCTTAGGACTCTATTTAGGTTGACATGTTGTGAAATACACATTAGACATGTGTTCAAACATAGTTACCTCCCCTACTTTACTTATCATTCCCACCATGATTTACATACATCCATGAGACATAGTGAAAACATGAAGCAAACACATATGGAAAAAATTAAATCTACCATATGACATGACACCTATCATGAAGATATCAAAATAGAAAATTGTCAAGTTAGAAAGAGAACTTACAAGTCTATATGACACAACTTAACCTTTTTTGCAAGATTAAAAGAACTTGGACTAGTAGTGCTAAAGAGAAAAGGAAGATAGGAAGTAAGTTTCATGAGAGGTGAATCCTCTCTTATTTATAGGCTCCTCCTTCTTTCTCATCTATCTTATGGCATCGACACATATGGTGCCTTGTCATAAGTTGCATGCAAGGAAATCATCTAAATTCATGTCATTTGTCATATCACATGCACATGCATGGACATGTGGCATGCCCTTATGCATCATTCTCACTTCCTTTAATGCCATAAAAAAGGAGGAATGGATTTAAAGGGGAAATAAACTCTTTCTTGCCTTATCTTCTTAATAAAATTTAATGGGTACTTGTGCCCCATTTATCATGAGCTTGCATGTGAAGGAGGTGGATTTTAATTAACCCACTTGCCTCTTTTAAATGACATATGACATCTACTCATATCTTTATCTTCTCCTCCCCCTTATCAAGAGAAAAATGGGCTATGGGTGATTGATCATATGGGCCTTCAAAAAATGATTTATTTTATCCCCTTTATGTTTATTGATTTGCCACATAGAGAAAAGGTTCTTAGCCCAAATCAAGTGCCTAAATTCATTCTAGGCCCATTACTTTATATTTGATCATATGGGCCTTCAAAAAATGATTTATTTTAGCCCCTTTATGTTTGCTCATTTGCCACATAGAGAAAGGGTTCTTAGCCCAAATCAAGTGCCTAAATTCATTCTAGGCCCATTACTTTATATTTGATCATATGGCCTTCAAAAATGATTTATTTCAACCCCTTTATGTTTGCTGATTTGCCACATAGAGAAAGGGTTCTTAGCCCAAATCAAGTGCCTAAATTCATTCTAGCCCCATTACTTTATATTTGATCATATGAGCTTTAAAATGATTTATTTCAACCCCTTTATGTTTGTTGATTTGCCACATAGAGAAAGGGTTCTTAGCCCAAATCAAGTGCCTAAATTCATTCTAGGCCCATTACTTTATATTTGATCATATGGCCTTCAAAAAATATTTTATTTCAGCCCCTTTATGTTTGCTGATTTGCCATATAGAGAAAGGGTTTCTTAGCCTAAAACAAATGCCTAAGTCTACTTTAGGTCTATTACCTTACATTTGATCAAATAGGCTTCCAAAATAATTTATTTCAGCCCTCTACCCTTGCTGATTTGTGACATAAAAGGGGTTTTGGCCAAAATAATATGCATATCATATTTCCAATGAAAAGGCTTAAGTCTATGTTTGGTCTATTACATTAGATTTGATCAAATAGGCTTCCAAAATAATTTATTTCAGCCCTCTACCCTTGCTGATTTGTGACATAATAGGGGGGTTTTCAGCCAAAATAATATGCATATCATATTTCTAATGAAAAGGCTTAAGTCTATGTTTGGTCTATTACCTTACATTTGATCAAATAGGCTTCCAATATAATTTATTTTAGCTCATATCCCTTGCTGATTTGTTGCATAAAAAGGGGTATTTGGCCTATACGAGATTCATAACATACTCTCAAGTAAATGACAGCCTTTATCTTATGTCAACAACATTTTATTTGATCAAAAGGGCTCAAAGTATTCAGTTTCAATCCCTATTACTTGCTGATTTCTCATGTAAGTAAGGGTGTTCGAGCCTAAATAATGTTCATGTTATATCCCTAGATGAATATCAATCTCTATCTTATATATACTTCCCGGTTTGGTCTTCGGACCGGGTCCAGGTTAACAAAACCCAAAAATGTCATATTAAAATCTGAACTTGCAGATTGAACCTACATTTCAACTAGACATTTAATGTCCATACAATATTTTAAAAGAATATATACTCGTATGTATGTTGAAATGTCCAAACAATAGAGACATGTGCAAGTTAGATATAAAATAAAGAACATATACTATACTTCCCGGTTTGGTCTTCAGATCGGGTCCGGGTTAACAAAACTCAAAAAATCAAAATTCGACATATAAACTCTAACTTAGATATTCTAATATCCATACAATTTCTAAAGAATAGATACTCGTATGCATGTTGGAGTAATTACTAAGTCAAATATAAAAAACAGATGTTACACATCCCAGTTTGGTCTTCGGACCAGGTTCGGGTTAACAAAACCTAAAAAAATCAAAATTTAACATTGAAACTTCAACATTAGATATCTTAATGTCCATGCAAAATTTTTAAAAGAACAGATATTCATATGCATGTTGAAGCAATTATTAAGGTAAATACAAAAGAACAGATGCTTGACTTTTGGTCTTCCGTTAAGTTAAAAATCTAAAATTTTGATATTATAAGAATTTCAAATTAATAATATCTGAGAAGCTAATTTTATCATATAATATAAGATATGAATCAACTGACATAGCTTCTAAAATTCAAATCCTTAAGAAGAAAAGTCTCAAACCCGATCCTCTATGTTCAAGCTAGAGTGGATAAGGTTTTGAAGGATTATACTTCTTGAGATGAATTGCACTGATCCTCAGAAACGAGCAGTAGACAAGGTCTAATTGATATTAACCCTAGGATCGAGAAGGGTAATTATAATTAAAATTTTAATGATAAATGATCATATATTCAAATCTAAATCAATCATAAAATGATCAAAATTCAAAAAAAAATAACAAAATATAAATAAATAAATAAATAATAAAATTAATTATTTAAATTAAAAAAATAAAATAAAATAAATCCACCCCTCCGTAATTATTTGTCTTCGGGTGACAAATTAATGAAACTTTTTCTCACAAAGAGCCAATGTCAAATTAAATACATAACTATCTTCACACTCAAATATTCCTAAAGCCTGTAAGGACATGGCCCGTGTCCTCTATCTACATGGTTTTGCCGTGATATGGGACCACATAAATGGCGGTTACGACCTGAGCCCTCTGACCGGGTGGTTCACCGTGATATGGCGCCACTAAATTATGATCACGGCCGCAGCCCGTATGTTCTCCAATGGCTTTGCTCTTTGAGCTATGAAATGTAGAATATATTTGGTTGGGCAAAAAGCCCTATATTAGCTAAAGTTGACTTATATTTGTCCCCTTAGATAAACTCCATCCCAGGTCTACAAGGACACCTTGGACGATGTAACCCATGTGTTGCTGACAAGGATCCTTCAGTCAGGTTGGGTCGACTACCTCCTCTGATTAAGCGGACCAGGGACCGTGACAAACCGGGACGATGGAACCATGGGATCTAGATCGGGCGCTTCATCGTTCCCCCCACAAAAAGTTTTAAATTAAAATAATAAATTTCATAAGTTTTAAACTCCACTCACTGTAATTATATACTCGTTCTTTAACGATTCATTGGACCTTAATCGAAAGTACTCTCAATTGGGAGGGGTAATTAATAGGGGCTTGTGCCTATAGAAAAAACCAGATATAAAAAGTTCTCACCAAATGAGAACGAAATCTCTGGGTAGTGTCTTATCTACTATTCATCTGCCTTCTGAAATTATCACCGACACTTAAACAACTCTTTCTGTCCTTCTATTTTTTGAAAGAGGTCGGTGGTGAATTTTTGGATCCCACATTAGAATGCTCACTGGGCTTCCTAGTATTATGAGCATTCCCTACCCATCTCCCTTTGACTTCCAATAATAAATTTTCTCCTTGATCTATCCCATTTGATTTTCTAAAATAGTCAATCCTTTGATAATCTTAACCTTGAAATCTTTGGAGACCCTAATCGTCTACTTTAATCAAGAGTATTCTTAAGGAATTCTCATTCCTCAGGATATAATTAATTATGAGGACTTGCCTCCATAAAGAACTTAATAAACCTGGCTTAAAATAAACTCTACTTTACTTTTCCATGTGAAGTAGGGAAAGATCTTTGGTATATTCGAAGACCCATCATGCCTTAGGAGTCCTTATTAGGTGGTGAGGTCCATTATAGGGTGATGATTTCTATCTTTCGAGATAGTACATCATTCCTTAATGTCATGCCCAATCACTTCAATAAGTATCCCCTAAGATCTATGTGGTGTCTCACATCTCAAAAATAAATGCCACAGTAACCATGAATGTAGCCTTTAAAAGATCATTTAGAGCTTACATTTAAAGTTGAATTTGAAGCGCTTGTGATATATCTATTGCTTATCTTCAAAATTAATGAAATTCAAAAAATGATTTATAAAGTGGCTTTCCAATTAACAAGTGAATTATGTTCTAATTCATATTGAATAAATTTAAAATCAAATTGGAGAAATATAAATAAGACTCACAACAAATTGGGAAGCTTGCCAATAAGTTGTCTTATTGAATGCATATATTGTAGTATCTCAATTCAAATGAATTGAAGAAGACTTCGATTGAATTTAAGGTTATAGTATATGGGATCTACAATATGTCTGAATGTCTACTTTCAAGTAAAAGTAGAACCTAAATGCAACATTCGCAACACCTAGTTACAAAATTAGGATGTGAATATAGTGGTGGATCGAGCCACTTGCACCTCACTTTGTCCTTAACTTTTGACTTCGCTTTTGCTTTCTCCTCCTAACACCATCGGATCTGCAATTCTTTGTACAAGTAGATAAAAGGCATTGGCTTAAATTCTGAATAGACTTTAAATGTATTAATTTTGCATAAATTATGGAGCTAACTATCACTCAATTTAAGTGCTTTAGATTTGTGCAATCATTTGAAAGAAATGATTTCTTGTATGAAATATAAAGCAATCTTCAATTCAATTTGAGCTTTTTAAAAATTTGTACAAGTATTCTAAATACCCTCATGGGACCCGACACTATGCTGAATGTTTAAACTTAGTGTCTCAGGATGCTGCATAGGTTGCTTCCTGGTTTGGTGTTAGGATCGAGTCCGGGTTAACAAAACCTAAAAATTCAATTTTTATAAAAATTTTAACTTATTAAAAAATTTGATAAGCTAATTCTATTATATGATAGTAGAATGGATCCTCTATTATTAAACTAATAGAGTCGATAGGATCAAGCAAACTCATAAACCCCAATGATGACTATGTTGAATGGTGATTTCAACCGGAAGGGATACTTTCATCAAAATGAGATTCTAATTTCAAATCAAATTAATTTAAATTAAGCATCAGTCTAAAAATAACTCAAATGAAATTTAATATTTAAAATCTTAAAGAAAACTCCATTCAATCCAGCTTCCATAATAGTTTATTGAAGGTGATAAATTAAGAAAACTCTAGCTCACAAAGAAGTCAATGTCAAAGCAAGTGTTCTATTGTGTTCACTCTCAATTAATCTCATGCCAGTAAGGATGTGGCCCATGTCCTCTGACTGCGTGGCTTGGCTAATAGGCTTCATATATGATGTAATTATGACCAGAGTCCTCTAATCGAGTGGTTATCGCCAAATGAAATCATTATATTATGATCACGACCATAGCACGTATGCTCTCCAATGGCTTTACCCTTTGAGTTGTGAATCATAGGGTACACCTGATATGGCAAAAAGACATCTATCAGCTAAGGTAAACTTAAGATTATCTCCTTAAACAAACACCACCCCAGGTCTATAAGGATTTCTTGGACGACGTAACCCATGTGTTGCTGATAAAGATCCTTCGATCAGGTTGGGTCGACTACCTCCACTGACTAAGTAAACTAGGGACCGCGACAACCCGGAATGATAGAATTGTGAGATCTAGATCAGGCACATCATCATTCCCCCAACCATCCTCTTTAAGCTAAAAATGATAAATTTTATAAATTCTAAATTTCAAAACTCCACTTGCTGCTACTATACGCTATGCATTTAGTGATCTAACGACTAGCCTTAATTGAAAGTTATCTCTCACTTATTGGAAGGGGTGATTAACTATAGGGGCTTGCACCTATAGGAAACCTGGAATAAGATCTAAAGTCCTCGTACAATGAGGACAAAATCTCTAGGTAGTGTCTTATTTACTATTCCATCTGCCTTCTAAAAATTACACCGACACATTTAAATCATACTCTCTTCATGTTGTCGAGAGGTCGGTGGTGAATTTTCGAAGCCCACACAAATCTACTAAGTACTTTATCGATATATGCCTTTTGTGATAAACCAAGTATACTACAAGAATGATCTCGATGAATTTGTTTACCCAACACAAAAGATGCATTCACAAAATCCTTCATTTCAAATCTATTTGAAAGAAATTTATTGGTTTCATGCAAAAGACCTATATCACTGCTTACTAGTAGAATATCATCAACACATAGCAGTAGAATGATGAATTTACTCCCACTAATTTTATGATAAATACATTGATCATTAGTATTTTTTTGAAACCAAAAGAAGTAATCACTTGATTAAATTTTTTATACCATTGATGGGAAGCTTGCTTTAAATCATAGATGAATTTCTTTAATTTGCATACTATGTATTTTGAATCAGAAGATTGAAAATTTTTTGGTTGCATCACATATATAGTTTCATCAATGTCACCATTGAGAAATGCAGTCTTTACATCTATTTGATGTAACTCTAAATCATAATGAGCTACTAATACCATAATGATTCTATAAGAGTCTTTCAAAGAAACTAGAGAGAAAGTCTCTTTATAGTCAATGCCTTCCTTTTGAGTAAAATCTTTAGTGACTAGGCATGCTATATATCTTTCGACGTTGCCTTTTGAATCCAGTTTGGTTTTAAAAATTTATTTTGGTTTTACTGATTTAGGCAATTCAATAAGATCTCAAGCATCATTGTCTTTCATTGATTTCATCACATCCTTAATGGCTATCCATTTATGGGAGTTGACACTTTACTTGACTTAATTAAAATAGATTGGATCACTTTTCAATCCAATGCCAAAACTCATATTCTTGGAGATACACAACATAATCATCTAAAATTGCTAACCTCTTCTCCCTAGTGGATTTCTTAATGATACTTTAATTTGAGATTGTTGTGATTCCTCAATATGAGTGGGAGTTAACTCAAGAATATTTTGATTATCTATATTTACAACTTGAATTAGATCAAGTAAAATTATTTGATCATTTTTTGTTGTAACTGTATGAAGAGTAACATATTGTTCTTCAAATATAAATTTTCTAAGTTTATTTCTCCCATCATATTTAATATCCTTAATAATTTTAGCATTACTCGTCTCGAAAAAGGACCCTTCGACCTTTTTGAGTATATAATAAAATAACAGCTAATAATTCTTGAGTCTAACTTTCTTTCATTAGGTTTATATGACCTAGCTTCAGCTGGACATCCCTAGACATGAAGATGTCTAATACTAGGCTTCTTCTCAATCCATAATTCATATGGGGTTTTAGCTACTATTTTACTTGGAACTTTATTAAGGATGTAAACTACAATCTTTGAGGCTTCTCCCTAAACTGATTCTAGTAAAAAAAGAATGATTTATCATACTTCTAACCATATTCATAAGGATCAGATTTCGTCTCTCAGCTACATAATTTTGACTTGGAGTCCCTCGCATGGTGTATTGAGAAATGATGTCACATTCTGCTAAATATTTGACAAAAGGGCATGAACGATGTTCACCTAATCTATCATATCTGTCATAATATTCACTACCACAGTTAGATTTGACAGCTTTTATTTTATTTTCGAGTTGATTTTCAACTTCAGCCTTAAAACTTTTGAATACGTCTAGTGATTGTGATTTCTCATAAATCAAGTATAAGTACCCATAATGAGAATAATCATCTATGAAAGTAATGAAATGTTGTTGTTCATTCCAAGTAGCTGTAGGAAATGGATCACAAATATCAGTATGAATTAATTTCTCATATTAGCACAAATTTTCTTGTTATTTATTTATTTTCTCTTGATAAATTCTATATAGAGTTTATCATATAGAAAATTAAGAGAATCAAGAATTCTTTCTGACATAAGACTTTCAATTCTTTGTTTAGAAATATGTCATAACATATATGAATTTTCATTCATTAATTTTTGTTTTGTACCAAAATTGCTTATATGTAAGGTTTCATTAATTTGTGAAACATAAATGTCTAATTTATATAGATTATCAACCAAATAATAAATATTAATAATATTTGAATAGTGAAAGAGGCTAAATTTTTCATTTTCAAATGAACAAGAATAATCAGATTTGTCCAAACAAGAAATATAAATTAAATTTTGTCTAAACGATGGCACATTAAAAATCTCATGTAAATTTAAATTACAACCAGATTGTAGATGTAATCAATATAAGCATATTACTTCAACAAGAGCTTTATTGTCATTTCCCACATAGATGAATTTTTCAACATCAGTTGGCATTCGTCTCCTTAGACAATCCTGCATAGTCACACTTGTATGAGTAGTTTTTTTTTTTTTTTGGGAACCCCATATAGGGGGAATTTAATTGACATAAAAAAGGGTTACAAGGTCCTTAAAGGGGATAAACTACAGAACTATTGCTCAAAGAGCTACAATCAGCCTAGTGAGTAAATCCCCTATCTAAGTACATCCAACAGCAAAAGAAAAGAGTTAAGCAATCAAAAGATACAAATTGATTAATATATATATAAGCAAATGAAGGATAAGGGTCAATGTTCTGCAGGATGTGAGAATGCATGACACAATGGAGTAACCTACAAGAGAAAAAAAGGAAAAGCATCTGTATAGCAACCATTTGTTGAAGATCTGTTGAGCCATAATACCTGCAAACATAGGCAAAGTTGTTTACAGAGTAGAAGAAAGAGCAGCAAAGAGCAAAGTGGGTAAGGGGATCACATGCAAATTATATGTCATCATATTAGGCTTCATGGCAATGTAATCCCAACTCAAATGAAAGAGAGCCATCAATGTCAAGTCATCCAGATTTTTAACCAGATTTAAAGGATTAATAAGACCAGCAAGAAGAGTCACCAGAGGAAAATAGCGAGAATTCACCGCAAAACAAAGACAAGTGCATGGAATTAACCCCATTCCAAGCCTAAAGGACAATAATAAATATATCTTGGTAAATAGTCCAAGAAGCAATTGGTTATTTCTAGAAAAGGATAACCAAAGAATATAAATGCGCTCTTAACAACCTCCTTGTTTTAATTAAAGCGCAATTATAAAGGGAAACAGTAAACCCCAATCCCAAATTACCACAGGAAATGGGAATACAACAACAGATAAGAAGAAATAGGTAAAGGGCAGCTCCACACCACAAACAGCTCCAATAAGAGACAATTAGAGATAACACCACGATCGCCTTATCATCATACTCAATAATCCGGTTAAATATAAAGAATGTAAGTAATGCAGCTCTTAACAACCTCCTTGATTCAAAAATTAAAAAGCAGCAAATATAAAAGGAAGCAGCATAGCCCAAGCCCAAATAACCACAGGAAATGGGAGTACAGCAGCAGGTATGAAGAATCAGGTAAGAGGTTGATCCCCACCACAAACAACTCAAACAAGTGGCAATCAGAGATAACACAACAGAAGCATCTTGCTTATCATTAAACTCAATAATCCAGTTATTAACTAGTCATGATAGCAATATCAATAGTTGGGCCATCAACCATTGAGATTAAACAAGGTGCAAAGATTAAAATCAATAGAGGTAAAAGCATAATCACAATGATCATCGCACAAATCTAGCATAACCAAGAGGGAAAAAACAATAGCAGATGAAGTTAGCTGCAGCCCTTATGTTAACAGCAAAAACCCAAAAGCCAATAACCAGAATGTGCAAGCGATAACAACCATAAAAGCAACCTGCTGGATAAAGGACCCGGAAATCTAAAGGCCAACAGGATAAGCAATAATACAATTATTACCCCCACTATATAAAACTCTGTTAGAAGGCAGATAAGTAGAATGACACTTGTATGAGTAGTTGCACCTGTGTCTATAGACCAAGTGTCATTTGGTACTAAGAATAAATTAACTTCATAACTAACAAAGTTGAAAAGTTTACTCTTTTTCATAGGCCAATTTGCTTACTTAGGACAATCCTTCTTCATATGACCATCCTTCTTACAAAAAAAATAAGTAACAACATTATCTTGTTCCTGTTGCACTTTATGTTGTGCAATCCCTTTATCTGTAGCTCCTTGGCCTTTATATGTCCTTTTTCTTTTAGTAATAATTCCACGAGAGAAAGTAGCTAAGTGAGCACTTTCTATTTTGTCATGTTTCAACCTCTCTTCCTCTTGCGCAAATTGAGCAATGAGCTCATTAAAAGTTTATTTTTTTTCTTTTGAGTTTTATAACTTATCTTAAAAAGATTAAATTGTGCAGGAAGTAAGATCAAAACTAAGTGCATAAGAATGTAATCAAACATCTCTAATTTTAGTGCTCTCAGTCTAGTGACAAAATTAGACATCTTCATAATGTACTCTCTTATGTTCCATTGCTTTTATACTACATTGAAATGAGTTTACTAAGAATAGTATTCGCTTCGACCTTTCAGAACTAATGAAATAGTCTGTTATTTGGTTTAAAAACTTTTTAGCATATTTCTCTTCAGGCATTGCACCTCTTATGATTTCTGGAGTATAATGCTTCATAATCATAAGACTCATGCGATTAGAACGCTCTCACTTTTCAAAGTTAGCCCTTTTTTCAATAGTATTTTCTGTAATAAGGGCAGGAGGGCATTCAGTCTGAATCGTATAGTCAAGATTCATACACCCAACAACTATGGTGATATGCTCTTTCCATTTCTTAAATGTAGTGTCGTTAAGCACTGGAATGTTATTCAAATTGACAGATATAGAAGAAGCATTAACTGAAAAAAAAAATACTCACAATTAATAACATTATCATTTCTTTATGCATATATAATGTAAATAAAAATATCAACAAAATACATGCTAAAAATGAAATGTTTAATTAAATGAGCACATATAAGATATCTAATAAAACATTGCAATTTAGTCTTTGGATAGAAGTAATAATTTGTAAATGGTACTCTTAAAATTATAGTCAACAAATATTGACAATAAAATATGCCAATGATATATCTATCTTTGGATCGACATATTGTATGCATAATTAATACAAGTTTAAATTTATACTAATTAATCTAGTTATTTTTTATTATAAGAACATTTAAATTATATCATGAAATTCGCAAACAGAGATATTGAATGTAACAATAGAGAAGTGTAGATTCAAATAATTAATTAAAAATATATAAACTATTTATATATAATGTATAACTTGGATTATAATACTCAAATTTGGGCTTTATTTCATTCATATTATAGACCCATCAATTAGATTTAATCTATATTACATGAATATCATTTAATTCATTTACAGTAAATATGAGTTAATTGCATAAGACAAAATAAAATCATTACTTGAATTTAGAGGATTAAATAGAAGAATAAAAGCACTGCTACATGATTAGTGTTACTTCAAAATATATATATATATATATATATATATATATATATATATATATATATATATATATATATATATATATATATATATATATATATATATATATATATATATATATATATATATATATATATATACACACACATTTAACAAGCTGTTGTAATTAATTGCATATAAAACAAGCATATGCAAGCTAGAAATTGATATTAACCGAAGGCATTTGTTTTCGGATAAATATGTGACCGATCAGAAATAAATATTAGGTAGATGGAACGATTCAATATATTATGATGACTATAAATGAAATAAATTAAAACGTTCACTATTCAAAGTCTTAATTAGAGGTATTGTATAACCATTTAAGATTTTAAATATAAATGTTTATAAAACTGAAAATTTAAATGTAATAATCACCTACCAATATAAATATTGATTTAATTATCATAAAAATAATAAACTTTTTTTTGTCATGGTATTCTGCAACTTCTATATACCACTTGTATATATATTATGAAAAAATAAATAAAAATAAAATTGGAAGATGAAACATGATTGAATCAAATTCATAGGATTGAGTATGAATTTTATTTCTCAAAATATGATCATAATCATGAAAATAAATATATCAATTATATGAAAATTGAAATTAAGATCAAAGTATAAAGCAAAATTTTGGCTATATCCTTTTGGTCAAAATCAAAAAATTTAAAAATGATCTAAATGATATCGATTCTTTATATACAAGACAAAAATGATTTGCACAAAAAAATTGAATTATATGCTTTGATCTAAAATTTTCAAATACTCAATATGAATGATTAAGAGAAATCTATTTCTCAATGATTCAACATGATAACTTGCTCTGATATCACTTGTTCGAAATATATGAAGATAAAATAAATTTATCTTACCCAGATCTCATGTCAAATCATCAAGAAGATTTAATCAGAAGCATACATGAATCCATGGAAGTGCTAATACGAGAATTTTGTCCTTCCTCTTCTAAAGCGATGTTCTTGAGAGAGAGAGAGAGAGAGAGAGAGAGAGAGAGAGAGAGAGGCATTCTTTTCACTCAATATGGGATGTAAGGAAAAATGAGAACCAACTCTTTAGAAAGGGGACCATGATCCTATTTATACTTTTGTGAAATTTATTTATTTCAGTCATCATAAAAATAAAATAAAATGTCCAGTTTCTACATATGATAATTCCATACAAAATTACTATGATATCTCAAAAGCTTAAAAATTATTAATCTTTATTTGATGATAAAATTTATAGGCTTAAAAAAAATAAGATAGCACCTAATATATAATTAAATTAATATGTGAGACCACATTCAAAATTCCCAACACAATGTACTTCTAGCTTTAGACCTCTATTAGTCTGCAGCATCTATATAGCAACTTGATTTATAAATTTTATTTTTTTTAGATTCACCATATAGTCAATCTTCGATTCCTGTTTGAACTAAACTTCAATTCTTATCTTTCAAAAGGTCTATTTGGAGTAACTGCAGCTATCTCAAAATTAGTGGTGAAGTTAATTTTTAAAAAACTATGACGAGTATTATAAATTTTTATTATTTAAAAAAGTCATACAACAGCTTTTTGACAGTCATTGAACTTTGCCAGATTAGATTGAAAAATACAGCTTCTTCAAAATACAATAAAAAATAGAATTTCTTAAATGTCTCATGTGGTGTAATTTGAACAGTATCGGAGGTAAAAAAAAACTAGCCCAAATGCAGCCAAAATCTAAGTAGTATCTATATAAAGGAGTTGCTCCATAAATGTGACAAATATCGTAATACAACATAAGAACATGAGAGTATTTCCTACTTTTAGATTATGAATTTTATATATATATATATATAAATATATATATATATATATATATATATATATATATATATATATATATATATATATATATATATATATATATATTATAGAGAGAGAGAGAGAGAGAGAGAGAGAGAGAGAGAAAGAGACTTTCAGTTCCACTATCAACTAAAAAAATATAAAAAGATAAAAGTTAGGAAGCCCAGCTCTCCACTAGCTATCATTCAAGAATATAATTATTACTTGCTGAGATTTAATTGCTTGTTTTGTTTTTTTATTAAGCAAGAAAGTCAAGAAACTAAACGGAGATAGATAAATAAAAGAGCTTATGACAACCTTTTTTCGCATGCATCAAATACTGTCAAAAACTATCATGTCTTTCAATTAAACCTTAAAAAAACAATAAAAGAGCACACTTTAACAAATAGAGCTATTACTGATGAGAAGTACGTTCTGTCAGTTTTCTGAGTCTGTAATCTGTTGATTTTTTTTTACTATGGATTTATCTAACTCGCGACAGAAAATTTTGTCGGCAACAGGCATTTTTCTTTTAGTGATAGATATCTCACATTCGATCATGCATTATTTCATGTGCATATGTTTTAAATATTAATTCTAATTTAATTTTGATGAGTATATATCAATTATGGATCAATTTCTTTTGCCCTTCAGCTCCCATCAATGCTCTTGAGCTAAAACTAGCCCCTCACCTGTGCCAAATTTAGCATCTGTTCTCATCTCCTTCTCCTATACCTTAAAATACTTCACGAAAATATTTTTATTCCCTTCCAAAGCTCCCTTTTTCTTCTGCCAGCTTCACATCAGAAAAGAAAAAAAAATAACCACCTTTCTCGCTCAATTGTTGTCCCTCACTTCCTTTATCTTCCTCTCCTTCATTTTTCTTCTTTCTCTTTCTTATACTTTTTCTTTCCAGGCTAGTAAAAGAGACTTTGAATTATAGGCTTTCCTTTCTTCCTTTTTTTTTCTAATTCTCCATCACCCTTTCCATTAAAAAAAAGCTGTTTTTAAAGAGGTCTCATTCAAGTTTTAGTTTTCTTTTTCTTTTTCTTGGGACCGTTAAGCTAATTAATGGCTAACTCACGCACTCTACGAGTTCGAATGCGGGTCGCGGAGATAAGAGAGAACCCCGACCATCCGGCCATGCATTCCAGTCTCTTTGAAATTTAACTAAGACATTTTTCAGTATATATAACTGTACTGTTTGGTATTATTAACATAAATTTTTTCTCAAATTATAAATACTCATATACCACAACTTAAAAGGTATTATCTAATAAAATGTGGAGAAACAGTTCGAAGTTTAAGAAAAAAACTTTTTTTATAATGTATAATATGAAAGTTTCATTCCTAAATTCTTTGATAACTAAGCATACATTATGAAAGTTTTGATTTCTCTTTTTTTCGTCATCTCTTACTCCTAAATTTTAGTTCTGCAACCTCTTTTTAAAGTTCTTCTTCTTCCTCAAAACCCTAACAGCCTAGCCATATTCTTAATTCATTTATCTGTAGGTTCCTCCAAAAGTTGGAGTCCAGAAATCAGCAGTAGTTTCAGTGGCCACATTGTAAGTGCTTGCGATGGGAACTAAACATAGACCTCTGCTTCTTAGATCTTGTTCTTGCCATTCACCATCCTTGAACTTCTCTGAGCTCTGCAGAAAGGAGGAAAAAATAAATAAATCAAGAGCTCCACGTAAAAAAAAAAACATTATTTTAGTAGTGCAAAATAATTATTTCTAATAATAAGGCCTGCTGAAGAATTATAAAACATTTAAATAAAAATTACAAAATAATTTTTATTCAATAAAAATCTCATGATAGCTTTATATAAACTACAAGATAGTTTCGAGAGAACTAAAAGATGTCTTCTTCTACTGCAAGACATGCTCCTAAATCATTATTGTTATATCAAATAAAATTTGATCGTCTTATAGCTTATATATCTCTATCTTAGTGCTTATGATTAATTGTCTCCCACTCATCAAATTTTTTTTAAAGCTTTTGTTCTATTTCATCCTAAATACAAAATTGTTTATTTTTATAAGAAATTCAAATTTTGAAAGCAAAAAACATATAATAAAATTTTTAATATGACATATTTTTTACATTAAGGTTTGAACTCATAAGTTTATTTATACATTTATATTCATTTATGTTAGATTAATCAAGCGCAATGAGAATTTAAACTGTATCTAATTAAGAAGATACAAACAGTAAACTGATTTAAACCTTTTGCAAGTCAAAACTCACTCAGAATATTTATCAACTAACATAAAATTCTTACTAGAAAAAATCATTGAAGAATATTGTCTACGATTTAGTTGGCTAAAAATCAAATTCAGACCTAATGATCAATCGTTATATATTTATCCACAAAAAGATCAAAAAATTTATTTAAATGTACTATTATACTATTTTATCAATTCTATAACATTAACTTTATTCCTTGCCTAAAACATTAACATGAACAAAATTGCTTACAATCACATAGAGAATATCATTAGAATTCTTAGTAAATCTCTTTTTCTTTTAATAGTGTTAAATTAGCTCAATTTGATTCACCCTTTCATATTTAAAGCAGTTCCAATTTGTAAAACAATTTTTTAAAAGATTCATCCGAGGCTTCTTTCTTCTTTTATATATTCTCCCACTTTTGTTGTGATTCACTTCTTTAGTAAGGAATTGGTACCCCTCAATCAATAACATTAATTGATTCAACATGCTCTTTGATGAAATAAGGGTGGATTATACCAAAGAGTATGAACAAGAGACATAAGGATCATCTTAATGACCATGAGAATTCCTTACTAACAAGAGTCCTAATAATTGTATCACTTCTAAGAAACTCTAGTACATGTAGAATCACAAGTTCTTGGCCATAATCTATGAAACTTTATCCATTCTTATAAGATTGCATAACAAATGTTATTATTGACCATCCTTTAAAAGTTGAACTCTTAAAACTAGATCACCTACCATTAAGGTGAGCATATATAATTGGTTAGCTGACTATATGATTGGCTTTAGACCTCCGAGTATTAAAGAGTAGACATACAATAGATTGTCTTTGTCAATGATGCCTCAAATTTCCAAGAAGAATAGTGTCGAAAAGTTTGACAGTAGTTATTATTACAAATGCAACCCATCTTTACTAAGTCATGAGAAAACCAACTGAAGTATGAAATAATACCTACTAATTTATTATTTTCTTTTAAGAGTTTACACCTAACTTCTTCCTCATTTTTCTAAATCCTAACTAATCATCAATCAAGAAAATTAAGTGAACAAAATATGATACCCATTATGCAAAAATATCTATTTTAAGTCAAGATTGAGACAAAAAATTGGAGTATTTTTACATTATGCAATCCCTTAACATTAAAAGCAATACACTAACTTATTAATTACATATAACAACATTAATGGATGATTTGACATCAACTTCAAATACCCTATCATTAAATAGCTAAAAGGCCATGCAAGCTAAATTTGTACAAATTGTGTTAGCCCATTCATCGATCAAAAATCTTTTTATAGGTCAAATTCTATTTTAGATCAAAAACACTATACAATTCAAGATTAGAAATTCATAATGTTCATTGATCGATGATTAGCCTTTAGAAATCACTTATCATAAATAATCTATGATGAATAGATTAGATTGAAACTGCAATCATCGTAAAGTAGAATTATTTTAGGGAATATGAGATTTAATTATGAGAAAAGACACTCGCATATCAAGTTTTGTCAGAAGATCACCTCTAGTTAAAGTTCGAAAAATATTTAAAAAATTTTTAAAGAATGTCCATCATGTGCTTGACATTTGATCCCTTGGAGCTCCAACGTCACTACTAATTTGACCAATTTCTAATATTTGAAGATTATATTTGCAGCATGCAAATTAACTTTGTCTCTATTTAACTAAAGTAACTTATATCAATTTGGTAAAGATTTCAAACCTAGAAACTCTCTACTTGATGGTCATCAAATTTTCAATCAGCACATTCACATATGCCTTCCTAATCTCAATGTTAACATCTAGCCTTATTTTTACCTTCTTCAAAAGTCAATCTTATAAGCATTACTTGAAACCTAGCATTAGGAATCAACATTTTAAATGTTGCTTTAAGTGACTTCACCGTAGAGATAGGCACCTCAAAATTCATCATCTTCTTAACAAGAGCTTCAAATTTTTTTTATCAAGTGTCCCATCATCCTCATCAATCTTCAAGATCACTTGCTTAAATTAATCATTATTGTACTTAGCATCAAACCAATTTCTTCATCATAACTATCTTTGTTGCCTCTTCATGTATTAAAGTCACCTCAATCCTCAACACTCACAAAAAATAGAGATTGCTCTTCATGACCTATACCTTCACATTGCTAACAACCTTTTTTTTCTCTAGCTTATTGTACTTAGACATTGCTCCTTGAATGGTGCTCCAATAGTTCAGTTTATTTGCCCCTTTTCTATTTAAAGGGGTTTAATTAGATTTTTTATAAACAATTTCTCTATGACAATCACCTTAGGCCTTGCTCTCTCTCTCTCTCTCTCTCTCTCTCTCTCTCTCTCTCTCTCTCTCTCTTCTAGCACATTCTTGCATATTGAGCATGATTCCTTTCTTTAGTAAAGTTTTAGTATTCTTCCACTTACAACTTTAAAGCCAACACTATTATTGATAGAAATTTATATGAAAAGACACCAATCTTAATATAAAATGAATGATAGTAAGAAATTCCGAACTCATATTACCAGATTGTCTATGTTTATGTGTATATATGATAAGATGAATTTTAAGATTTCGAAGAAATTAAAATATACCTGCTGTTGTTGTTGCATGGGATGACCATTCTTCAAGTACGGAGTGCTCAAGACCTTAAACAATGCAAATGAAATTAATTTGTTAGATTCATGAGATCTCACTTGATCGATCTATAGCTTTATTACCTTCTTCTTCTTCTTCTTTTTAGAAATAATTGACTTACACTGACTTGTTCATGAAGGCATTTGATGTACTCGATGGCCTCGTGAAGCACTGATGCTGTATCAGTCTGAAAGGAAAGGGAATGAATAGAATAGATTAGATTTCAGGTTTTGAAAAATCTGTGATAATTACTAACTATGTATGTTCTTAGAAGGTCCTTCTCAAAATGAAGTTCATAAATAAATAAATAAATATATATATATATATATATATATATATATATATATATATAGAATAATTTAATGAAATATTATTTTATTTAGATAATTATTTTACTGTCTTATATATTTAAAAAGTATATAATTAAATTTCAAAAGCTGAGTATAACTGGACAAGTCCTATCTTCTCAAATTTTGCACCTGATTATCTGACATTCTTTACTTTTTCTGCCATTGTCCTTACCTTGTTTTTGCTCTTCTTCCCTATCAATTAGTATCAGGAATAATTTCACATCTCTGATCTCAGTAAAAGTTGTAGATTTTAGATTAAAATAAGTTTCTTATTTTTTATTTATTTATAGATAAATATAATATAAAAATAAATAATTTGTAATATATAATGTTTATTTTAAGGTAAATATAATGATAAAAAGTTTTCATCACGCCCCAACTTGTCTCTCTAACGGGGTTTCAATACAAACCATCAAGAACTTCTTTACATTAGCACTTGAAAAAAAAATTTTGATCTAAATTTATATATATATATATTTTGTGGACTGAAATTTTTTTGAATCTTGAGTGAAGAAAAATAAGAAAAGATATACCTTTCCAAAAGGCGAAACCAACTGCTGTAGAGCTGTGATTCTGTCCCCTAATTTCTCTTTCCGCACCTACAAACAAGATAATTAAACGAAACTCTTAACTCTTAAATCTCATGCCATTCAAATTCTCCGAAAAAGAAAGAAGAACACAAGCAATATATTAAAATTAATTTCCATAACCATACTTTGAAAGTTGGCAATGTGGAAGGAGACTCAACTCGAATCTTTTTCATTGCAGGTTCACTACTGCTCTTCTTCTCTCCACTACCTTCTAAGCTCTATGTATAACATTTAAATAATAATAAATAATTAATAAGACAAAAGAGCTAATTTTCTTCAAAGTAATTAATAATTAGGTTATTGTAGAATAATACACATCAAAACAGACTAAAAGATATACAAATTCGATCAAAAGAGTTTAGTTCATTAAAAGTTCTTACCTTCATAGGTAGATCAAAAGGCTGTGAACAAGCAGAAGCATTCCAAAAGGGGGTATTATTTGTGAACTGTAAGTGATTGACTATTGCAGATTGCTGCTTTTGTTGCATATACTGAGACTGCTGGTAGTGAAACATATGTTGGCTATCAAATAGAGGCTGCTCGGGTCTCGAATCAGGCTCCAGCAATCCTTGCATGATTGAAGAAGAAGAAGAAGAAGAAACAAGAGGGAATCCGCCGCTGGAAATAATTGAATTCTCGAAGAAGAGAGGGTTATTCATATCTTTGAGCTGAAGATCGGACGACGATTCACCTGCATCCATGGCCGCTGAAAAAGCAGATCTTGAATGGAGATCCTCTTGAAGCATGGCTTGAAAGCTACTTTCTGCTCTTCCGCTGCTGCTACTGCATAAAAATTGAATTTTTTTGAGTTGCTTTTAATTAGAGTAATTTAAAAAAAAAAATTCATTGAGTCAGTCTCACACACTTAAAATGAATTGGATGACTAAGATAATGTATCTTACAGTAGAGTTTGAGTCCAATCCATGGAGGGAGAGGAGAGTCCGAAGCCCGAGAGTTGTAAGGTGGAATCCATGAGCGGGCGAGCAGCGCCGCCTACCCAGGCAAACGGAGCTCCTGTAACATCGGTTATTGTGGTTGAGCAAGAGACGTTTGATGTCGCCGGTGAGCAACCATCATAGCCACCGCCGCCGCCGCTGCTACTCCTTGAAGTCTTCCGCCAATTGTTGGATTGGAAATCTTCTGCCATAGCCAACCGATATCAAATACCTCTCTCTCTCTCTCTCTCTCTCTCTCTCTCTCTCTCTTTGTGGTGTCCTTGATTGTTCTTCAGCGTTTGGTTGTCTTCTGTGGTTCGCCTCCTTTCCTTGGATTTTGGCTGCTTATGTGTGTGTGGTTTTGTTTTGTTTGCTTTTGGATGTGATGCAATAGAAAGGATTCGGAGGGGATGAAGGAATATATATATATATATATATATATATATATATATATATATATATATATATATATATATATATATATATATATATATATATTATGACTAGTTTGGTAGGAAATGAATCATGAGTTAATTTCAAGTTCAAACTTTATGATCATTATGAGGGATGAAAGTTATGCATTTGGTTAATTTCTTGTGTACAAAGGGAAATGATAAACTATCCTTTTTCTTAATTCCTAGCTCCTTGTAATGTAGATTGGTCATTGCTTTCATGAAGGTCATAATTGGTGGACCACCTTTATTGTTTTTTTTTAAAAATTTATAATTTGGGGTTGTTATTGTTAAAATTTTGTGAAATTTGATCCCAATTGAAATCTATTTCACATAACATATTTCATCATTGTTTGTGTTTTATATATAACATGACCCCAATAACTCATCGGTTCAAATGGTCAAATCAAACTAAACTAAATGAGTTTGAGCTGCTTACTAGTAGCCATTGCTTGATAGTGAAATTTAATGTCATATGCAAAGCATTTGATATCAAGAGAATTTGATCCTTGATTTGCTGCCTTGGCGACTCATTGGGTCAAAAGAAGACACTCAAACTTCGTAAGAACTTTGACTCAGCACTAAGTAAAATATGATAAAATTAAAACATATGAAAAATATTAAACACCCAATAATTTTTCAACTAAAGCTCTCCTACCATTAGTCACTCTAACTGATGGCTACATATCTTTAGTTGTCAGCTTTCCTTTCCACCACACTAATATTTCTTGATGCCATCTCAAGCCAACCTGAGTAGAAAGCCTGTTACACAATAATTATGAAATTCATGTCATTCATTAATAAGATGACATTACTATGAATAACTTGGCAAAAAGAAACAAAAATATAGAAACATTTAGGGTTGTCATTCTAGAATAATATGATAGTAAACTAATATTTTTTGTAGTGTTAGAATTATGTGCACAAAAATGTAATTAACATAATCATTTATGTATAATTTATTCTTTGAATGTAGTTTTTGAAAGAATTTTATCTAGAGATCCATCACCTCTGTATTAGAAAAATGGCATTTTTAGAATGTCGACAACTATCATTCTATAAAACTATATGAAGTTACTCATCACAATGATTAAATAGAAGTAAATGATAGTATTATGTATGATAGCACTAACATGAAGTTTGGAAGAAAACTATAAAGGAGGGATGTAAATTGAGATACTTCAAGGATCATAAGTCCTATCATAAGTGTGGGATAGAAGTGTTGGTGACAATAATCATTCTTAAGCTATCTAGCTTTACAACAACATAGTTTGCATCAAATATGAATGTTACATTAAATTTACCTAATATGTCTCAAAACTAATCTTATATGAATGCTATAGAGACGACTACTCATGTGCTCAAGTGGTGAATTAGAGATGTCATATTCCTTTTACACTTGATAGTTCTCTATGTAGTACTTGTATAACAGCTTTTAAATCTTTTTCGGTACCTTTTTTACATGTCCATCTAAAATGTTGGATTGATTTTTCATATCCTATATCAATTTTAACAAAAATGATAGAGAGTGGTTAATGCATGTCATAGGGCATGTAATTTTCTAACAAGTTGTCAGGGCACTATATCATCAAAGAAACTTGACCTTGCTATCCAAACCCATTATTTCATGACCTAAACTATAGTGGATTAGATCATGACAATATGAGCATCTTCATTAAACTAATTCAAATCTTAGATGTATATCAATAATTATGAGTTTCCCTCAACAAAATAAAGATTTGAATTTCTCCACAATCTTCTTGGTTATTTGGTTTGTTTATCCGTCTAATATGATTTTTGCACATTTTAATCAAATTTTTCATTAAAAGATAATTATTTTATATAGTATGAAGCGATCGCTCATTATTACACGACCTTTAAAACTTTCTATCGATTGTCATTTAACTCTTATTGTTCATGCCCTGATATCAAATTCTCTGTATGAATTAGTAAAGTAATGTACAATGATTGTATATTATTGTTGCGTGCTAGAAAACCAGTTGCGGTAGAGTAAAAGTTTTCCTTAACCTTGAAATCGGCACACAGTATTTAAAGAGTGAACAATAAAACTCCAATTTTTCGTGGAAAATCTCAAAAGAGGGAAAAAACGGGTCTAGCCCAAGAAAAGCTTCCACTATGTATCCTTTTTGAGTACAAGATCTTCCCGTCGGATTACGATGTATATGAGAAAGGGACAATGATTCTTATAACGACAATGTTGGACGGTGTTGTGATGATGTCAACGATAGTGGTGATGATGACCGGCAATAGGACGGCGGCGAGGATCGGGTGGCGGTGATGGCGGCCCGGCGGTGGTTGACCGGCAGTGGTCACCATTGTGCTTGGAGGATCTTTAGAGCTCTCTCCTCTCTCTTGCTTGGCCTCCCTTCTCCTTCACTTGGCCTCTCCTCATATGAGGAATGAGGGACTTTTTATAGATTGGAGGAGTGGCGTCTTTGTAAATACAAGCAAAACTCGTACCACTCCACTTCATCGGACGGCTCAAAATGATCCCCTTGATCATATTATGTATTTTGTGCATTTGAATGCTCAAATGATGTTGGAATTATGATATCTTGGGCTTGTTGTTAGATTCGTCAAGGCTTCGATTTGACTATAAACACTGTGTTTAAGAGTCGATTGATAATAAACGATCTCGGTTGGTCTTGATTTTACGATTAGCTTTTCGGATCAAGATTCGTGCTTCGACTAGAGGAATTTTCAGGGTCATATCAGTTGCCCCCCTATTTTTGGATGATATTATCTCAATCATCCAAAAAATATGTGTCAAGTACTTCAAAATAGTAAATTCTTCAACGTAATCTGCAAGTCCATTAACCACACATTTTGAGAGAACAGATCTTTATGTAAGCACAAAATTATTCTGACGATCGGCGAAATGCGTATAGGTATATGTGGGTGTGAGATTTGAGGTTCTGACCCATCCGGGCGAAAAGAACTTCATCAGACACCGCCATGGCGCATGCATGCTTGATACGCCAGCATACATAAATCATGGCCTTCAGCATACCATGGCTTCTGTATGATGTGGTGGTTGCGCCGCCTTGCATGAAGTCGTGTGGAATGACGCTGGGTGGTATCGCGGCTGAAACGACCGGATCTGAGTCGCGGTTCTGATCAGCGTCAACATGGAGAATATCAGTCCATGAAACGGCGGGAAGCGGGTGGCGGGTCAGCCTTGTGAATGGCTGAAGCTGATCCGAGACATGCGGGCGATTCGACCGTGGTCAGTGGTCGGCCATGAATCGGGGCGCAGGCCGGCGGTTTTCAGTTGAACTGCGGTTGCGCCCATGAGCGGCAGTTCATGGGGCCGAAGCGGTCGACCGTGGGCCAAACGATGCGGCCAGCGAACGCCTCAGCGTCTGCTGGCTGCGGCGGCCGGCGCCAACGGGCGAATGACGATTTTGACTATTTTGAGCGGTTTCCGCGGTTTTGGCTTTTACCCTTTTCTAGAAAAGGTCTATACAGCTAAGGAGAAGGCACCTTCTCTTCTTCTTGAGAAGAAGGTCGTTGGGCGATCAAGACCGTAGTTCATACAAGCTCTTTTTCCTCGAAAGAGGTGTCGTCGGACGGCCGGGATTGGAGGCGATCAAGACCCGTAGTTCATACCGCTCCGATTTTCCTCGAAGAGGTGTTAACTAACCTCGTCGGACCGACCGGGATCGGAGGCGATCAAGACCCGTAGTTCATACGACAAGGCTCCAGTTTTCCCTCGAAAGAGGTGTTAACTAACCTCGTTGGACCGACCGGGATCGGAGGCGATCAAGACCCGTAGTTCATACGGCAAGGCTCCAGTTTTCCCTTGAAAGAGGTGTTAACTGACCTCGTCGGATCGACCGGGTTCGGAGGCGATCACCGGAGATGGGGGTTGACGAAGATGCTCGACGATGGTGGTCGACGACATTGGTCGGCACGGTGACCAGGTGGTCAGCGAGATAACCACGATGGTAGTGGCCAAGAATTACGGCGATGGTCGGTAATGGCCGGCGGCAGTGGTCAGTATGGCGGTTCCGTGGTTGGCGGCAGCGGTGGTGTTTAACCAATAGCGATAATGTCAGCTGCGGCCATCGTAATCAGCGGGAAGACCAGACGATGGTGGTAAATGCGGAGGTTCACCGAGATGACCGAGATTTGTGATAATTTGGCTTACCGCGCCAGCGCGATATAACAGTGGCGAGGTGGTTGGCGGTCAGCGTGGTCAGCAGTCAACGCACAGTAGTCAGCAATGGCAATAGCGATAGTGGTTGGCGGTCAACGGATGGTGGCATAATGGCAGCATCGGCGTCAATGTCAGCGAGATGACCAGCGGCAATGGTGGACCGGTGAAGATTACCAATAATGGTTAAGCGGCCATAGTATGCCAGCGGTAATCGGCGCAACAGTGTACCGCGGTAATCAGCGGCAGCCGCAGCAATGAATTGATGTAGCGGCCAACGTCAGTAATCAGCGGGATGGCGGCAACAATGTGGTGACTACGATTACCAATAATGGTTGGCGTGACCAGCAACAATGGTCCAGCGGTGGCGGCTGATGGCGGCCGATGGGTGGTCGACAACAACCTGAGACAGTATCAGCGATGTGGCCCGTCAGTAATCAACGGGGATAATGCAACGATGGTGGTAACCAGCGAAAATTGCCGGCGATGGTTGCAGTAGTGACCGCGATAGTGGTAGGTAGCGGTGGCAAGCAACCGATAACAGCATAGTGATGCGTGATGTCGCGTTAGCGTACCAGTTGTGGCGCACGTTACAACTGATGTTAAGCGATAGTCGGCAACTGGCGACGGTAGTGGTCAGCAGTAGTGGCGAATTAACGGCATGGCAACCAGCAGCAGTAGTCGATGCGGCCCAGCGTCGTAGTTAAGCGAGATGACCGGCGATGTAGTAATGACCAGCGGTTCTGGCGGTGCCGGCAGCGATGGCCGACGGTAGCCGGCAGCGGCACTACATGGTTCGGCCGGCGGGTGGTCAGCGGCAATGATACAATGGTCGGACGGAGATCTTTGACCTATCCGGGTTGTTTGTCGAGTGTGACTCGATAGCGTTAACTTTGGAAGAGGTTGAATTAATCTGGCGAGGATTTTGATCCATCCGGGTTGTTTGTCAGAGTGTGACTCGATGACGTTAACTTGTGTGGAAGAGGTTGAATTGAATCCGTTGAGAATTTTGACCCATCCGAGGTTGTTTGTCAGAGTGTTACGCAGCGTTAACGTGTGGAAGAGGTTGGATTGAATCCGGAGATTTTGACCCATCCGGTTTGTTTGTCGAGTGTTGCCCGATGGCGTTAACTCGTAGAAGAGGTGAGAAGTCCACCAAGGACCTTTGACATACCCTGGTTGTTTGTCGAAGTCTTTGCTCGATGAAGTTAACGTATGGAAGAGGTTGAATTGAATCCGAGGATTTTGACCCATCCGGGTTGTTTGTCGTGTTACGATGGCGTTAACCTGTGGAAGAGGTTGAATTGAATGAGGATTTTTTGACCTATCCGAGGTTGTTTGTCGATGTCTTTACCGATGGCGTTAACTGTATGGAAGAGGTCGAATTGAATCCTAAGGATTTTGACCTATCCGAGGTTGTTTGTCAGGGTGTTACCCGATGACATTAACCTGTATGGAAGAGGTCATGGGAAGTCCACCAAGGACCTTTGACCTATCCTAGGTTGTTTGTCAGAGTCTTTGCTCGATGACGTTAACCTGTGTGGAAGAGGTCGTAGGAAGTCCACCAAGGACCTTTTGACCCATCCTAGGTTGTTTTGTCTTTGCTCGATGGCGTTAACCTGTATGGAAGAGGTCGTAGGAAGTCCACCAAGGACCTTTTGACCCATCCTAGGTTGTTTTTGTCGAGTCTTTGGATGGCGTTAACCTGTATGGAAGAGGTCGTAGAAAGTCCACCAAGGACCTTTTGACCCATCCTAGGTTGTTTGTCAGAGTCTTTGCTCGATGACGTTAACCTGTATGAAAGAGGTCGATTAAAACATCCATTTGTGATTGTAGTCAAAGTTGCTCCTTAACCTTGGCCTTGTTTTTCCATGAGTATAATTGGAAAAAATCCTACAACTTTGACTTGTTTCTTGGGATGGTAATCGATTAGATGCTCACCATATTAACATGGGCAATATTCTGAGATTAAGAGTTGCCCCCCAGTGTCCGACAAAATCTAAAGGAACGAAATTTGATGAATCTTCTTTCTTCGCTTGCGCTCCTTAAAAGTTTGAAATGCTCCACCTCGATGGTGATTTTGATCTTGTTGGGGAACTTGGTCGCCATACAAGATAAGATAATGGGAATCAGCTTCCCACAGATGGCGTCAAACTGTTGCGTGCTAGAAAACTAGTTGCGGTAGAGTAAAAGTTTTCGCTTTAGCTTCGTTGGAAAATCCAGCACACACACAGGTATTTAAAGAGTGAACAATAAAACTCCAGAATTTTTACGTGGAAAACCTCAAAAGAGGGAAAACTACGGGGTCTAGTAAAAGCTTACTATGTATCGTTTGAGTACAAGATCTTCCGATCGGATTACAGTGTATATGAGAAAGGGACAACGATTCGTGTAACAATGTTGGCGACGATGTTGGCGGCGATGTTGGCGACAATGTTGGACGATGTTGGCGATGATGTCAACGATAGTGGTCGGTGATGATGGCCGACAACAGTGGTCGACGACGGCGAGGATCGGCCGGTGGCGGTGATGGCGTGGCGGCGATGGTTGACAACCGGTGGTGCACCATTGTGCTGGAGGATCTTTGAGCTCTCTCCTCTCTCTTGGCCTCCTTCTCCTTCACTTGGCCTCTCCTCATATGAGGAATGAGGACTTTATAGATTGGAGGAGCGTCTTTGTAAATACATGCAAAACCCGTACCACTCCACTTCATCGGACGGCTCAAAATGATCCCCTTGATCATATGATGTATTTTGTGCATTTGAATACTCAAATGATGTTGGAATTATGATATCTTGGGATTGTTAGATTCGGCTCGTCAAGACGCCTTTGACTCCGCTAAAGTTTAAGACGATTGATAATACACTGATCTCGGTTAGTGCTTGATTTCGATTGGCTTTTCGTCAGATTCGTCTTGTAGAGGAATTTTCAGGATCATATCAATTATAAATAAAAATAAATGATTCAAAAATACTACCCTTTTCCATTTATTTTCAAAATGTATAAGAGCATTCTTACAAAACATTTAAGCATAATCCTTATTTTATAAATATAATACTCTTATATTTAAAAAATATTATCAATGTTTTATTCTGACTTCTCAGAATGAATTTTTATTAAAATAATTATTTAACTTGTAGGAAATATCATTAATTGTTTTTCTAAATTAACAAATGTATTATATGCCATAAGCCACTTTCTTTCTAATTTTATTATATACCTAAACAACATAATTAATGTTACTTAGAGTAAAAAAAAAATCTTTTTTAATAATATAATGGTCACAGTTTTCCAAGAAGGTTCTGGACGATCAGGAGTCAGGACAATGAATAGTTGGGTAACTTCACCGTGAGGTAACCACAGTCAAGATGTCGTTTCTGTGGATGCCACGTCATCAATGCCGTCGGGAATAATTTAACACCATTTTTAAATAATTTTACTCCAACTACGGAAAATGACACCTATTTATTCTGTTACTCGAAATGACTTAATTACCCCTCTGACTGGAGGATTTTGACATCTGGAATTACTGAAGTTCTGGAGGTCAGAGGAATGAGGGTCCCTCTAGGACAGGCAATGGGCGATAAATCTAGACCGTCCATCTTATTGACTTAGCGAATGTTGACCGAAGACCTACGGTGGAAAATGATAGGGTGAGATAATCATCGGATTTTTGAATACTTTAAAATTGACGAAAATATATATTTTTTATTATGCTTTAAAATTTATGAAATCAGAAGAAATATATACTGCAAAGTAAAATTACATTTTAAAGCGAGAAATTTACACATATTTAGTTAAATTCATATTTATTCATTTGTGGAATCAACCTCTAAAGTATGAGAAATTATTATGAATTTAGTTCTTATTGTTCATATTATTCTGTAATAAATAGTTTACACACTTTATTGAATACATAATATCTATGTATTAATTATATACATATATCGAAGTTTAGTCAATCTTCAATAATTTTGAATTCTTTATGATGAAGTAAAAAAGTTAAATTTAAATTTTTTTTTTTTGATTACTTATACCACAAGAATACAAGATCATTAATTAATAATTATTAAACATTAAATGAAGTATTATTAGTGTATGTAAATTTAGGGTTTAGGATTTGTAAAATGTACTAGGGATTAAATTCATTTTTCAATAAACAAGCTTTAGCCTATAAGTAAAGGAAGATCATTTGATATTTCTATGATTACATATTTTAAATAAATATATGGTAGGATAAATTCAAAATTTTCTCAATATTTTAGAACTTTTTATATTAATCATCACTCCTTAACTGAATGCTTTTAACATCATTTAATATCTTGTATTAAAATCTCATATAATCATATAAAATCTATTATGATAGCTACTCACACATAGATCTTATTCAACTAAAATAGAAGACATTTGGAGTCTTTAGGAGAAACAAATTATATGAATTATTTGACTCCAATTAAATCATTAATTTTAATATCACTTATTGAACAACATGAATTAAGAGAAAGATAAATTCTCTACTTGAAGATACTTGATCCTTTGAAAAAGACATCCACCGGTGAAATAAATTATTTCCTTATTGAAACTCAGCATGTTTAACTTAGTATTTCTTTGAGGATGCATCTCTATATCTTATAATATAACTTGTTGAGGCTTTTGATCCCCTTTAGGAAGAGCTCCAAAATACAAAAAATTGAAAAGAATAAAATGAAAAAAGTTTCATGGGATCCTTAGATATGTTTATAGGTGTGTGTGTGTGAGAGAGTGTGTGAGTGTGTGTGTTAATCAACCATCCAAATAGTGTTGTACATAATTGGAGAGTATGACACACAAAGGGGTATAGCCAATGATGTGGATGATGAGCTCCTGTGATACACCAATATTCAAATTCAAGAAAGAAGAAGTTTTACAAAAGATCTCAGACGAAACCATATATGTGAGAGTGCGACCCTAACCAAGGTTGATTATATTATGCGAACTTGTACAACTAGATATATGTGATATTTTCATTCACATGCAAGTGGCATAACTAACTATACAGAGACATTTTATTGCTATTTTGGCGCCCTATGTATGTTATTAGAAATTATTTCACAAGTGAACAGTAGAAATTTGATTTTAAAGAGAATCAATAAGTAGCACACGTACATACTCAAAAGTTCAAATGTGAAAGATTGTGAAAAAATATTGATATAGAACACCAAACACGTAATATTAAAAATGTATCAAATTCAAGAATTACCAAACCTCAATCATTGTTCACCACCAATTTTAATTTATAGGTGAATTTAAAAAACTTGCTTTTCAAGAGAACCAATAAGTAGCACAAACATTGACGAGGTGAGAGATGTAGCACACCAAAAGCATAGTACCATAACGGAATCACACTCAATGTTTATGAACCCTCAATTAGTGAACACCACCTAATACAATAAATAAAGAGACAACCACTAGTTTGAGGCACCATTTCTTTCTCTTTTTTGAAAATCACTCCCCTTTGTTTTCCTTGTATTATTTGAACTTGAAAATGGGTGAAATGGATTAAAGCTATAAGACTCTTGTAATGAATTTTATATTGATGAAATGTACATTAAAGAAGTCCATTTTGTTTTGGTTCCCTTTTTTGTAGCTTAGAACTGAGGTTGAATGCTTAGAGGCCTTCAATCAATTTGCCTCTAAGGTGTTTTTTTGTGTTCTACTTATAAAAATTTTAAAATTTTGAAAAGATGTTTCCATAGGTTCATTATTTTGTTTTGAATTTGAGTTTTTGTGATTTGGAAGACTTTTCCTTTAACAAATTTGAGTATGTTAAACTAAAGGTCGAATGATTTTGTTTTGTTTGAATATTTTGGAATTTTCACTTACTTACCAAATTTAGGCATGCTAAGTGAAATAAAAGTGATTATTTCTTTTGAAAATTTTGTTTAATTTTATTTTTATTTTATTTTATTTTTTGGAAATTTTTGGAATTCTTACTTAGCAAATTTAGGTATGCTAAGTAAAGAATCCAAGTGTATTTTATTTGATTTTGAAAAATAGGATTCTTAGCAAATTTAGGTATGCTAAAAAAATCCTAAGTGTTTCATTTGTTTGGAATATTGTTTTGTTTTGTTTCTGAAATGATTGAAAGTGGAGATTCAACTTTAGCAAATTTGGTATGCTAAAGATGATGTCCCACTTGGCTTTATGAAATGAAAATTTCACTTAACAAATTTGAGTATGCTAAATGAAATTCTAAATGGTCATTTTCACATAAGCTTAAACCTAAAGAAACAATAAGTTGCTTGATCAAATGCCAATAAACTCTTCATCTCAATCAAACATAGATCAGCAAGTCCATTCTATCAAATATTAGTAAAATTTACCCTACATAATCATATACTGATCAACTTAATGATAGTCTTAATTCTTAAAAATGTGCAACACAGAGACAGTTGTAATCTAAAAGTGATGGAGTTAAAGACTCACCACTAATCTTTAAATGTTCACCATTAAATAAAATATCATCATAAAAAGTTAACATAATTCTATAAAATGACAAATCCCGAGGCAACTTTTTTATAGCTGATAAACAACCTATCATTAAGTCTTAACACAGAGCTTCTAAGTTAATGATGAGTAAACATCCACTTCCCAACTTTCCAAAAAATTAATATAAATTTAATAATCAAATATTTGCTTAAACTCTTCATCTATCCATCCTATTTTTTCATCATCTTAAGCTCTGAGTAAAAAATAAATTACATCATTTAAGATGTTAAATTATGTTATTTAATTCAGTTTAAGAGCTTAAACTAACATAAAAATATCTTAATCTATAAAATACAAAATATCTCTGAAGTTGAAGGGTTGACCAATGTTATTCTTCTTAGAAATCCTACAAAGACTTCTTCGGTTAAAAAGAATAGCTAAAAGAAAATCAAACAAAATATTATAAAAAACAAAACTCAATTAATAAACAGCGATGACTTCACGATAACAACAAGGCATGCGCGCGTGCTGGGCTCGTGGGCCTTCGTCGTCCTCGCAACAAGTCAAAAAGCCCGAAAGCGACGTTATTCTCCCGCGTTGTCACACCTGGCTGCCATTTTTTTAATGGAAGATTTACGTGTATATACCACATAATTTTTATGCATTTACATATCTAATATTAAAATTAAATATTTATTTATTTAATATTTTTATGATTAAAAATATATATTTTATTTTTAAAAAATAAGTGATGATAATATTTTTAATTTAATATTAAAGATTTAGATATTATATTTGTAAAAAATGAAATTTATGTATTAGATTTGTAAATCTCTCTCTCTCTCTCTCTCTTTCACTCTCTACTTAGATCACCATCCATGCTAGACTCTATGATGCAAAGGTTAATATCAATATGAATGATTTAAATACAAAGTGTATGACTTCTGAATCTTTATGTACTTTTGTTTTCCAACTCTTAGTTCACATTAATATGAATGTGTTGAAAATCTACTTATCAATCATTTTCCTTTTTGCATTTATATGATGCTTACAATCAATTTGAAATAGAATAATTTATTTGATCATGATGATGCATAGAGATATTCAACCCCTTGATGTAGACATTAAAGATACAAAGCATACACATTTATTTTTCTTCTGAAATAATTATGATAAAGATTAAGAGAAGTTAAGAGTTGATATTATAATTAGCTATATTGTAAGTATATGATATAAGTTTATATCGATATTTATAGAATGATTTGAATTTAATGATTAAAACTCATATCAACCTCATAATAGTTATTTTTCTTATTAAAATTTGATTAAATCATTATTAATATAAGTTGTTGCGTGCTAGATAATCACAGTAGAGTGTTTACTTTAACCTTTTATAAAATCCAACACACACAATACGTGATTTAAAGAGTGAACAAGAAAACTCCGTAAATTTGTGTACGTGGAAAAACCTCAAAAGTGGGAAAAAACACCTGCCTAGCAAATTCAAGCAAAAATCTTCCACTCAGTATCTATTTCTGTAGTACAAAATTTTCTCCGATAACGGATTACGTAATTGTATTAACTGCGGGAACAAATTGGTGGTGGTAGAAGAAATGATGGTGAACAACGAGGGATGTTGATCACCTAAGAAGGTCATGAGACCAATGAGATCAATACTATGGAGGATCACGGCAAATGCTTCAGTTAAGATGACCATGACGAGTGGTGAACACAGGTTTGAGGATCTTCAAGCTTTGAGGCTCTCTCTTGGGTCCCCTGCTAAATGAGGAGAATGAGTTTATAGATTGAGGAGTCTCAGAATACATGCAAACCAACCACTCCATTTTATCGGACGCTCAAAATGATTCCTTTGATCATTTGATGTATTTTTATTTGAATGCTCAAATGAAGTCGAATTGTGAGATCTTGGGCTTGTTAGATCCTACCGTCGAGACATCGATTTGACTATAAACACCATGTTTGAGAGCTATTTAGAGATTTAACCGATATCCCAAAATTTTCAATGACATTTTAAGTGCCGATTCGACCGCTTCAACTGATTAGTTTACTTTCAACACCAAGATTCGTTTCTAGTAGAATTTTCAATGTCATATCGCATTTTGGATGACATTATCTCAATCATACAAAAATATATATGTCATATACTTGAAAATAGCAAATTTTTCAATGAAATTTGGGGTCCATTAACCATACATTTTGAGAGATCTTCAGCATAAGGTTATGATCACAAGCAGTGTAGGCCGCAATGTAAAGATATGCGCAAGATTTTAGCTACACCATCTCGAACTTACGCGCTCAAGACATGATGGTCGCTGGTCACATCATGGCTACGTCACGGATTATCGGTCGCTGCTGGCTACAGGGCTGCCGCAGGTCACACACGCTGCGTTAGCAATGGCTGCTCGTAGGCGGTTGGCATGTGTGGGATGCAGTCGCCGACGGTGCATGGTACGTGCACTCCTCACCAAGAAAACGATAATTTCGAATTTTGGTGGTTTTGATAATTTTGACGATTTTTCCCATAGGGTCTATAAACCCCTGGCCGAAGACACTTCTCCACTGCTCTAATATTTCTCTTCTTCTTGGGTGAGGATCATTTGGAGGCGATTAAGACCCGTAGTTCATACGGCGAGGCTCTGATTTTCCCTCGAAAGAGGAGTTGACTGCCCTTGTCGGACCAATCGAGTTTGGAGGCGATCAAGACCCGTAGTTCATACGACGAGGCTCGATTTTGAAGAGGCTTTAACTCTCTGTCAGGACCGATTTGAGGCGATCAAGCCCGTAGTTCCTACTTTTCTCAGAAAATTGGATTTCTTGAAACTTCAATGGATGGTTCAAATAGTTGATAACCGCCAAGATGCGAGAAGCATTAGCTGGAACCATCGCTCAACGACTAAAGTTTGGTAATTTCGAGCATCATTAGAGGGGAGTATCTTCTCTCTCTCTCTCTCTCTCTCTCTCTCTCTCTCTTCTCTCATATATATGTGTATCTTTTCGTAGATCGCAAAAAATTTTATCCCAAGCTATCCGTGAGCGGGAGAGTCAAAAAAGGATACGCCCAAGTATTGGGGTAAGTAAGCTGCTTCACAAAATTTCCAATTTTTGTCATTTCTTCATCTTTATTTATCATGTATTTTCATAAAGTGATGGCCAGAAGAAAACCCATAACGTGACGGCTATAGATGATATATCATTCACTATCACATCCGATAGTTTAATGGTGTTCCGTAAAAAATTTCACTTCCCTAATGAGTTGGTGGCCATTGTTGCTAAAAAGTCTGATCGAGCCCGTTTACCTCCACCAAGATACTGTACTATTTCTGAGATAATTCTTCATGTGGGACCGCAATTCCCTTTGGCTCCTGAGTTGATTGAGATTTTCAAAATATGTGGTGTAACTTGTCACAATTTTTATTTCGAGCTTTAGTGGTCATTGTTGATTTGATTATCTTCTTTAAAGAGCGTGGTGTTACTTTGAACATCAAATACTTGTGTCAAATTTGTAGATTCATATGTGATACTCAGGAACGTGTTTCTTATCGGACTATAAAGAATTGGATAGAATTTTCAAAGACGGATCCCTCTAAAAATTGGTTCTAATGATTCTTGTGAAAATGAGTGGGGCCTTCTAAGAGATGGGGAAGATTGAATGGCCTTCCATCTATCATTGATTGAAGAGAATGAGATCTTGGCAACTCTTAATGTTCCTGATGTAGAAAGCTTATAACATGAGTTATGTCACATTAGCAAATATATAGTTGAAGATAGAATGTTCAAGGTTGGCCTTTCCATCCAGATATGGAGATCTCATTCTTTTCCACTAAAGAGGTCAAGTAAAGGTGATGAAAGGTCTCCTCATATTCATAGGGTTCTTTCAAGAAACCCGTCATGAAATCAGGGTGGTGGAAATATTTATTCCCTAAAGAAAAGAAGAAGACATTAAGTGACTAAGTCGACATTCTGAAGAAGATGTCCTAGTTGGCCTCTGAGTTTAGCAAGCTTCAACTCATGATGGGGAGTTCATTTCTCAAGCATTCTCAAGAGGTGTTAAATCACATATGCACTGGACGTCAACGAGCAAATGAATTGGTACATTGTCTTCCCTTCTTTCTTCTTTTCTTATATTTGTGATATTTTTTTTCTTATAGGTAACACAAATATTAGGGCTGATGGCTCATTTGGGTATCTCTTTAGACGAGTGAAATACTGAATTTGTGAAGGTAAAATATCTATAAGGAGAGTATGAGAGAAAGATGAGTGTTAAGGCCAAAGAAGTGGCAACTTTAGTGGATCAGCTAACTGGGTGTAGAACTGAGCTAGCGAACATGTCGACTTCTCTTTCTCTCCAGTGTCAGGAGGTGGAGCGCACTTGTGATGAGCTGATTGAGGTGAGGATAGAGACTCACCAAAAAGAGAAAAGACTCAAGGCACTTGCAGCGGAGAAGAGAGCTCTCGAACTGGAGAAGAAAGCATTACAAGATCGCCTCGAGAAGAAGGAGCATATAATGTCAAGCGGAAGCAAGTGAAATCTCCTTGAAGGCGTGGAAGACTTTAAGAACTCTTGGCTTATCGACAATCAAGACCATGTCCAGGAAGCTCATAATCATATTCTTGATGTTGAAGTGTAGGATTTGGAGCACCAATATTTAGAGGAGGGCTTCATCCAAGGGTTCCTAAATTTAATCCTCTTAGTGCATCGCAAGACCGGAGCTAGTATTGAGGATCTATCTCCCAGCCAAGTATCTGAAGACTCTTCATCAGATTCAAAAGATGAAGGAGTTGAGAGTGAGATCAAGGGAGCATCTCCTAGTGGTGAGGAGGACGTTGATATCACCAACTGATATGATGTAGCGTCACTTAAGGATGCATTTTTTATCTATGTATTATTATTAGTGTGTATCAAAATCTTGATTCTTTCTTATATCATCATGTTAATGGTGTCAATAAATTTTTTTTTAGATGATACGCTCTTGTTTTGTTTTTACCTATCCGGGTCAATTGATCGGAATATTATTCGATGACGCTAACTTATACGGATGAGGTTGAATTGAATCCACTAAGAATTTTTGACCAATCTGAGGTTATTTGTCAAAGTGTTACTTGATGATGTTAACCTGTATGGAAGGGGTCACAATATGTCCACCAAGGACCTTTTGACCTATCCTAGGTATCAGCCAAAGTGTTACTTGATGATGTTAACCTGTATGGAAGAGGTCGCGGGATATGCACCAATGACCTTTTGACCTATCCTAGGTATCAGCCAAAGTATTACTTGACTTCTTACCTATATAGAAGAGGTCTGATCATATCCCCTTGGGATTAATTATGCCACGATTGAGATACAATGTGAGTTATATATTTCTCAAGTGGGAGGATTAAATGAAGAAGAAACAAGCTTGTAAGAAAAAAGCTATAAATTTATTATTTTGATAAGTTCGGTGATATAATCATAAGATAATTTTAACACGGATATGAGTTTCAAGAAGAAATGACGACACTAACAATAAGTCTTTATCCCACTAAGTGGGGTCGGTTATATGAAGAGGAAATGACAAACGAGATAAAATAAAAATTACAATAATTATGCAGTAAGAATTATTGATAATATTTTTGGAGATTCTCAGTGTTCTAAGTTTGAGGTAAAGCTTTTTCCTCTGGATCCTTGAGCTTGAATGTTCTTGGCTTTACCATAGCTATAACCACATATGGGTCATTCCAAAGAGGTGAGAGTTTATTGCGTTGAGGGCTTTTGCCTGCAGCTTTGAGACTTCATAGACCAAGTCACCACGTGATATGGGACGATTTTACTCTTAAAGTGATGAGCTACCCTTTGGTGATAAGAAGCAACCAAATAGGGCCATGTTACGAAGTCGGGAGTAGTCCAGGTACATCAAAGTTTTTCTTCATTACTCATGATTGAATAATTGAACTCTTGGACTTGAAACCCGATATCTACTAGATAAATAGCTAATAAAACACAAGTTATATGGTGTCTCACTAGTCGGGGTGTGCGATGTAGTGCGGTAAGCCCAAAAAATATTAAAAAGCTCATCAACCTATTGCCCCATATCCTTCTCAAGATGTGTTTTTAGTCTTTTGAGTATAGTCCTGTTGGTAGCTTCAGTTTGCCCGTTAGTTTGAGGATGTGTTACAGTCGTATGTAGTAGCTGAATGTGAAGATCTTTGCAAAAGGATGTAAAGATTTTTCCAAAAAATTGGGTTTCGTTGTTAGTGATGATCTTTGCAGGAAGACCGAATCGACATACTATATTTTTTCAAACAAATTATTTAGCATTTACCTCCATAATTTTAGCGAGTGGTTCGGCTTCCACCCATTTAGTGAAGTAGTCAACTAAAATGATAAACTGCCCTCGATGCTATCAAAAAAGGTCCCATGATATCAATCTCCATCGAGCAAAAGGCCACTGCTTTGAATGGATGAGAGCTCAGTATGCGATGTGAGGTTAGAGTGCAACCCAATTGTTTTTTGAGAACCCATGCCTTATTTCATCCAGCCAATAGAACTCTTGCCTTATAATTTTAAGGGCTAGCCTTCCTCCTAGGTGTTCTCCACATATCCCCGAGTGAACCTCTAATGCATAATCGGCCTCAAGGTAGAGGCATTTGAGGTACATCCAGAAAGCTCGCTTGTATAGTTACCTCCCGATAATATAAAGTTTGAAGCTTGTTTCTGAGACGATTGGTTGGGTCTTCAAAAGGATTCCTTCTTGTAGAAAAGACAGATGGGGTCCATCCATGAATGTCTTTATCTCATTAATTGCTTGATTACCCATGACCCTTGGATACTAGGAAAATGTATTTCTTCAACATGCCTTCTTAAATTTATCCCCAAGTAGTGATGAAGCAAGCTTAGAGCCATGAGTATTTCTTCTCTCTAAAGATGTGAATGATTTTATGTGTCTTAAAATGGGCAAGAAGAGACTTTACCAAGTGGAGGTATTGTGTTAGCTGAGAATTATGAGTATTAAAGTTTCCCTCAACTTGGGAGGCAACAAGTTGAGAGTCAGTGTGGATCACTAAGTCTTGAGTTTTGTAGTCAATTATGAGTCTCAACCCTACGATGAGAGCCTCATATTCAGCCATATTATTAGTTGCAGAAATTTTAGTAAGTCCATACTCTAAGGTATTCTCCTGGGGAAATAAGTAAGATTCTCACACCAATACCGATTCAAGCTCCATCAACATAGAGGGTCCATTGAGGAGACGTAATGCATATAGCTCCTGAGTCGAGTGCATTCCATTATAAAGTCGTACTTGAGACTTTATAGCAGGCCGCGGTAGAAAATTTATATCAAACTCTCCCAATTATACAGACCATTTGATTAAACTCCCATATGCTTCTGGTTTCTGTAGGATGGCCCTTAATGGTAAATGAGTGTAAACGCCGATAGTGTGAGCTTGGAAGTATGGAAATTTTCGCCGAGAAAACTAAAGTCGAGCCACCTTATCGCAAGTGGATAACGACTTTCTATATCGAGAGAATTTTGACATAGTAAATCGTTGTATCCCATTTTCTTCTCGCACTAAAACTGAGCTTATGGGAAGAGACCGTGAGATATAAGTATAACATCTCCCTTGAATAGGCTTGGATAGTAGGGTGGAGATGCTAAATACTCTTAGTTGCTCAAAAGCGATCGATTCATCACCCACTGAAAATTATTATTTTTAGCTCCCTTTAATATTTTAAAGCAAGTATTTATCCCTAACGGGCTAAGAGATAACGCAAAGACTTCCCATTCAAATGTTGAACTTCCTTGATATTCTTCCGATGAGTCATATCTTTGAGAGCTTTGATTTTCTCGGGGTTGGCCTCTATCCCACGGTGTGTTACCATAAATCTAAGAAATTTTTCTAACGTAATCCCAAAAGCACACTTGGTTAGGTTAAGTCGCATGTTATAACATCGAAGAAGGTTAAAGCATATTTCTAAGTCAGAAATATGCTATGATTCTTCCAAGCTTTTTACTAATATGTCATCCACATATACCTCCATTATGCGGCCTAATAGGTCATTAAAAACCTTATTCATAATGCGTTGATAGGTAGCACCAGCATTTTTTTACCTAAACGACATAACTTGATAACAGTAAACCTTTATATATTTGAAATGTTATAGCTTCTTCATCTGTTGGGTCTATTTTTATTTAATTGTTACTAGAGTAAGCATCTAAAAAACTGAGCATTTGATGTCCACGCAAGATCAACCAATTGATCAATTCGAGAAGAGGAAAACTATCTTTCTGCAAGCTTTGTTAAGGTCGTAATCAATACATTCTCTTCATGTTCCGCTTTGTTTTCTTAACCATGACAACATTTGCTAGCCATGTAGGGTAATGTACCTCGTATGAATCGCTTCTAAGCTTGTTAACTTCTTGCTCAATAGCCCGGAGCGATCGTATAAAACTTTGCTTCTTCCGGATGATCGGTTTGAATGTTGGATCAATCTTGAGGGAGTGCATGATCACATGTCGCATCATGTTCGTCGACTCCAAGTAAGATGTCTTGATTTCTGCGCAAGAAGTCTATGTATTTTTCCTTTGTTCTTCTGAGAGCAGATCCAACTTGACCGCTCAGAATGGTTGGTCATCCGATAATGCAATAAAGAGCAAGTCTTTACAAGCTTTTCTACTCTTCATCTCAAAAAATTAAAATCTGATGTCAAGGTCACGTAAAAGGCTGGTTGAGCTCGAGGTAACATGATTGCTTCGCTTGATTTTCACTGCACCACCCCAACTCCAATGGGGTTGAAATTTCATCTTAAGATGAGATAATCAAGTGATCGCACAAAATTGATTGGAGGAGCCTTCCAAAGATAGGTTATATGTCAATGACTTGACCACCATGAATTGGATTAAATGAGTCACTTATCGAAAATTCACCAAGGACAACTGAAGGGTGATTGTCCTCTACCGCATGGTGATTATCAAACCCGATAATGGTCCCGCAATGGGTTGGAGCTTTTCCAACCAGCCCATGCTAAGAAATGTGGAGTAAAATAAGACATCAAGAACTCCATTGTCAATCAAAATTCTCTTAACATTATATATGGGTCATCCCCGACGATGACAAGTGGATCTTGATGAGGAACATGACTCTTCTAAGTCCGAGTCATTAAAGTGATGGAATGATCAATACAAGACTTCTTTAACTTTCTTCGAGGTGGTAATGAGAACTTGATTAGATAGTAGTCCTCCCTGATTGTTTCAATTTCTCCAATTTGTTTATTTATTATTTTTGTGATGATTGTCCCGTTGCCCCTTGAGGTATATATTTGTTTGATTCGATTGATTCTTCACAAATCGACGTAGATATCCTTGTTGAATGAGCCTCTTGATTTCTTCTTGTTGCATGCCTCCTTAAGTATGTCCACACTGGAAGTGACAATATTGCTCTTATTTCGAATTTGGTTTCAGGATGCGCCACTTGATATTTTCTTCATCTTGAATAGCCATCGTGAGGTTAACACGAGATGTGTTCATGGCGTATTCTTTTCTCGTCATGGTTCACGCCGTTGATATGTGAGGGAGATCACGCTTTGTTGCTTCTTTTGACGATCCGATCCACATTCCTCTGCCTTACATTTTCTGTAGATTGTTCAAATTATTTGATGAGCATAGCCTCATCAGAGATTTGTGCTTCCACACGATGAATAAGTCGATACGAGGACCGTCTCTGATTAGGACGAGTGTCCTGATGGAGTCCTCCAAGGAAAACTCCTCTTAATAGTCGTGGTCTACCTGTGTATTTGGCGAGCTTCTAAGGAGAACCTCGAAGTATTCCTTAAGTGATTCACCCTCATTTTGATGAATGCCGAGAGATGGGAGGAATCTTTAATGATCCTCCTTACAATGAACTGCTCCACAAAAATCTTGGCGAAGTTCTTCAAAGGTATGGATGGATCCCTTGGAAGGGAGTAAAACCAAGTGCAGCTTGCCCTCGAGGGTAACGGAAAGACCCGACAAAGCAAAGTGTCGAGCTCGCTGGATATGCATGATAGTCCCAGAATGGTCGATGTGTTCATGTGGGTCGCCCCATCATAGAATCAATGCTAAGCTTGAAACCCACGGAATAATGTTGAAGAATAGCTTCAGCCTAAAGGTGAGGATTCCTCATAGCATGAGGGGAAGATGATTTCCTTGAGGTGAAATTGCCTTGCATTAAGCATCATAATCGCACGATAACATGACGAGCTGGGTAGGATGAGAATGTATATACCAATAATTGGTGGATTAGCTTGATTGGCTACGCGTGATGGATAAGTAGAACTAGTAATGTCAAAGATATCAGCATCATGGTCTCGACGCGAAGGAACTTCAGTGTCAAGGAGATTAGCATTTTGACCTCCCATGGCTAAAGATCGAGCTTAGGGGAGATGTGTTTGTCGTGGTAGTGGCTGTTGTGTTCCTCGCAAAAGTCAAATCATCTCATTTTGAGACTCTTCCATTCGGTGGACATGATCTTCTAAAGAGATTTCTATCGCGCCTTCCAAGCAGTCCTATCGAGGAGTGAGGTAAGTTTGGCATCCTTGGTTCAAGTTGGTTTTGAGTGGCGGAGTTAAGGGCTCCGTTATTCTGGTTGTGTCTATTGGCCATAATGAGGTGTTCAGAAAATGTGATTGAAGGGTTCTTTCGGTGGCTAAAGCTGCGTCTAGAAAATCGGGTTGTGTGGTATAAGTTCGTCTTAGCCTTGTTATAAAATACAACACACACACAGGTATTTAAAGAGTGAACAAGAAAACTCCAGAAATTTTTAAGTAAAAAATCTTGAAAAGAGGAAAAAAATCACGGGGCCTAGCCCAGCAAAAATCTTCCACTATGTATCTATTTCAGAGTACAAAATTTTCCCGATAACGGGATTACAGAATTGTATATGAGAAGGGAACAACAACTATATAGTCACGTTCAGGTGGTAACATTTGATAGTGGTAGCAGATGATGGTGAACAACGATGGACGTTGACTGACGAAGAAGGTCATCATGATGGAGCGAGAGATTGAATGGCGAGGGACGGCGGCCTCGGCGTGGTTGGTTGTTGAGTGGTGGCATGATTGTGCTTGAAGGATCTTCAAGCTTTAGAGCTCTCTCCTCTCTCTTGCTTCAGGATCCCTTCATATGAGGAATGAGAGGCTATTTATAGATTGGAGGAGTGACGTCTCTATAAATACATGCAAAATCCGAACCACTCCACTTTATCGAACGGCTCAAAATGATTCCTTTGATTATTTGATGTATTTTAAGTATTTGAATGCTCAAATGAAGTCAGAATTGTGAGATCTTGGGCTTGTTAGATCGCTGTCGAGGCTTCGATTTATATAAACACTCCATGTTTGAGGCTATTTAGGATTTAACTGATATCCCAAAATTTCCATGACATTTTAAATGGTTGATCTCATTGTTTCAACGGATTAGTTTATTTTTAACAAGATTTGTCTTGGTAGAATTTTCATCATAAGTAATAATTATACTTCATTAAAAATGACTATAGGGAAAAAAATATGTTTTGAAGTTATTTAATAATAATTTTCTTATTCAAGATGTGATTATAATTTTAAATTTTGGATGAATTTTTCAAAGGTCTTGTGGTTAATTACAAATTATATATTTATTTTTTATTGGCAAAAACAAATTTATTGCAAAATAACATTTTGATTATTGTTTTTTTAGGTGTGCTCTAAAAGAATATATTTGGCTATTATTGTTTTAAATGTGATTATTAACTAATATCCATATTATTTATATTTTAATAATCACATTTTTTTTAATAATTAGTGTTGAATAATATATGTGACAAGTGGTGTAGAGCTACAGCTAAGATTTGAATAATAAAACAGGGTGATTAGATGTTTGACATTTTTTGTACCACAAGTCGCGTCTGGTCTTCTATGAGGAAGTTAGGCCTCACCCATCAGCTTCTTTAGTCTTCAGCACTTGTCTTCTTCCACCGACCAACATTCTCTTTTTTATTATTTTATTGTTTTTGTGTAAATTAAATATAAATAGAATTATAATTAATAATTATAAGTTGACGCCATTAAAAAAAAGAAAAGAAAAGTGGTGAGGTAAATGGATAAATTTGGAGGTTATAGGGGTGGACTTAGCATCATTACCCACTTAAATAAAATGATAATAATATAATAAATACTTTTATTTTGGTTGGTAGGTGACTCATGGCCCGTAGAATAAATAAACAAATTATATATATATATATATATATATATATATATATATATATATATATATATATATATATTAGTTATTAGTTTAGTTATTATTATTATTATTTATTAGTTATTAGTTTATTATTATTATTAGTTATTATTTATTTATTATTATTAGTTTATTATTTATTAGGTTTAGTTTTATTATTAGTTTTTTTATTTTTTATTAGTTTATTAATATTATTAGTTAAATTATTTATTAGTTTAGTTATTAATTTTTAGTTAGTTAGCTTATTGTTATTAGTTTTAGGTTTAGGTTTAGTTATTAGTTACTAGTTTTTTAATTTTAGTTTATTAGTTTTTAATTATTTAATTTATTAGTTATTATGTTTAGTTATTAGTTAGTTTTAGTTTATATATATATATATATATATATATATATATATATATTAAAGGACACATATTTTAAGCTTTTGAAGAATTTTAAGATAATACTTAACTGGTATCAATTGATTCATACTTATTGTTTGGCTAATAAATTAGAATATTTTATTTTTGACAAAAAATAATTATTATTAAATGATATTAGTGAGCTCTATATATTATCATAAATTTTATTCAATTTAATAGTAATTTTATATTTATTATTGACATTTATATATTGTTAATTTTTTTTAAATATATTTATATTTTAATAACATGATCCTAAGTGGTGTACACTCATGTAGCATGATATATACACTACTGATGTCATAAGTCACCTAAGAAATATTAGAATAAAAAAATCAACACAATTGTTATTTGACTAGTCATCCTTTAGGTCAATGTGGTGGGCCCAATTTTATAGAGAATGTGGGCCCCCCATCTGCTTTAACCACACACGTGCAGGCTAAGCATTAGGTTGACAAATGTTTTTTTTTTTTTAAATGGATCAATGATATATCATATATATTAAAAAAATGTTAATGAATATAATTTAAGATTTATATGAGGAGCTTCTGTGCAAAATGCAAAGTTTTATGGGAGTATTTTGTTTTTTCTCTTTCAAAATTATTATTTTCGACTCGCTTTCATCCGAACGAATCTCTCAATGTCAATTAGCTCTCAAAGTCAAACTGGGTTTCGAAAGCTGACTCCAGAAGTCCACGAGAGATATGAGTGTGGCCTTGCACGCGCACCGAGATTGGAGAATAATGAGCTTGAGATTTTTTATAATAAAATTTTAATTTTTAGAAATTTACTTTAAAAAAAATGGTTTAATTCTATTTTAATTGGTAATTTATTTTTTCCTCCCTTATAAGAAAGAGACAAATAATATAATAATTTTTATTGAGGAGTGTGAAAGCATTAAATTTAATATTGTAAATATAATAATAAAATATATGAAATAGAACACAATAAAATGGGTTAATGAAATAAAAAAATATTACGACATCCGGACATCAATCACGGGATGACACATAGTAAAACAGAGAGTAAATATAATATTTAATTGGATGTCCAGATGCAAAACTATATCTGGATACCACATGTAATATTCTCTCCAATGAAATTATCTTATATTCATAAATTTATTATATTAAAAATAAATAGATGATATAAATATTTTTTTCAAATTTAATATTATTAATATTTCTCTTTCTCTCTCTCTCTTTAGGATATTTGAGAGAATTTAATCTCAAATTTACACGCAAAATATATGTGAAAGAATTTGAACTCAAGAATTCTTAGTTAGAAGTCAAAGTCTCAACCACTAGGCTAAGTAACCTTGCATTCTCTCTCTCTCTCTCTCTCTCTCTCTCTCTCTCTCTCTGTTTCTTCTGTAAGCATGTGCATAACTTTTATACTAATTATGCTCTCCGGAGATAAAAGAAGTCTGTAGCCTATTATGTCTAACCAATAATGCTGTGCTCAGACCGGTGAAGCTCGATGATAGTTTTCTCTAGGGTTTCCTCTGTGCCCTCTTCCCTCCACCATCTCTCATACCTCTCCTTACTAATCTCCCCTCTCCTCTCTTCTTGGTATTAGTTTTATTGAGCTCTTCTTGACCTCCGGCTGGGTCCTCTTCAAGTAAGGTATGGCTTGAGGTTGGCAAGCTCTCTCTTAAATGCATCATTCCCCTCCTACTTCCCCTCACAAAATCGCTCACATCACCACACCAGTGGGACACGAGTATATGGAAAGATCTTCTTCTAGCATAAGAAAAGAACCAAACCATCCCTTTATCTTATATGCCGGAATTCATCGAGGTGGACTTCAAGGAAGAACTTTCTCAAAGCGAGTGGCATCTTTCTCTCATTGGCCATTCGATTGGTTAACGACCATACTATGGATCTTTGCTAGCCGCAATAAAAAAGAAATGGATCTTCAAAGGTGCACTCGATCTTCTTACCTTTGAAGGTGATTATTTTCTGTTCAAATTTAATTGCCAAGAGGATTATGATATGGTGTGGAACCATGGACCCTGTTTTCTCAATGGACGGCCTTTTGTGTTTCAAAAGTGGACATGGGATTTTCAGCCTTCCAATGAATCCATTACAGAGCTCCCGATATGGATAAAACTACCCAATTTCCTCTCCGGAGCAGTTTGGATTTTCCAAGGTAGCAAGTCGGAATTCCATTTACTGGATAATCACTCTCTAAGTCAAGGATTACATTATGTATATGAAATCAAATTACATCCTCTCTTCCAGACTCCATTCCGATCAACTTAAATGGAAAAAATTTATGCAGAACATTGTATATGACTGGAAATCGACGATATGTTCATCCTGTAACACATTTACGCATGATAATCGTAATTGCTCTCTAAACCCGACTTCATCGCACCCCCCTAAAGGACGTAGTAGAAGTCGGGCCCCCTCTAAAGCTTCCAATAGAGTGGCCTCTCAGATGAATAAGGGGTCCACTGCTATTCAGCCTTCTCACACTCACTCCCCCCAACGAAATTTGATCTCTTCCCCCCAGACAGTTAACCCTCCTTCTATAGATAACTCTTTGGCAGCTTCTAATAGGCCTCCATCACCATCCAACACTATTGCTGATTTGAATCAGCCTCCAATCTTATCCCCACCTCAAGAGGATCCTCTTGGAAACGAAGACTTATCCTCCTTAAAGGATACTGAAGAAAACACAAACTCGAGATCGTAATTCATTTGTAGTTACGGCGCTTCACTGGGCCACACCATCCTCCATAGTAACATTAAAGGGCATAAGTCTTTTGGAAGCACCCTCTTGGATGGAGGAAATAGCATCGCTTCTTCTCAAGCATTACCGACCCCTCAAAAAGGAAATAAAAAAAGGGTAAAAAAACCCTCTACCTCCTCCTCTCAATGAATCAGATATCCATTGGTAGTTGGAATGTCCATGGCTTATCTACAGCTGGAAGAATTTCAGATTGTAGAAGGCTTATTAAAGACTTTCATATTGACCTCATTTGTCTCCTCGAGACAAAAGCTAATTATGTTCCCTCTCACAGCAATTATCTCCTCCACAACTATAACTTGTTTAACACTGAATCCAGTGTAAACAATTTTGATTGCACGCTTGGAGGACGTATTTGAGTTAAATGGAAAACATACGAGCTGAATTTTGAGCTATTAATCAAGTCCCATCAATTTATTCATGGTCGAGTAACTGTTCCTGGAGCTAATAATTTTCTCTTAATCAGTATTTATGCAGATAATGATGTTGGTGTTAGATCCTCTTTGTGGACCTCCCTTAGGGATATTGCTGATTCTATCAATCTTCTATGGATAATCTTGGGAGACTTCAATTGTCCATTGACAAGTAAGGATAAAAAAGGGGGTAACTTGATCTCCTTAAATTGCTCTATGGAATTCAAAGATTGTGTCAATGATTGTGGCTGGCTAGATCTGCCAAGTACTGGATTACACTATACTTGGTTCAGCCAATAGTTGGAAAAGCCTATCTATTCAAAAATTGATCGGGTCTTTTATAATTCCAACTGGATTGAGATGTTCCCATCTTCCTACTATAAAGCTCTACCTCCCCGATCATCGGATCATTCACCTCTGGTAACTCTACTTCAATCTCCCTCTTCTGCTTCTCACCGCTTCCTTTTCAGGAATTATTAGGCATTAAATCCTAGGTTCAAAGATGATATCAAGGATGTTCGGGGTAAATTCATTCAAGGAGATCCATAATATATCCTCTCTAACAAGCTTAAGCAAGTCAAAATTATGATGAAAGAAAGATATAGGGATGTATCTCCTTTGCAACATCAAATTAATATTGTGAAATCAGAGCAAATTAAAGTCTTAGAAAATCTGGAAAGAGATCCTTACAACACTCATTTGATTCATGATGCTAAGGAGATTAAAAATAGATACACTGAGCTTATTATCAAAGAATCTCAATGGATCAAACAAAGAGCTAAGGCTCATTGATTAATCCATTCTGATGATGATTTAAAACATCTTTATTTTTCTATCAAAGAAAAGAAATGCTCTAACCTGATTAGAGAAGTGCAAACAGAATTGGGTGTTATCTCTGATCAAAAGGAGATATCTGAGGTGTTCTGTAAGTACTATGATGATCTATTTAATTGTTGTGACTCACTTATTATTCTAGTTCGATTTTCCACGAGCTGCCTTTCTACGACTGTAGTCAATTTGAAGGCGATGAGCAGAAATTATTGCAGCCCTTAATAGTATTGGTGAGAATAAAACACCGGGGTCGGATGGTTTTAACTCTAAGTTTTTTACTGAATATTGGGAAACCACTGGCAAGTCTTTTATTAATACTGTTTATGTCTTTTTTAAGAACTCCAAGCTGCCTAATTATTTCAAGCATACACTATTAACACTCATTCCAAATGTGAAGCACTCAAATAGAATTGAAGATTACCGACCTAACTCCTTATGCAACACATTCTACAAGGTGGTGGCCAAAATTCTTGCTACTATAATGAAGAGATTCCTACCATCCATTATTAATCAAGCTCAATCTGCTTTTATTAAAGGAAGAGATATTGCTGACAACCTGGCTATGGCTTTTGAGATATGTAACGAGTTCTCCATCCATTCTAGTAACTCTTACTTTCTTGCCAAAATTGACTTGAAAAAAGCATTTGATAAAATTAATAGAAAATCCTTGATTCATAGATTGCTTGATAAAGGATTTCCTAAGAGGTTTACTACTTGGGTGGAGGCATGTATTTCAGATATACCTTTCTCTATAGTGCTAAATGGAAATATTTCTGGATATTTCTCCTCTTCTAATGGTCTTAGGCAAGATTGTCCACTATCCCCCTTCCTCTTTACAATTGCCATGGATACTTTCTCTTGCATTATAGAGAATGAAATTAACAAAGGGCTTTACAACCCTATTGCTATAGCTGGCCAACATTCCTCCCACTTATTGTTTGCTGATGACCTTTTAGTGATGGGAAATGTTAATCACTCCACACTCAACACTCTTAAATCCATACTTCAATCTCTTAAAACATATTTGGGACTTGAAGTAAACTATTCCAAATCTTCTATATGCCTCTCTGGTAGAAGGGAAGAAGACTTCCACAATGTTCTGGGCATTCGGTTGGGAACATTTCCCTTCAAATATTTGGGCTTACCTCTTATCAAAGGACAAATTAAGATGGCACATTTCACTCCTCTTTTTGATAGACTTCATGTGTGGATGGCTGGATGGAAAAGTAAATTTCTCTCTTTAGGTGGAAGATTACAACTTATAAGATCATCTATAAACAGCTATTTATCATACTGGTTTCGTTCTATGGCTATTCCTGATGGTATTATTAAGAAAATCTGCTCTTTTACAGCTAAATTTTTCTATCACTCTGGAGAGGCTAAAAAGCTTCACACAATTTCTTGGGAGTGCACCACTCTTTCGAAAGATAAAGAAGGTATCGATTTACTTTCTACATCATCTCTCAATATGATAAGCAAACTTAAAATTATGTGAAAAATTTGTTTAGGGGATACAATATTTGCTAGATGGTGCTTAGCCAAATACATTTTCTTGTGCAAACCTAGCATTCTGAGAGTCTCACTACTTTGGAAATCGATTATGAAGGTTGCTGAAAAATTTAGAAATAAACTAGTTTTTAAAGTTGGGGCTGGTAATGCTTTCTCCCTATTCTATGACCCTTGGTGCAAAGGTAACTCACTTTGTAGTTGGTTGGGTGCAAATGGGCCATTAACCCTTAACCTTTCAGATAATGTGAAAGTCCACTCATTATTTCAAAATGGACAATGGATACTCCCCACTCTACTCACAATTTCAAATCCCAGGTGCGCACAAATGATATTAGATACTCTATCATGGATGGAGAGGATTCTATAAGTTGGTGCAACTCTAAATCGCCTTCCTCTAAAGAATTTAGAGAGGTTGTCTTTGAATCCCATCCGACAATGGACTGGACCAAAGAAATTTGGTTTAAGGGTTATGCCATAAATTATGCTCTCTATTATTGGATGGCATTTAAGAACGGTCTTAAAACTTCAAATAAGTTAGCAAAAAGGGGAATTGACACTCCAATTCATTACTATTTTTGTCACTCTATTTTAGAATCACACAATCATTTATTTTTTGAATGCACTGTATCCATGAAGCTGGTTAGAGCTCTTATATCGCAAGGAAGCTTTCTACTGCTGCAATCCTCCCTTCAACAGGTACTTAATTTCATAGATGAGACTGAACATAAACTGTTGCATCGGCTACACTTTTTTATCATAGCAGTGCTTGTTTATACACTTTGGAGAGAAAGAAACAATCGAGTATACACTTCCAATTCTCAAACCTTTTCCTCTTTGTTAACTCTGGTTAGAGAAAGGGTTACAGCCAAAATGCTAAGCTGGAAAATTAAGCCAACTTGGCTAAGCTATGTTCAGGAGTTGCTTCATAAGTGGAGAAATTATAAACCTCCATAACTATTTGATCCTAAACTTGAGTGGTCGGATGAAAATTGAATGCTATTCTTGTTGGTTTATTGTCTTGTCTTCCCTTTGCCTTTATGGCAACCTGGATGACATTTATAATGCTAATTACTATTACTGTTGATTTTCTGTTGATCTGGAGTCTATCTACTGGATGCGGGCAGCCAGCTGATTTCTTTTTACAATTCTTTTGTCATGGACGATGATGAGTTTTATCTAAGCACAACCCCTTCGACGACTGCTACTCACTCAGTCTCCCTCACCTGGATGATCACTTCTGCAACCAAGGTTCCCTTTCTCGGTTTGAACTCATTTTCAATCGAATGGCTGGTTCTTTGGGGATCGTTTGGATGGCGGTTTTGATAACCGTGAGTGGTTTTTCTCTGGACTGTGCTCCTGCTAGATGCTGTAGTAGTTTGTGCTTGTTTGATCATCAACTTATGATGAGTTTTGTGCCTCTGAGTCCATATTTTTAATTGTCTTTTTCTTCCTGCTTATTTCGTTTCTACTTGTGACCAGCTTTTTGTGACTTGGTCCGCTTGTAAGTTTTGTTTTTATTTATCTCTTCAGTCCTACATGGGATTAATGTTCTTCTTTCTGTAACCACCATTTTGGAATACAATTGGCCTTTGGCCCTCAAATTTTTTCCAAAAAAATATTATGTCTAACCACCTCATTAATCACTAAACACCTATGGTAATCATTTTCAGATCTTTTAATATTTATTACGAATTATATTAGAGAGAAATCTGCATGCTTAACAAAATATAGGACTAAAATTTGATATTTAGTTACAATAAAAAATATATATAGTTATGAATTAAATTTATTATAATGGTTATTCTTTTTTTTTTTCAAAGTTTACTCTGAGCTAAAATTTAGTTTATCATAAGATATATTATTTGATTAGCAACATTTTTGTTTGTAGATGCGACCGGTGATGAACCTAAAATTTTTAGGGCTATTTGTTTTGAGGATAAAGTAAAGTGAATTCAGTGTGTTTTAACTTTTTATGTGTTTGACATAGTGCAAAGTAAAATTCTAAAGTAAAGTGAAGTATTTAGAATAAATTTAAAGAGTCATTTTTGATGGTGAAATTCCTCCCAACTGAAGAATCACCTGAGCACCGCCAAGTAGTGATATTGCCGCCCCGCCCATCACGCACCGTGATTCGCCGATCACCTCCCCGCTATCGCCATCCCACCGCCGTAGCCACCCACAACCTCAAAAATATTTTACGTTATATTTATTCTACCAAACATAAAAAAAAAAAAAAAAAACTAATGTATTTGTAGGATTCTCAACCAAATAACCTTAAATTAATTCAAATACATTACATTCATTTTTCAGACATCCAAATAGCCCCTTAAACATAGCTGGGATTTAAAGGATGCATGCGCCCAAACTCTTTAAAATTTTGAGATGTTCTATTATTCTTTTTAATTTTACTTTAATCCACAAAAAATTTCATATTATACTCCATCCAAAAGTTTTAATTTATTTGTTAAGATTATTTCACAAATATAATATTTTATTTGTCATTAATATTTTTTTCAATTCATAATAAACAATTAAAAATACTTTCTCTTCCCCAAACGTTTAAGCTAGATTTGTTTAAATAACAAATTATAAAAATAAATAAGATATTGGATGCATATGATTATTAGAATAAGAATGACATAAATATAATTCTTATTTATATTATAAACCTAATGATTTTATTCAAATAATTTTATATTAGTAGATTTAATAATTATAGATAATAAATTGGAAAATTATATTCTAATATTTGGCTTGATAAATAATTTTCATTCTTAGAAGTTCGATACTGAAATATTTGCAGAGCAAATTATCAAAAGAAAGAAATGCAATTTATATCTTTTTATTTTTAAATTAATAAAACTAATATTTACTCTACAATTGCTATAATAAGTGTTGAAAGAACTCTTTTTTATATGAATATTATGAAAATCAATGATGAAATAAAATTGGAGATTAGCAGATGACTAATCTTTTGATCACTTATATTGATAAAGATATACTAAATATTATTGATAATGATATAATTTGACCTTTTTCATACATCTCTATTTCAGCTTTTCTTATAAATATATTATAATTTAAAAAAACTTTTTTAAAACCAACAATGCTAATTTGAAGTCTCAATGAAGAAAATTAATGATAATTTTTAAAATATGAAATAGTGCCCCTAAAAATCAATTTAATTTTTTTCCTATATAAAAAAAAATCAAATTTTGATAATTTATAGATTTATTTTAAATAAATGTATATTAAAAAAAATAAGGAAGCATGTGAAGACATCAAGATTAATATCCATGTATGGTTTTATATTAACTGTGAACTAAATAAGAGAATCGCTATGTCGCCTAAGTTATAACTTTAAAATGATGAATTAGCACTAAGAGAGACAGATAAATAAAGAGAGAGAAATAGAGTTTAATGCCCACCTATCATTTTATATTACAATCAATCTTTTTTTATTAAGAGTTGTTGCGAGCTAGAAAACCAGTTGCGGTAGAGTGAAAGTTTACGCCTTAACCTTGTTGTGAAGTCCAGCACACATACTGAGTAATTAAAAAAAGACACCTCAGGAATTTTTAAGCGTGGAAAACCTCGAAAGAGGGAAAAACCACCGGGGCTAGCCATAAAAGCTTCCACTATGTATGTTTGAGTACAAAATCTTCCCGATAACAGATTACAGTGCATATGAGAGAGGAATAAGTACAATGTGATCGGTTGTAATTATTCGATGGTGAGATAACTTCCGGCGGAATACATGGTACAATTAGTGGCAGGTGGCGGTGGCGATGGTTGATGGCCACCGGCGGGGTGCGATCTTGCTTGGTGTGCGATCTTGCTTGGAGGATCTTCAAAGCTCTCTCTTCCTCCTCACTTGGGCTTTTCCTCTTCTTCCTCGCTCGGACTCTTCCTTTTCTTCCTTGCTTGGACTCTTCCTCTTCTTCCTTGCTCGGGCTCTTCCTCTTCTTCCTTGCTCGGGCTCTTCCTCTTCTTCCTTACTTGGACTCTTCCTCTTCTTCCTTGCTTGGGCATATTGACGGTGGCAAGGATCAGCGACGGCGGTGGCCGGCGGTGGTGGTTGACGACCGTCGAGCGGTGGCTCCCCTTCTTCACTTGTTTCAGCTCCTCTTCACCCTTCCCCTGTGAGGGATGAGTTATTTATAGATGGGAGGAGGCGTTTACGTGATTTATGCAAAGTCCGTGCCACTCCTCTTGATCGGGACTTAGAATGGTTCCTTGATCATTTGATGTATTTTGAGCATTTGGATGCCTAAATGAAGTCGAATTATGAGATCTTAGGCTCGTTAGATCCCGTCGAGGCTTCGATTTGACTATAAACACTCTATATTTAAGAGCTATTTTGGGATGTAATTGATATCCCAAAGATTCCAAGATATTTAAGTGCTTAATCTCGATCGGTCTTGACTCGAAATCAGGTCGCTTTTGATATTAAGATTCGGACTTTGATTAGCGGTATTTTGAGCACCATATCAGTTGCCCCCCTATTTTTGGATGAGATTGTCTTAATCATCCAAAATATATGCGTCAACCATGACCATATATTTCAAATATTCATATAAATCCAAGATTACGATTATGGAAGCAAATCTACGGTCTTTGGCATGAGATTACGAGGTTATGAATTTATTTGGATGCTGAAGTTTTGTCATTTTGGGTGCAGCCACGGCTCTCGGCACCCGAAGCGCTGCCGGCCCAGCGTCTGACGTAGCGGACCGCCATAGCCTTAGCCTTTCTGAGATTCAGCGCGATGGGCGGGCCCCTTCGGGTGGTCGAATTCGAACCCAAGCGTCAGAGCAGCGGCGAGTGATGTCCATGAGCGCTTCGGAATTCAGGCCTTGATCTGTAGCGGTGGTCGCGTCGGCGGGCAGCGTTCCGAGTCAGTCATCGGCGTGTCCTTCCGGCAGTTGAATTCATGACGGTTCAATCATGACAGTTGTTGAGTCAGCAGGCAGTTCGAATGGCGGGTTCGGGTCAGCAGAGCGGATGGGCCCCGGGGATAGGATGGGCAGCGTCTGTATGTAGCCTTGCATGTATGAGTTGGCCCAGCGCATGGGAAGACTAGGGAGGAAAAGAATGCATTTTTGAGGATTTTTACCCTTTTACCCTTGTGAGGGCTATAAATACCCCAGGTGATGGAGAAAGGCATACCTTTCCCTCTCCCTTTCTTCTTGAGTGAAAGTCCTTTGGTGGCTCGGAGGAAGCGTCAGACCTCGGTCATCTGACAAGGCTCAGTTTCTCCACGAAGGGTGTAAACTGTCGGACCGCCAGAGTTGGCGACCGTTATGCAAGGCTCAGTTTCTCCCGAAGGGGTGTAAAGTAACTCGGGGCCGAGGGATTGGGCGTCATGTAAGGCTCAGTTTCTCCCGAGTGTAACTAATTAGGACGGCCAGGGTTGAAGCGATCAAGAAGCGCCATGCAAGGCTCCGATTTCTCCCGAAAGGGGTGTAACTAATTCGGACCGGCCAGGTTGGAAGCGATCAAGGCGTGTCATCACGCTCGTTTCTCCCGAGGGGAATTTCGGACCGGCGATTGGAAGCGATCAAGACGTAGTCATCACGCGCTCATTTCTCCGAAGTGTAACCTTTCGGACCGGCGGGATTGGAAGCGATCAAGGCAGCGATGCGTCGTGGTTCCGGTTCTCGGACCTCTTAGTTCTTGGCCCGTCGGATCGTCGGGTTAGGAAGTCGAGGCCGCGATGCGTCGTGGTTTGGTTTCCGACCTCGTCGGTTCAGCCGTCGGATCGTCACGGGTTAGGAATCGAGCCCACGGTATCGATTGGTTCCGGTTTATACCTCGTCGTTCTGCCGTCGGATCGTCGGGTTAGGAAGCGATCAAGGCGTCGTGGTTCCGTTTCCGTCGGTTCTTGGTCGTCGGATCGTCACGGGTTAGAAGGCGGTCGAAGGCCGCGTCGTGGTTCCGGTTTCCGACCTCGTCCGGTTCACAGCCCGTCGGAGGTTAGGGTCAAGCGGTATCGTCGTAGTTCGGTTTCCGACCTCGTCGTTCTTGGCCGTCGGATCGTCGGGTTAGGGCGTCAGGCCTGCGTCGTGGTTCCGGTTTCCCGGCCTCGTCCGGTTTACTCCGTCGGATCGTCTGGGTTAGAAGGCGGTCAAGGCCCGATGCGTCGTGGTTCGGTTTCCGACTTCGTCGGTTCTTGCAGCCCGTTGGATCGTTAGGGCGGTCGAAGTACGGTCGTCGTGGTTCCGGTTTCCCTCGTCCGTTCTTGGCCGTCGGATCATGCAGGTTAGGAGGTGATCAAGGCCACGATACGTCGTGGTTCCGGTTTTCCTCGTCGGTTCTGCTCGTCGGACCGTCACGGGTTAGAAGCGATCGAGGCCACGATCGTCGTGGTTCCGGTTCACCGACCCCATCGCCGTCCGGTTAGAGGCGATCACCGACGGTAGCGAAGATGCTCGATGATGGTGGCCGACGAGGATAATCAGCGACGATGGTGGTGATCGGCGGAGATTGCCGGTGATGGTTCAATTGATTGATGTTGTTGCTTAACGCGTTATGGATATAAATTGAATCCGGCGAGGATTTTGACCCATCCGTTGTTTGTCGAGGTGTTACCCGATGACATTAATGTGGAGTGGGTACAAAGTTTTGACCTTTCTAGGTTATTGGTGAATATTATTCGTAACCGTATGGAAAGCGGGAAGTCCACCAAGGGCGTTTGACTATCCCGGTTGTTTGTCAAAGCTTTTGCTCGATGACATTAACCCGTAAGGCGTGGAGTCCACCAAGGGGCGTTTGACCTATCCGGGTTGTTAGTCGAAGTTTTACTCGATGGCGTTAACCGTATGGAAGATGTCCGAGCGGCGTAGTGAGGCTGACCGGCGGCATAGTCGAGGCGGTGTGGCGGCGATAGTCGCCAGTAACCAGCGATTAATGTCGGTGGTGGCGGTAGCGGCTGGTCGGCGGCGCAGGGCGGTGGCGCAAAATGTCGTCGATGGTAGGCGGCGGTAACCGGCGACGATAATCGGCGGCGTGGTACGCCGACGAGTGGTGATGCAACTGCGGCGATAGTCAGCAGTGGCAGCGACCGATATCAACGAATGACCGGCGACAATGGTGATGACCCGAAGATTGCCGGTGATGGTCGGCTGACCAGCGGCAGTCGGCAGCGGTGACGCCTAAGGTTCGGCCGCGGTTGTCAGCGATGGCGGTAGCGACAATAGTCGGCAGCGTGATTGGCGACAGTAGTCAGCGATGGTAACCGCTATTGGTTGGCGCGGGGTGGTCGGCAACAAACCGGCAACGGTGGTCAGCAGTGGCGGCAAGCGTCGGTAGTCGGAGATGGCACGAAGATGGTGGTGATCGGTGAAGGTTCGGCGATAATGGCGGCGATGGCCGGCATGGAAGTCAGCGGCGTGGCGACTCTGATGGTTGGCCGGCGTGGCCGAGTGGTCGACAACGGAGATCTTTGACCTATCCGAGGTTGTTTGTCAGGGTGTTACCCGATGACGTTAACCTGTATGGAAGAGGTTGATTTGAATCCGCTGAGGATATTTGACCCATCCGAGATTGTTTGTCAGAGTGTTACCCGATGACGTTAACTGTGGAGTAGGTACAAAGTTTTGACCTATCGGTGTTGTACGATGACATTATGTGGAAGAGGTTGATTTGAATATTTGATATCGAGGTTGTTTGTCGAGTGTTACCCGATGCGCTGAGTAGTACAAAGTTTTGACCTATCCGAGGTTGTTTGTCAGGGTGTTACTCGATGACGTTAACCTGTGTGGAAGAGGCCGTGGGAAGCCCACCAAGGACCTTTTGACCTTTCCTGGGTTGTTTGTCAGAGTTTTTGCTCGATGACATTAACCCGTATGGAAGAGATCGCAGGAAGTCCACCAAGGACGTTTTGACCTATCCTGGGTTGTTAGTCAGAGTTTTTACTCGATGACGTTAACCCGTATGGAAGAGGTCGCGGGAAGTCCACCAAGGACGTTTTGACCTATCCTGGGTTGTTAGTCAGAGTTTTTACTCGATGACGTTAACTCATACGGAAGAGGTCGTGGGAAGTCCACCAAGGACGTTTTGACCTATCCTGGGTTGTTAGTCAGAGTGTTTACTCGATGACGTTAACCCGTATGGAAGAGATCGAAGGAAGTCCACCAAGGATGTTTTTGGCGACCGACGTAGCCGATGACCGTCAATGGTGATGACCGGCGATTCGGCGATAGTTAAGCGGTAATAGCGGCAGTAGTCAGCAGCGGCCGCTATATGGTTGCGGCCGAAGTGGTCAGCGTAACCAGCAATGGTTGTCGACGGTGGCGCAGCGTCGAAGATTGGCGGGATGACGACGATTGGTGACCGCGGAGGTTCACCGGAGATGATCGATGAGATTGCGATAGTGGCAGCGGACCGACGCCGTAGTTGGCGGCGGTGGCTATAAGTTAGCGGCAGTGGTCGCGCAACAATTGGCGAGAATCGATGGTGGTCGCGTCGGTAGTTGCGCGATGACCCGGCGGGACCCATCCGGGTTGTTTGTCAGAGTGTTATCCGATGACATTAACCTGTGCGGAGTGGGTACAAAGTTTTTTTTTTTTTTTGACCTTTCCTGGGTTGTTTGTCAGAGCTTTTGCTCGATGACATTAACCCGTATGGAAGAGATCGCAGGAAGTCCACCAAGGGGCGTTTTGACCTATCTGGGTTGTTTGTCGAGTGTTTATCGATGGCGTTAACCCGTATGGAAGAGGTCGAATATTTGCATGAGCTTGTAGCGAGTTGACCATTGATTTTTGCCTTTTGGTGTTGTGACTTGCTTATCTTTTGAGATTAAGAGTTGCCCCAGTTCCGATAGAATCAAGGAGCAGTTTGATGAATCTTCATTCTTCTCTCTCTTTAAAAGCTTGAAATGCTCCACCTCGATGGTGGTTTTGATCTTGTTGGGAAACTTGGTCATACAAGATGAAATAATGGGAACTTCCCACAGGCTAAACTGTTGCGAGCTAGAAAACCAGTTGCGGTAGAGTGAAAGTTCTTAGCCTTGTTGTGAAGTCCACAGGTAATTAAAAGCGAACAAGAGACACTCCAATTTTAACGTGGAAAACCTCGAAAAGGGGAAAACCACGGCCTAGCCCAAGAAAAGCTTCCACTATGTATCTGTTTGAGTACAAAATCTTCCCGATAACAGATTACAATTACATATGAGAGAGAATAACCTGTAACAATGATCTCAGTTGTAATTCGATGGTGGAGATCTGGGGGTAACTTAGAATACATGGTACAATTAGTGGCGACGGTGGGTGGCGATGGTTGATGGCCACCGGCGAGTCTGATCTTGCTTGGGGTGCGATCTTACTTGGAGGATCTTGCTTGAGCTCTCTCTTCCTCCTCACTTGCTTTTCCTCTTCTTCCCCTGACTCTTCCTTTTCTTCCTTGCTTGGACTCTTCCTCCTTGCTGCTCTTCCTCTTCTTCCTTGCTTTCGCTCTTCCTCTTCTTCCTTACTTGGACTCTTCTTCTTCTTGCTTGGCGGCAGGATCGGCTGTGGTGGCCGGCGGTGGTGATTGGCCGTCGTGGCTCCCCTTCTTCACTTGTTTCAGCTCCTCTTCACTTGACTTCGCCCCCTTCATGTGAGGGATAGAGTTCTATTTATAGATGGGATGAGGGGCGTTTCTGTGATTTATGCAAAGTCCGTGCCACTCCTCTTGATCGGACGGCTTAGAATGGTTCCTTGATCATTTGACATTTGGATGCCCAAATGAAGTCGATTATGAGATCTTAGGCTCGTTAGATTCGACGCTCGATTTGACTATAAACACTCTATATTTAAGAGCTATTTTGGGATGTAATTGATATCCCAAAGATTCTAAGGATATTTCAAGTCTTAATCTCGATCGGTCTTGATCAATCGTGATATTAAGATTGACTTTGATTAGCGGTATTTTGAGCACCATATCAAGAGTAAACTACTATTATCTTCCACTTACTATAATCTTTTATTATATTAATTATTTTTAATATATTTTTATTTTTCTAAAGTACTAAACAAAAGAATTATTTGAAGAGGGATAAAATTATTTATTTATTGAAAAATTACTTGTTTATTTTACAACTTATTAAAGAAAATTTTAAATTTTAGGTTGAACAATTGTCCATCCTAAGGCCTTTCAAAGTTATAATCATCCTTATCCTATCTGATCAGCCCCTTAAGTGGATAATTTGGACTTTCCTATAAATAGTTCAAATCAAATGCATTCAAGTTGTAATGCTAGAAAAGCAAAATAATTAAAAGAAAAAAAATTAAATGAATGGAACATTGGCATTAATTATATATGCTAATTACTAATAGAATTTGAGTTATAATTACGCTTTGATAGTTATATATTTTATAAAATGTTTGACTAAACCTCACCTTTAATCACCAATTTTATTGTCAATTACATGTTTAAAATTATGTGGCAAAATATTTATTATCAAAAATAAATATTTAAAATATTTTTATAAAAAAGTATGAGTAAAATCATTAAAAGGTATACATGTTATACTTGCACTTCATTAAATAAATATGATTATATTTTTAAAATTATGACTAATGGTGTTAAATTTAGTCATATTTTTTAAATTAAATATGACTAAAAGTTAATATTTGCGAACACTTTTGAAATGTTATGCGATAAAGCTTAACTTTTGTGCTAGGTATGCACTTTAGCCTAGTGATTGAAAGCTTAAGCTTTCAATCAAAAGTACTTAAGTTCAATTTGCCATTAATTTTGCTCAACTATCTCATAAATATTTGCGATTTAGGATACCATTTTTCTCAAAATTTCAAGAAAAAATATTACTTACACTTGGTGAAAGCTAGTATTTTAAAAAAAAAAAACTATGTGATTATGACTCCAATTTGTTCCAGTGACTTAAAATATTTAATTTTACATATATCATTTAGCTGATAAAATAATAAAGTTTAATATAAAATATAATATTTTAAATTATTTTTAGTGACCATAGTATGATCTAATAATTCCAAATGATAAGTTATAACTGCTCTCTATGTTTTTAAGGATCAAGTGCAATATTTTATGAAGACCTCACCTGCCTTAAAAAAAATAAAAATATAAAAACTATCTCGTCTTTTAGGGAGAAACCTACCTTGCTGTGCTACTTCCTTAAGCAACCTTCTGTAATATTATTGTTAAATGGTTGTATTATTTATTTTAATCCTTGAATATATAAAATAATAATTAAAAAAATCATTTTCTGCTTCTTTATAAGATTTTTTTATATATAAATGAAATAGCTATTCAGGCAAAAAAATTATATAGTATGATAGCAACTCAAATAGTTTATTAAATCAGTACAAATTATTGTATAATTATCATAATTGTAAACATTGTGAGTGGAAGATCTAATAAATCTAAGCATTTTGACATAAATCTTTCCTTTATTTAGACATAACCCCCTTTTTGCAACAAGATTTTTTATTTTTTTTTAAAGGGAACACCTTTATTTGAATTACTTTTAGCTTTTATATAGTGTTTTGATAGGCCTTGTGATACAATAGGATGAATAGAATGGGTGAAAGCATAAATAAGTGAACAACTTGAGTGTAAAATATCTTTAAGGAGAAAGTTTAATATGAATATATGATATCTTTCTATTGGTGCAACAATTAGGTTCATCATGTCTTTGATCATGAATTAGTTAATTTACACAAAATAGGGGCATTTATGTACATAGCACACAATTCTTATATATTTACATATCTAACAATTTTGATATTTATATATGTAGCATCTAAATATTTGATATTACATCAAAAATAATACTTTTATTAATTTTTAAAAGTGAAATGCACCTTTTCAAACATAGGAAAGGTGCTATATTTGTAAATATTAAAAAATGTAGGTGTTAGATATGTAAATATATAAGAATTGTGTGCTATGTATGTTAATTTCCCTACAAAATATTAGGGTTAGAAATTGGGTTCTCAAATGAATTTGGATTCCCTCCATGAAGTAAGAGACACCTAATCTCTTGTAATTATCCTAACCAAAAGGAATTTGTAGGATTATTATATAGTAGAGAATATGAGTTTAGAAAAGTCTTACTTAGGTACAATAGTTTATAAGTATTAAAATAATTCTAGAATATTAAAAGAAGAATAGAGAGCTAAATGGTTCTATAAAAGTATTAAACATTGACCTTTGAAGTCATCATGATTATTATTTTAAGTTATCGATGTAATAAATAAAATCTATAGTCATCATTATAGTGATTTTAAAAACTTCAATATGATAACAATTGTTTAGCTTTTGTGTTATTCCAAACTTTTTTTTATTATAAAATCAAGAAGATACAATGCAAAAATAAAATCATTTGGCAATTTTACTATACATGATTATGGATTATTTGTTATTTCATATTTTGTAGAGTTTGGTGATGCAATTAATAATTAAATTTTGAGAATATGTAAGGCCTATTTGGGATTGATTTTATTTTTTATTTTGGTCATATTTTTTTTAAAAAATATTTATTTAGTGTATTTATTAAATATTTTTTATTTTTAAAAATAAATCTTATTAGATATTTTAAGTATTTTTAAAAATAATTATACAACTTTGAAAGAGAAATTAATATCTTTAGTAGAAAAAAATAAGAAAATCAATTACTTCCTCAATACTAAAAATAAAATAAAATAAAAAACTGATTTTATCTTATATTCCATTATTTTATATTTTTCTATTAATTGCATCCACCACCATGAGACAAAAATTGCATATAAATCCTTTTTTGAAAATTTTATAAAAAATTAATCATTATTTCCAAATTTGCAAATGAGATTTATATTAATTGAAAAAGAAAAAAAAAAGAAATCTGCCATCATTACAACAGACTTCCACAGCCACAAAATCACTCTCCTCGCAAGTCAATAACAATATATAATACTAAAAAACTCTGAATACAGGAAGTGAACCAACAATTGAAATAAAAGATTGTACATGGAAGAGAGCGAATGCGGCTAGGGCTTCTCTACTGCTCTCAGTCGGCGTTTTTTGCTTCCCTTTCCTCCCTCCCTAACATCCAAATCTCTCCACCTTTCTCCCTTCAAGCTTTTCCCTTTCCTCCTTTCTGGCCTCCGGCTCTTAGCCGGGGGTCAGGAGTTTCCTCCACTGGTATTGTTTATTTTCCCTTTGCCTGATTCACATGGGCGACCACAATATTTCCTTCCCACCTCTTTCATCCTTCACTCCGCCAAATCTAAGCCAGGGAGCATCCACTATGGGATCCCGGAGCCAATGTAATTGGAAGGAGCTGTTGCTAGCACAGAATGAAAAAAGCAAGGAGTTCCCATTAGCCTACATTCCATCGGATTCTTCAGAAGTATCTTTTACTGAGGAGGATCTTTGGAAGGACAACAGGAGTGGAACCTGTCTTTAGTTGGTCACGCCATAGGTAAGAGACCGTTTTATGGTTCTCTATTGGCCGCGGTTAAAAGGAAGTGGCGGTTCAAAGGCACCCTGGAGTTGCTTTCCCTTGAAGGAGACTTCTTTTTATTCAAGTTCACTTGCTTAGAAGATTACAATGTTGTGTGGAACGATGGTCCATGCTTCCTCAATGGTCAGCCATTCATTTTTCAAAAGTGGACATGGGACTTTCGGCCATCTAAGGATCAAGTGACTGAAATCCCTATATGGATCAATTTGCCTAATTTTCCTCTATGCTGTTGGAACGAAAAAGGATTTTCGAAGATAGGAAGTATGATAGGCGTGCCCCTAGCAGTAGATAACATTACTGCATCTAAAGCGAGAATCACCTTTGCTCGGCTCTATGTGCAAATTACTACATCTTCGGTCCTACCTGACTCGATACCAATCAATATGAATGGGAAGAAGTTTAATCAGCCAGTTATATACGATTGGAAACCAAAGGCCTGCTCTAAGTGTAATACCTTTTCTCATGATGATAAAACATGTCCTCGGTCTCAAGCTACATGAGAATTTCATATTGCAAATCGCAATCCAAATAGAGGAAGGAGTCGTAGCCGGAACAACGTTGCAGAATTACCCCTAGTTAATAACTTCAGTGCACTGACTGAACAGGGGGAAATAATAGGAGATGAAACTGTGATTGGAGATGTGGAGACTAATGATATAAACCCTCAAAATGTTCTATCAACAGATCTAAATCAGTCACCCATTTTGTCTCCTCAACCGGAAGAACTTCTCGAGCATACAGGAAATCAAGCTATCTTAGAGGATCCTATTACAGAGGGTACTCACTCATATTCTTCGGGTGAACCTCAGAGACAGGGTGTCGTAACCAGACCCTCAGTCAATTCTCCAAAGCATTCAGAGCAACCTAAAGGAAAAGAAATAAAAAAGCTATCATATACGCCTAACAAAAATTATCTTGATGGCGACGTCCTAAAAATAAATGCTAATGCGACACCTTCCAATCAGAAAGGGAAACATAAAAAGGGTAAAAAAAAACCCTCCTCATCTTCTTCTCAATGATTTTTCCCAACTTTGGTGCATGTAATGTTCGTGGCCTAGCTGCTGAGGGCCGTATGCTTGACTGCTCAAGACTCATTGAGGATTTTAGATTGGAACTTCTTTGTCTTCTTGAAACCAAGATTAACTTTGAAGACTCCCTAAATCCCTTCTGTATGCGTAAGTACTCTATGTTCCCCTCAATCAAGTGTTGAACTTTGAGACGAACTGAGGTCGACCGGATCAAATGGTGTTCGATAAAATCGACTTTAAGCTAATTACTAATCGTTAATACATGGGTTAGTTATTAATGGCACCTTATCTGTTTTTCTAACTTGTGTGTACGCCGAGAATGATGCTCAAGCCCGAAACTCCCTTTGGAATTCAATTCGTGAACTTGCTGTTGGACTTTCGGATCCCTGGGTGTTGATGGGAGATTTTAATTGCTGCCTATCCAGTAAGGAAAAGATGGGCGGCAATCCTCTGTCTCTTACAAACTCTCAAACCTTCTCAAATTGCATTCATGATTGTGAGTTACTGGACCTCCCTTATACCGGCCTATATTATACATGGTCAAATCAGCAGGTAAAAAATCCCATTTTTTCTAAATTAGATAGAGTTTTCTGTAATGCGGTATGGTTGGAGAAATTTCCTTCCTCTTTTTACAAAGTGCCTCCTCCTCTCTCCTCTGACCATTCTCCCCTCATTACCAACCTTCAACATTCAAGCCCCACGGTTCATCGTTTTATGTTTCGGAATTACTGGACTCTTGCATCTGATTTTATGAAGGTAACTAAAGAAGCTTGGAAAGGTTATGTTGTAGGGGATCCCATCTTTGTTCTTGCCAACAAATTATCAAATGTCAAAAAGGCACTTAAAGTATCTATGAGGAGCTCCTCTTCCTTGCAATTACAAATCGAAAAGGCTAAAAGAGATCAAAAGGAAATATTTGAAATGCTTGAAGAGTATCCAAATGATTCCAGTCTTATAGCCGTGGCTAAGGAAATTAAAGACTCTTATATAAACTTATTACAAATGGAGAGTGCTTGGGTTAAACAGCGAGCAAAGGCTCATTGGTTGACTTCATCAGAGGATGATCTTAAATTCCTTTATTTTTCAATTAAAGAAAGGAGAAGTACTAATTATATTAGGGAGCTACTTTCTGATAAGGGTATTTTGAAGGAGTAGGACCCCATTGCTAAGAAAATTTGTAGGTATTATTCAGCTCTTTTCAATAGCAACTCCTCAGATTCTTTCATTGTGCAGGATGTACCAATCGGGAATACTCTTTAAGTTGAATCAGTAAAGGCCATGGAGGCTGACATTAGTGATATGGAAATTAGAGAAGCTCTTAAAAGTATTAATGAGAACAAAGCTCCAGGGCCGGATGGATTCAATTCTAAATTTTTTTCTGCTACTTGGGAGGTTACTGGAGGATCTTTTTTAAATGCAGCACATCATTTTTTTAAAACACAGAAGCTCCCAAAGCGATTGAAACATTCTTTGATTACCTTAATTCCTAAAGTCAAACACTCAAATCTAATTTCAGAGTATCGACCTATTTCACTTTGTAACACCTTTTACAAAGTTATAGCCAAAGTTCTAGCCATTAGACTTAAAAAAGTTCTACCTCATTTGATTCATTCAGCCCAATCTGCATTCATTAAAGGGAGGGATATCTCTGATAATATTATTATGGCACATGAAATTTGTTATGAGTTGTTCCACAATCGTTCACAAGGAAGTTTTCTTGCTAAACTTGAACTCAGAAAGGCATTCGACTCTATCAATAGAGAGGCTCTTTTGCATCGACTTCATTCTATTGGATTCCCATCCAGATTTATAAAGTGGATAAAAGCTTGCATAACTGAGATTCCATTTTCAGTTAACCTGAATGGGGAAATCAAAGGTTATTTTTTCTCAAAATATGGTCTAAGGCAAGGATGTCCACTATCTCCTTTCCTTTTTACTTTGGCCATTAATACCTTTTCTTGTTTGATTGAAAGAGAAGTAAATCTATTTAGATATAAGCCTTCTTCAGCCGGCTCTTGCCATATTTCTCACTTACTATTTGCAGATGATCTTCTTGTTACAGGAGCAGCAGAAATCAATTCTGTGGGCTTTTTAAAATACTGCCTAGAAAGCTTAAAAAGATATACTAGGTTAGCTATTAACCTGGATAAATCTCTTATCTGCTTCTCTAAAGGATCCAAGGAGGTGGAGAATCTTTGTAGCATCCTCAATATATCTCAAAGCACATTTCCTATTAAATACTTAGGTCTTCCCTTAACTTTGGGGTCTCCTAAGTTGATAAACTTCTCAAGTTTACTTGAAAAGATCCAGAAATGGTTTGCAGGATGGAAATGCAAATTTTTGTCATTGGGAGGAAGGCTAATTAGATTTAATAATCTTATATCATACTGTTATCAATGATAATTCCCAAAGGTGTATTAATATCCTCTCTCACTCAATTTTTTTTTATCACAACGGGAATCTAATAAACTATCCACTATCTCTTGGGAGAAAACCACTAGACAACAAGGGGAATTGGAGTTCTTTCTACTTTCTCACTTAATGCACTATGCAAGATCAAAACACTGTGGAAGACTCTTAATCAGGATTCTTTGTTTGCAAATTGGTGTGAACATAAATATGCATCGATATGGAAACATTCGATATGCAAAATTTCTCCTATGTAGAAGGATCTAAAACTATATGCTAAACGTTATTCTGATAATATATCCTACCACATAGGAAATGGTAACAAATTTTTTTTTTTTTTTATATTTTTTTTTTTTTTTTTTCTCATAATGTTAAGCTTAATGCATTTATTTCGGAAGGCAAATGGAGATTACCTAGCTGGTTTGAAATTAATTATCCTATGCTTACTGCCTCAATCAAATCCATTTCTATAGTTAGGGGAGAAGACTGGATTACTTGGGACTCAAACAGAACCCCTTCTTCTCGAGATTTTAAAAAGGTCCTCTTTGAGAATTTGCCTTCTGTTAACTGGCATAATAGTATTTGGGTTAAAGGAGGGGCTATTAATTTATCTTTGTACTGCTGGATGGCTTACCTTGGTGGGTTAAAAACCACAGATATTCTTGCAAAGAGAGGTGGAGTTAGTGATTATTTTGAGACAGTAATCCCATTCTCATTTTTTTTTTTGAATGCCCATTCAATTGATTAGGAGCATTCTTCCTAATGGCAATCTACCTTGAAACAGGTTTTAAATAGTCTGGAACCTAGGGTGCATAAGATCATTAGAAGGCTCCATTACCTATCTACTGCGGCTGTTGTCTACAGTATTTGGAGAGAAAGAAATAAAAGAATCATGTCTCACGTTGCATCTCCAATTACTGTTTTAATTGATCAGATCAAGGAACGGATTGCGTTTAAAGTAGTTAGATGGAAAGTAAAGGATTCATGGCCTGAACATGTGTCGCGTATTATATCGAGCTAGAGGAAAATTACTACTTAATTTTTTGATGCCTTCTCTTGGGCCGAGGTTGTTTTCTTTTATCGCTGATGATTTGTATGCTTCCAGATTTAGTGGAGGTCCTTCACAAACCTTGGATGAAGATTTACTCTTTCACCAATTGAAGCTTTTATTCCCCTCCTCTCCTCCCGTGCGTGAACTATGTGGGTGTTTTTGAAGAGAAAGGGACTATGATGATCGATTGCTCGCTTTGGAGGGTTCTGCGGCCTTCACAAAGCAACCGGTTTTGCTGCTTGTCGATCAGGCTCCTATTCCCAGCTATTAAGCAACAGTGGAAGGCTACGAAGGAAACCGCAGGACCCTCATTTTGCTGGCTCTAATTACCAAATAAGCAATCTTACATGATTCTAATCTTTGTTTGATCTGAGTCCTATCTCTTTCTCGCTGTAGTTTTGTTTTTCTTGTGGTTTATATGTTTTTATTTTTGGTTTGGTGGTATAGCTTTACTTTATAGTTCTCTTCCTATGTTGAATGTTGTTACTAGGAATTGAGGCCTCATAGTCCATTGGCCCGCTGTCTTTTATGTAATTGTAACTTTATTTTACCTTTGGAATTAAATTGGGCAATCGCCCTCAAATTTTTCCAAAAAAAAAAAACTCTGAGGAATTATTTGACTTTCACCAACACAACATATTTTAATATCAAATCACAGTATTTTCAAAATATATAATCATTATATCATTGATTATCTCCTCCATAAAATAAATAAAAAATATACAAAAATCTTCTGCCTTTACTATCAAGTCCTCTTTAATTTCTTCCAAACCACTCAACACCAGATGCTAACTTATAAGGGAATTATCTATTTCTATTTTATGAAGATATTTTGTTAGGAATATATGCATAATGTGTTCCACCCACTCTCCTCCTCCTTTGGCTATCAGCTCTAATCTTTTTTTGGAAGAGTAATATGAAAGCTTAATGCAAACCAAATAGAGAAAGATATGAAGCACCATTCAACTTTGAAGACAGCTAACCTATATATTCAATTCACATGCAATTCTCTCTCTCTCTCTCTCTCTCTCTCTCTCTCTCTCTCTCTCTCTCTCTATATATATATATATATAAATTACTAAATATCTATGATATTAGAATTGTTAGCTTGAAGTGATGTAAATTAATGTAATAAAATAAAAATATCATACAATAAAAGTAAATGGGATTAATTTAAAGCAATTATTAAGGTTCTTAAAGTAATACATTTGATAATAAAAATGAAAAATATAATTTAACGTTAAGTTCTTTACATAATATCTTTTTAAAGTTAGCACTTATTAATAATTTTTTAATTTCTTTTAATTAGATTGTAGATGACGTGTCTGATATATGTCGAATATATATATATTTACATATATCTGATATGACATATTTTTTACTATTACTAAATATTGGTGCATCATAAAACATATTAAATGGCCACAATATTTTTTTTATTTTTTATGCTAATTAATTTCATTTATAAGGGCAAGACATTTGCTCAAACAATTGTAAAATCATTTATAGTTTGCTGATGGGTTGTTTGATTTGTTCAAAGTTTTATATGACATTTAGGGGTTTATTTGTTTGAATTGTCATTTTTTTTGTTAAATTAATGTGAGATAATAGTTTTAAAGTATTTTTTATATTTTAATTCTACTTAAATATTTTGGTGGATTTGCATACATATCACACAATTCTTATGTATTTATATATATAATACTTAAATTTTAATTTTTACATATATATAATATTCAAATCTTCAATATCACATCAAAAATATCATCATCACTCACTTTTAAAAAGTAAAATACATCTTTTTAAGTATAAAAAAATATTAAATATATAAATACATAAGATTTAGATGACATGCATGTAAATCTTCCAAATGTTTTTCTCTCTTGCTCATAGCGCAGAGAGCGCTACCTCTGAAGAAAGAAGTTGGGCTTTGTGCAAGTAGTTAAGATGGATTGCTATTCGTTGTCATTGATTCACTGAAAGGCCCATTACTTGTTGGAAACGGGCTTCAGTTTTAGACTTTTATTTGGCCTTTTTAGAAGTACTCCACTTTAATGAAACTGCTATATGTAATTAAAAGCCCAAACTTTAGACAAGGTTAGTTCATCCAAAATGGGTTATTCATGTATACTAATCAAATTAATAGAGTGAGAATTGGCCTTGAATATTTTAGTCTCTTTGATTCACACATGATTAGTCAATTAATAATTCATACATTTTGAATTTTTTGTGCGGTGCTTAGAAAGAGACAAAGTAGAGAGCATTTATCACTTAAATAACTTATATTAATATATAAAAAATTATAAATGCCTTTGGTTAGGGGTGTCAAATTGATCCTGCATGAATCCGACTCAAAAAATTCTAGTTTAGGTTGAGTTTGGGTGAAAAAAATAGACCTGTTTAATATTTCGAGTTGGGTTCTAATTAACTCACCAACCTGAAATTGACTCGCTAACTTGAATTTGGCTCGAAATTGACATATTTTTTAACTCATAAACTCAATTTTGACGTAATTTTGACTTAGAATGTATATATAAATAGATCATTTAGGTTATGTTCAAGTCAATAGGGTTGATGACAGATCAGGTTCAAGTTGATGTTTTTGAAGCATTAAATAAACGGGTCGAGTTCGAGTCAAAGTCAAGTTAGACACGAATCCGACCGCCGACCCGAATTAACACCCTTACCTTTGGTTAATATTGGTGACGTAGGATGATGGTCAACAAACCTTGAGACATTCATGTGGCAAGTCTCATAGGAGATGAGAGAACACAAATTATGAGAGGATATATAATGAAATCAAAGGTTATGACATGGGTCTTGATGTGAAAATGGATATAATGCAAGTAAGTACTATGACATTAGCCTTGATATTGTGACCCTTGTGCATATAAAGCCAAAGGATGTGGCATAAAGCCTCAATACTTTGTTTAGGAACAATAAGAACTCATTTAGTCCTGTGATTATGGTTGCAAACAAATTGAGCTGAGCGGAGTATGTGCTTGTTCGAGTTCAAGCTCATTTATCTTTATCAAGCTTAAACTCGAGCTGAGCTCGATTCGAGTTTTTAGAATGGTGTTCAAGCTTGAGCTCGTTTAAAAAAGTCTTGTTCAAGCTCGGCTTAAGTTTGTTCCCCAGCTCGATTCAAAATGGGCTTATCGAGCCTATTAATGAGCAGCTCGTTGAATGAAATAAATAAGCTTTAATCGAGCTTATTCGCGAGCAGCTTGTTGATACATATAACCAAGCTATATCAATTAAAATTTATTAAGCCTAAAAATAAAATTTTAAAGGATATTGTTTACGAACAAGCCTTTATTGAGCTATAATCAAGCTTCTTAATGAGCCTATTCACGAGTTTTAAATGATACTATTCATGACCATTAATGAACTGAACAACAAGCTATTCAAGCTTGTTCATTTAGCAATCGAGTAGTTACATATGTATTCAAGCTCATTCGATTAGTTAATCGAATGAACATAAACGAGTTCTAATCGAACTGAGTCACAAGTAGCTTGATGAATGCTCTGTTCATTTGCAGCCCTACTTGTGATGTAATAAGCACATGAGTAGAAAGTTTGAGATTTCAAAAGAACTATAACTTGGTTACTCTCTAAAGAGATTGACAAAAAAAATTCATAAAAGAAAAATGAATGCACGATTTGTAGTATTTATTAACCTAGGGGCTGTTTGGGATCAATTTTATTATTATTATTTTTATATAATTTTTTAAAAATATATATATTTTGATGTGTTTTAATATTTTATTTTTAAAATTAAATAATGTTTTTGTTTTAGAAAACACTCAAAATAGCTAAAAATTAATAATAATTATCACCAAATATGTTTTAATTTAAAACAAAATATAAACATGATAAAATAAAAACATAGAACAAAAAATAAAAAAATAAATAAAAGTGATTCCAAACAACCCTTAATTAGTCCTAAAGACGAGCTCATCATTCATCAAATGTTAACAGTAGTGATGTTAATTATCACGTAATATTAGGCAATGATAGCCAGCACTTAATATTAAGGAGATAATGATCGCCATTTAATACAATAAATATAATTTTAATATAATTTTAAATTTATCCAGTTGTCTGCTACATTTATTCAATGCAATATTAGTCAAAGATCTGATAAATTTTTAATATCTTGAGTTTAGGGTTAATACTATTGAGTCATCTTGAGAGGAATTGCACTAAGAGTTTTTCTAACTCTTGAGAGAATTTATGAACTCATTAGAGATTCCAATGAGATTTCATAAGAGCTTTCCAAAGAGCTCTGTTTTATCAAAATTATCGAAGAATTGATGTACATGATTGTCAAAAAAATTTATTGTTTTTGAACATCTCGTGTTCGATTTATTCGTCAAATATTTTATACGTGATTTATAAATGAGCTGAATATGAACAATCTTTTAGCAGTGCCAGTTTTTGTAATGTAAAAGATTAGCTCAAATTTAAATTTTCAGTACACCCATGAATATGCGCTCATGTACTGCTGAGATTATTATATATTTATATATACCACTCGACAAAATTTACTTAATTGTTTATTATATTGTCCACAGAAGGAAAACGTTGCTGTAGGTTCGAATCTAATTAGAATCAATTGGATAGATTTAATAATTTTTTAATTATCATTATTTTAACATCCCTCTGACTAATTAAAAGATTATGGATTATTCTAATTCAAACAATTTATAATAAAATATAATTAGTGACCCTATGACTAATCAAATGATGATAGAATTTTATTATACTCTAGATGAATTCATAAGAAAAATATTAATGCATAATAATTATTAAATTGGGGTTCCTATGGATATGATGTAATAGTTAATCATGAAAGTAAATAAATGCATAATAATTATTATAGATAAAATATTATCAAAAAATTAATACAATTAATTAAGAATTCTGACACAAGTATTTGAATTAATAATTTTGAAAATCAAATAATTAGGTTAATGCATAAAATTTGTATGGCATGTGCGTAGTTTTTTTTTAAAAGAAAAGTCCTCATAGTAAACCTTCCACGAACGTGCCCGAAATTAATCTAACGGTCAAATTAAACTTTGAAAAAAAACTATGGCGGGCCCAACAATGGTGAATCAGTACGGCGCTCGTTCCTAAATATCTCTTTCTCCTGCATGAGTTGAAGCAACGAGAATAATGCAGGAAATGATCAGAAAGCCGATTCATCCGACTTTCTTCTTCTTCTTCTTCTTCTTCTTCTTCGTTTTCTCTTACGCCACAGACACCCTTACGCCATCTCATTCGCTCTCCTATGGAGAAAAACTCATCTCCGCAAACGGAACCTTTGCTCTCGGCTTCTTCACCCCACCCAAAACCACCAATCGCTATATAGGTATTTGGTACAACAATCCCGCCATTCAAACCATCGTTTGGGTCGCCAATCGCCGGAATCCCATCCCCAATCTCAACGCAACGCTCTCAATCACTGCCGACGATGCATCTCTCCATCTCAGAACTTCCGGTAACTCCACCCCTATCTGGTCTTCCCCTTCCTTCCCCAATTCCTTCCTCAATCCCATCGCCCAACTTCTCGATACCGGTAATTTCGTTGTTAAATCGCCCGATTCCAGCTCTATCTTATGGCAGAGCTTCGACCACCCAACAGACACCATGCTCCCAGGCATGAAGATTGGCCCAAACCTGAAAACTGGTATGGACCATAATCTCACGGCGTGGCTGAGCACCTCCGATCCATCACCGGGGAACTACACCTATGCGATTGATCCCGTCGGCGTTCCCCAGGTGGTCACCCGCATCGCTTCCGGCAACTGGCTCTGGCGCGGCGGACCATGGAATGGTTTTGGCTTCGCCGGAGCCGGCCCTAACCAATACTTCAGCATCGAAATCGACCGCGTTTTCATCCCCGTATTTAACTCCACCGAGATCTCCTACTTTTTCAACACGATCGGCGGCGCCATCTCCACATTGAGCATCGATCAAAACGGCGAAGTCCGACGCAACATATGGCAAGCTTCGTCCCAGAACTGGAGCCTCGGCTTCTACGCACCCTACGACACGTGTGATTTCTTTGCGCGGTGTGGCGTCAATAGCTTCTGCGACCTGGGAAGCTCGCCGATTTGCAGATGCCTCGACGGATTCGATCCTAAGAATCGGGTCAGTTGGAGCAGTGGGGACTGGTCGGATGGGTGTGTGAGAGCGGTGGCACTCACTTGCGAGGCGAATGGAACCGATGAGTTCGCTGTCCTTCGCGGAGCGAAGCAGCCGGACACGACGGAGGCGGCGGAGGATATGAGCTTGGACTTGGATGAGTGTAGGGCAAGGTGTTTGATGAATTGCTCCTGCAAAGCTTATGCGAACGCGTACTTCACCGGAGGAGGAAAAGGGTGCGTTATTTGGATGGCGGATATAAAAGATCTCAGGGTCTATGGGAGCGGTGGGCAGGATCTCTATGTCCGAGTGGCGCGCAGCGGCGGCGGTACGTAAATTATTATCTGCATTTTCACATAAATCTTTCCTTTATTTAGACATAACCCCCTTTTTGCAACAAGATTTTTTTTTTTTAAAGGGAACACTTTTATTTGAATTAATTTTAGCTTTTATATAGTGTTTTGATAGGCCTTGTGATACAATAGGATGAATAGAATGGGTGAAAGCATAAATAAGTGAACAACTTGAGTATAAAATATCTTTAAGGAGAAAGTTTAATATGAATATATGCTATCTTTCTATTGGTGCAACAATTAGGTTCATCATGTCTTTGATCATGAATTAGTTAATTTACACAAAATAGGGGCATTTATGTACATAGCATATAATTCTTATATATTTACATATCGAATAATTTTGATATTTATATAGGTAGCATCTAAATCTTTGATATTACATCAAAAATAATGCTTTTATTAATTTTTAAAAGTGAAATGCACCTTTTCAAGCATAGAAAATGTGCTATATTTGTAAATATTAAAAATGTAGGTGTTAGATATGTAAGTGCATAAGATTTGGGTGCTATGTATGTTAATTTCCCTACAAAATATTAGGGTTAGAAATTGGGTTCTCAAATGAACTTGGATTCCCTCCATGAAGTAAGAAACACCTAATCTCTTGTAATTATCCTAACCAAAAGGAATTTGTAGGATTATTATATAGTAGAGAATATGAGTTTAGAAAAGTCTTACTTAGGTACAATAGTTTATAAGTATTAAAATAATTCTAGAATATTAAAAGAAGAATAGAGAGCTAAATGGTTCTATAAAAGTATTAAACATTGACTTCTGAAATCATCATGATTATTATTTTAAGTTGTGGATGTAATAAATAAAATCTATAGTCATCATTATAGTGATTTTAAAAACTTCAATATGATAACAATTGTTCAGCCTGTGTTATTCCAAACTTTTTTTTTATTATAAAATCAAGAAGATACAAAGCAAAAAAAAAATAAATAAATAAATAATAATCATTTGGAAATTTTACTATACATGATTATGGATTATTGGTTATTTCATATTTTGTAGAGTTTGGCGATGCAATTAATAATTAAATTTTGAGAATATGTAAGGCCTAATTGGGATCAATTTTATTTTTGTCATATTTTTTAAAAATATATTTATTTAGTGTATTTATTAAATATTTTTTATTTTTAAAAATAAATCGTATTAGATATTTTGAGTATTTTTAAAAATAATTATACAACTTTGAAAGAGGGATTAATATCTTTAGTAGAAAAAAAAAATAAGAAAATCAATTACTTCCTCAATACTAAAAATAAAATAAAATAAACTGATTTTATCTTATATTCTATTATTTTATCTTTTCTATTAATTGCATCCACCACCATGAGACAAAAATTGCATATAAACCCTTTTTTGAAAATTTTATAAAAAATTAACCATTATTTCCAAATTGGAAAATGAGATTTATATTAATTGAAAAAGAAAAAAAAATAAATCTGTCATCATTACTACAGACTTCCACAGCCACAAAATCACTCTCCTCGCAAGTCAATAACAATATATAATACTAAAAAACTATGAGGAATTATTTGACTTTCACCAACACAACATATTTTAATATCAAATCACAGTATTTTCAAAATATATAATCATTATCTCATTGATTATCTCCTCCATAAAATAAATAAAAAATATACAAAAATCTTCTCCCTTTACAATCAAGTCCTCTTTAATTTCTTCCAAACCACTCAACACCAGATGCTGACTTATAAGGGAATTAGCTGTGCTATTTCTATTTTATGAAGATATTTTGTTAGGAATATATGCATAATGTGTTCCACCCACTCTCCTCCTCCTTTGGCTATCAGCTCTAATCTTTTTTTGGAAGAGTAATATGAAAGCTTAATGCAAACCAAATAGAGAAATATATGAAGCACCATTCAACTTTGAAGACAGCTAACCTATATATTCAATTCACATGCAATTCTCTCTCTCTCTCTCTCTCTCTCTCTCTCTCTCTCTCTCTCTCTCTCTCTCTTTATATATATATATATATATATATAATTTACTAAATATCTATGATATTAGAATTGTTAGCTTGAAGTGATGTAAATTAATGTAATAAAATAAAAATATCATACAATAAAAGTAAATGGGATTAATTTAAAGAAATTATTAAGGTTCTTAAAGTAATTCATTTGATAATAAAAATGAAAAATATAATTTAACGTTAAATTCTTTACATAATATCTTTTTAAAGTTAGCACTTATTAATAATTTTTTAATTTCTTTTAATTAGATTGTAGATGACGTGTCTGATATAAATATATATATATTTACATATATCTGATATGACATATTTTTTACTATTACTAAATATTGGTGCATCATAAAACATATTAAATGGCCACAATATTTTTTTTTATTTTTTATGCTAATTAATTTCATTTATAAGGGCAAGACATTTGCTCAAACAATTGTACAATCATTTATAGTTTGCTGATGGGTTGTTTGATTTGTTCAAAGTTTTATATGATATTTAGGGGTTTATTTGTTTGAATTGTCATTTTTTTTGTTAAATTAATGTGAGATAATAGTTTTTAAAGTATTTTTTATATTTTAATTCTACTTAAATATTTTGGTGGATTTGCATACATATCACAAAATTCTTATATATTTATATATATAATACCTAAATTTTAATTTTTACATATATATAATATTCAAATCTTCAATATCACATCAAAAATATCATCATCACTCACTTTTAAAAAGTAAAATGCATCTTTTTAAATATAAAAAAAATATTTAACTTTAAATATTAGATATGTAAATACATTTTATTTAGATGATAGGCATGTAAATCTTCCTGAAGAAGGAAGTTGGGCTTTGGGCAAGTAGTGAAAATGGCCACAAGTAAATATTTAACTTTGAGTACATTCGTTGTCATTGATTCACTGTAAGGCCCATTACTTGTTGAAAACGGGCTTCAGTGTTAGACTTGTATTTGGTCTTTTTAGAAGTACTCCACTTTAATGAAAGTGCTATCTGTAATTAAAAGCCCAAACTTTAGACAAGGTTAGTTCATCCAAAATGGGTTATTCATGTATACATATCATAGCGTGTGTTTTGGGAGAATCAAATAAATAGAGTGAGAATTGACCTTGAATATTTTAGTCTCTTTGATTCGCACACATGATTAGTAAAATAATAATTCATACATTTTGAATTTTTTGTGCAGTGCTTAGAAAGAGACAAAGTAGAGAGCATTTATCACTTAAATAACTTATATTAATATATAAAAAATTATAAATGCCTTTGGCTAGGGGTGCCAAAATTGACCGCATTTAACCCGACTCAAAAAATTCTAGTTGAGTTTGAAAAAAAAATAGACCGTTTAATATTTCGAGTTGGGTTCGATTAATTCACAACCTGAAATTGACAATTTGAATTTCGAAATCATGATTGATTTTTACTCATAAACTCAATTTTGACGTAATTTTGACTTAGAATGCATATATAAATAGATCATTCAGGTTATGTTCAAGTCAATAGGGTTGACGACAGATCAGGTTCAAGTTGATGTTTTTGAAGAATTAAATAAACAGGTCGAGTTCGAGTCAAATTCAAGTACAGAATCAATCACGAATAAACACCCTTACCTTTGGTTAATAGTGGTGACATAGGATGATGGTCAACAAACCTTGAGGCATTCATGTGGCAAGTCTCATAGGAGATGAGAGAACACAAATTATGAGAGGATATATAATGAAATCAAAGGTTATGACATAGGTCTTGATGTGAAAATGGATATAATGCAAATAAGTACTATGACATTAGCCTTGATATTGTGGCCCTCGTGCATATAAAGCCAAAGGATGTGGTATAAAGCCTCAATACTTTGTTTAGGAACAATATGAACTCATTTAGTCCTGTGATTATGGTTGCAAACAAACCGAGCTAAGCGGAGTATGTGCTTGTTCGAGGTCAAGCTCATTTATCATTATCAAGCTTAAGCTCGAGTTGAGCTCGATTCGAGTTTTTAGAATGGTGTTCAAGCTTGAGCTCGTTTAAAAAAGTCTTGTTCAAGCTCGGCTTAAGTTTTTTCCCAGCTCGATTCAAAATGGGCTTATCAAGCCTATTAATGAGCAGCTCGTTTAATGAAATAAATAAGCTTTAATCGAGCTTATTCGCGAGCAGCTTGTTGATACATATAAACAAGCTATATCAATTAAAATTTATTAAGCCTAAAAATAAAATTTTAAAGGATATTGTTTACGAACAAGCCTTTATTGAGCTATAATCCTTCTTAATAGCCTATTCACGAAGTTTTAAATGATTATTCATGACCATTAATGAACCGAACAACAAGGTTGTTCATTTAGCAATCGAGTAGTTACATATGTATTCAAGCTCATTCGATTAGTTAATCGAATGAACATAAACGAGTTGTAATCGAACTGAGCCACAAGTAGCTCGATGAATGCTCCGTTTATTTGCAGCCCTACTTGTGAGGTAATAAGCACATGAGTAGAAAGTTTGAGATTTCAAAAGAACTATAACTTGATTACTCTCTAAAGAAATTGACAAAAAAAATTCATAAAAGAAAAATGAATGCACGATTTGTAGAATTTATTAACCTAGGGGCTGTTTGGATCAATTTTATTTTGTGTTTATTATTATTATTATTATATAATTTTTAAAAATATATATTTTTTGATGTGTTTTAATATTTTATTTTTAAAATTAAATAATGTTTTTGTTTTAGAAAACACTCAAAATAGCTAAAAATTAATAATAATTATCACCAAATATGTTTTAATTTAAAACAAAATATAAACATGATAAAATAAAAACATAGATCAAAAAAATAAAAAAATAAATAAAAGTGATTCCAAACAACCCTTAATTAGTCCTAAAGACGAGCTCATCATTCATCAAATGTTAACAGTAGTGATGTTAATTATCACGTAATATTAGGCAATGATAGCCAGCACTTAATATTAAGGAGATAATAATCTCCATTTAATACAATAAATATAATTTTAATATATTCTTAATATTTATCCAGTTGTCTGCTACATTTATTCAATGCCTTGAGTTTAGGATTAATACTATTGAGTCATCTTGAGAGGAATTGCACTAAGAGTTTTTCTAACTCTTGAGAGAATTTATGAACTCATTAGAGATTCCAATGAGATTTCATATGAGCTTTCCAAAGAGCTCTGTTTTGTGATCAAAATCATCTAAAAATTGATGAATATGATTGTCAAAAAAATTTATTATTTTTGAATATCTCATGATCGGTTTATTCGTCAAATATTTTATACGTAATTTATAAACTAGTTGAATATGAATAATCTTTCGTTAGACGTGTTCAGCTCAATTTAATTTGAAATAAATATTATATTATATTATAGGTGCAACCTAATTTAGCAGTACGAGTTTTTCTAATGTAAAAGATTAGCTTAAATTTAAATCTTTTCTTATAAATTTTTCGTATTAATTTTTTCGAGTTATTTTAAAATTATACGAGGCCTGCCAAACACAGTACACCCATTTATTGATGAATATGCGCTCATGTACTGCTGAGATTATTATATATTTATATATACCACTCGACAAAATTTACTTAATTGTTTATTATATTGTCCACAGTGAAGGAAAACGTTGCGTAGGTTCGAATCTAATTAGAATCAATCGAATAAATTTAATATTTTTTTAATTAACATTCTTTTAACATCCCTCTAACTAATTAAAAGATTATGGATTATTCTAATTCAAACAATTTATAATAAAATATAATTAGTGACCCTATGACTAATCAAATGATGATTGAATTTTATTATACTCTAGATGAATTCATAAGAAAAATATTAATGCATAAATGCATAATAATTATTATAGATAAAATATTATCAAAAAATTAATACAATTAATTAAGAATTCTGACACAAGTATTTGAATTAATAATTTTGAAAATCAAATAATTATGTTAATGCATAAAATTTGTATGGCATGTGCGTAGTTTTTTTTTTTAAAGAAAAGTCCTGATAGTAAACCTTCCACGAAGGTGCCCGAAATTAATCTAACGGTCAAATTAAACTTTGAAAATAAACTATGGCGGGCCCAACAATGGTGATCAGTACGGCGCTCGTTCCTAAATATCTCTTTCTCCTGCATGAGTTGAAGCAACGAGAACAATGCAGGAAATGATCAGAGAGCCGATTCATCCGACTTTCTTCTTCTTCTTCTTCTTCTTCGTCGTTTTCTCTTACGCCACAGACACCCTTACGCCATCTCATTCCCTCTCCTATGGAGAAAAACTCATCTCCGCAAACGGAACCTTTGCTCTCGGCTTCTTCACCCCACCCAAAACCGCCAATCGCTATATAGGTATTTGGTACAACAATCCGCCATTCAAACCATCGTTTAATCGCCGGAATCCCATCCCAATCTCAACGCAACGCTCAATCACTGCCGACGATGCATCTCTCCATCTCAGAACTTCCGGTAACTCCACCCCTATCTGGTCTTCCCCTTCCTTCCCCAATTCCTTCCCCAATCCCATCGCCCAACTTCTCGATACCGGTAATTTCGTCGTTAAGTCGCCCGATTCCAGCTCTATCTTATGGCAGAGCTTCGACCACCCAACAGACACCATGCTCCCAGGTATGAAGATTGGCCCAAACCTGAAAACTGGTATGGACCATAATCTCACGGCGTGGCTGAGCACCTCCGATCCATCACCGGGGAACTACACCTTGGCGATTGATCCCGTCGGCGTTCCCCAGCTGGTCACCCGCATCGCTTCCGGCAACTGGCTCTGGCGCGGCGGACCATGGAATGGTTTTGGCTTCACCGGAGCCGGCCCTAACCAACACTTCAGCATCGAAATCGACCGCGTGTTAATCCCCGGATTTAACTCCACCGAGATCTCCTACTTTTTCAACACGATCGGCGGCGCCATCTCCGCATTGAGCATCGATCAGAACGGCGAAGTCCGACGCAACGTATGGCAAGCTTCGTCCCAGAACTGGAGCCTTGGCTGGTACGCACCCTACGACACTTGTGATTTCTTTGAGCGGTGTGGCGTCAATAGCTTCTGCGACTTGGGAAGCTCGCCGATTTGCAGATGCCTCGACGGATTCGATCCTAAGAATCGGGTCAGTTGGAGCAGTGGGGACTGGTCGGATGGGTGTGTGAGAGCGGTGGCACTCACTTGCGAGGCGAATGGAACCGATGAGTTCGCTGTCCTTCGCGGAGCGAAGCAGCCGGACACGACGGAGGCGGCGGAGGATATGAGCTTGGACTTGGATGAGTGTAGGGCAAGGTGTTTGATGAATTGCTCCTGCAAAGCTTATGCGAACGCGTACTTCACCGGAGGAGGAAAAGGGTGCGTTATTTGGATGGCGGATTTAAAAGATCTCAGGGTCTATGGGAGCGGTGGGCAGGATCTCTATGTCCGAGTGGCGCGCAGCGGCGGCGGTACGTAAATTATTATCTGTATTTTTATATTTTTTTTAATACGAAATGAGCAGTGAGATAATTTTTTCTTTTTCAATACCTTATAAAAAAACAAGAAAATGGAAAATTAATATATATATATATATACACACACACACAATTTTATTCACACATATAAAACCCTAAACTAAATAATTTAAAGCCAATATAAGATACCAATCACTAAAAAAGAAAAAAAAAACAATATGTTCATGATCAAATGAATAGAGTGTTTGACAAGTTACTCATTGCTCGACTTGATTAGAGCTTGTTTATGATCATTTGATTTATTAATTGAATATTTTTTGTAAATACTCAATTGCTAAATGAACAAGCTTGAATAGCTTCCAAATATGTTCATGAACAATATCGTTTAAAGCTCATGAACAAGCTCTTCAAGGAGTTCGATTACAGCTCAATTAAAGTTATTTGTGAGCATTTTTGTTTAAACTTTTATTTTTTAGCTCATGTATATTTCTCAACAAAACTGCTCGCAAACAAGGTCGATTAAGGCTTGATTAAAGTTTGTTTATTTCATTAAACAAGCTACTTGTTAATAGACTTGATAATATAATTTAAATTGAGCTCGTGAACAAACTCGAATAGAGCTCGAACTTGATAATGGTAAGCAAGCTCAAGCTTTAGTATCCTAAAAAGCTCGAATCGAGTTTGAGCTCGATAATGATAAACAAGCTTAAACTTGAACACGCACATGCTCAATTCAGTTCGGTTCATTTGCAGCCCTAAAATCGAGCCTCACACTATTACAATTTAGTCTCTCCATGAAAGCCATCTTTGATGCATTCCCAGAATACACATCTAATAATTTACACACATAAAACGAAAAACTAAAATTTTATTCAAATATTCTATATCTAATGAAATATTATATGCCTCGGTAGTCTTATTTGTAACCTAAAAAAAATTATAACTGATATGACCCTGAAAATTCTACTTCATCAAGCAATCTAATCTCATGTCCGTTAATCTGACTCAATTAAGACTAACCGAGATCAAGTGTTTATTATCAATCGACTCTTGCGTTTATAATCAAATCGGCCCGGCTCTTCATGAATTGAATTTGATATTCAAAGCGCCACATAAATATATATTACGTAATCATTGAGTGGCGTAATGGGTAAACCTAAAAAATTTCAAGAAAAAGGTGAGCGTGCATCTAATCGAAAATCTAGATGATCACAAAGCCATCCACATCGTGACTCTTAATCTTGTTTGTCATTCATCTCTTTTATTTATTCTACCCCAGATATATATCATGTTGTTGTCGATTTTGGGATTCCATTGTCATTATCTAATATCTGATTATGTAATCCCGTTATCGGGAAAACTTGTACTCCAAAACAAATATATAGTGGAAGCTTTTTACTGGGCTAGGCCCTGTGATTTTTTTCCTCTTTTCAAAGTTTTCCACGTTAAAATTTTTGGAGTTTTCTTATTCACTCTTTAAATATGTATTGTCTTTGGATTTGTACAAGAGGCGTAAACTTTTACTCTTATAGTTTTCACGCATAGCGGTTTGATCTTTGTCGTGGAACATTATTTCATCATGCATGGCGACCATGTTTTTTCCCTTTTTTCCCATTGGGAAAACTTGTACTCCAAACAAATATATAGTGGAAGCTTTTTACTGGGTTAGGCCTTGTGGTTTTTTCCCTCTTTTCGAAGTTTTCCACGTTAAAATTTCTGGAGTTTTCTTATTCACTCTTTAAATCTCAGTGTCTTTGGATTTATGCAATGCTAAAAGAACTTTACTCTAGATTTTCAGCATCAATTGGCGTCATGGAAAACTGATTCTCATTATTTCATCATGCATGGCGACCATGTTTCCAAACAAGATCAAAACCACCATCGAGGTGGAGCATTTCAAGCTTTTAAGGAGCGCAAGCGAAGAATGAAGATTCATCAAACTTCGTTCCGATTCTTTCGAAAGCAACTCTTAATCTCAGAAGATCGTCCATGTTAATATGATAAGCATCTAATCGATTATCATCCTAAGAAACAAGTCAAAGTTGGAGAATATTTCAATATTGAGAAGAGATATAACTTTGCAAATTATGATTTTCTAATCATACCAATGGAAAAACAAGACTAAGGTTAAGGAACAACTTTAGCTACAACCACAAATGGTCAAAAGGTCATTGGTGGACTTACCACGACCTCTTCCACACTGGTTAACGTCATCGAGCAAAAACTCTAACAAACAACCTCGGATAGATCAAAACTTCGCGCATACTCCATGCAGGTTAACGTCATTGAGCAAAGACTCTGATAAACAACCTCGGATAGGTCAAAATTTTCGGATTGATTCAACATCTTTCCACAGTTAAGCGTCGCCGAAAGACTCGACAAACAATGGATAGGTCAAAAGGTCGTGGACTTCCCTCTTTCACCGCGTATTTTCATTAACACTCGACAAACAACTCGGATGGGTCAAAATCCCGATTCAATTCGACCTCTTCCACAGTTAACGCGTCGTACAGCTCGATAAACAATCCGGATGGAAATCGCCATTCATTCATATAGTTCGCGTCATTGCGCTCGACAAACAATCTGATAGGTCAAAAATAATTACCGCCATCCATCATCTGCACCATATTGCCGGTCTCGCTTTCTACACGCGGTGGCCATTCTGCTCGCCGATTCTTCTTTGCGGCCACCGTCGGCCCTGACCACCGCCGCGGCCGCCGTGGTTCATCTGCGTGCGCCGCGCCGCGATCCATGCCGCTGATTCATCCGGGTCCGGCTGTCGTGTCGATCCATTGCCGCCATATCGCCATCTCCAGGCATTCACCACCATCCGGTTATCCCCGCGATACGTTAGCCGATTCGCTACGGTGGTGTGCCAATCAAGTCGGTATCGCCCACATGCGTCCTGGCATTAGCATATCATCCGGCTCATCACGTCACGCCGATCGCCGCCATACTACGGTGCATTGCCCTCGGTGTCAGGCCGAGGTTGACGCTCTTTCGAGGAAAAATCGGTCGCCTCAAACCCCGGTCGATAAAGGCGATTAACGCTTTGAGGAAACCGAGCTCGTCGTATGAGCTCTTTTGATCGCCGGTCGGTCAGGGTAGTTGACGCCTTCTTTAGAGAAAATCGGGCCTCGCCATGAGCTACGGGTCTTGATCATCCAACCCGGTTGGTCGACAAGGCTGATTGTTGAGAGCTTTGTGAACGAGCTTTGATCGCCTCCGAACGACCTACTCTTAAGAAGAAGTGGAACACTCAAGCATATGAGGAGTGTGTCTTCTCCCTTGGAACCCCCCTGTAGGGGCAAAAAGGTCAAAAATCGCTAAAAACCGTTCAAAACTATTCAAAATCGCTCAAACAGGCGGAACGGCAGCAGTTTTCCAGCGAACCATGGGACCGTATGCATGGCGCATGAACTCTTTCAAACGCTTGTCAGCCAGCAGCGTGGCCTCGCCACCGCTCAGGCCAGCGTTTACCTCGCCGACCCACACTCCGTAGCGGCATCGGCCAGCGTCGGACTTCCTCACACGCTTCTTCAACTCGCCAGCGCGTGACCCATGGATCCGTTGGCAGTGTGACCTCACCCGTTCGAGCCGTCGACTGAAACCGACCCTTGCGACCCACTCCCATTTCTGCGCCTCCTTCCTTGGCCCATCCAGCCTTCAAAAACACGAAGCACTATAAATGTTGGATGAGTCCATAATCCAAACCTTGCGCATTGCGTACATCCGGCCGCGTCCGCATCCTCATCTTGTCTTACGTGAAGATCCTTCTCAAAATGTATGGTTAATAGGCAGTAAATTTCATTGAAGAATCTGTTATTTTCAAGTATTCGACATATATATTTTGGATGATTGAGATAATATCATCCAAAAATAGGAAACTGATATGACGAAAATTCCATTAGTTAAGACGAATCTTGATGTCAGCAATTTGATTCTAAATTAAGAGATCAAACGCTTATTATCAATCAATCTTAAACGGTGTTTATAGTCAAATCGGCGTCTTGGAGCGGATCCCAAGATCTCATAATTCGACTTCATTTGAGCATTCAAATGCACAAAATACATTATATGATTAAAGGAATCATTTTGAGCAGTCCGATGGAGAGGAGTTGTTCGGATTTTGCATGTATTTATAGAGACGTCATCCTCCATATAAATAGCCTCATTCTTAGAGGGCCAAGCAAAGAGATGAGAAGCTGAAAATCCTCTAAACACAATCGTGCCACCACTTGACGGTTGTCAACCACCGCCGCCGTGGCCGCCGATCCGTCGTCAATCTCCGTCATCATGACGACCTTCATCTGGTTTTCTTGTCATCATTTTATTTCACTTGCTATTTACAACTTAAACGTGACTATATGGCTGTTGTTCTCTGATTTTGGGATTCACATTGTTAGCCATTCTTATATACTGATTAACTGTTATCGGAAAACTCCACAAATATATGAAAGTTTTTTTCTTTAGCGTGGTTTCCTCTTTTTGAGGTTTTCACATTAAAATTTCTAGAGTTTTCTTGACTCTTTAAATATCACGTGTGTCTTTGGATTTAACAAAGGCTAAGGTAAACTTTACTCTTATGGTTTTCAGTGATAACAAAAAACTTTTCAAAATCTGTAAAAGTTTACTCGAATAGTAGGTTTCAATACATTCTATATGACTTCCAGATTCAGCAGTTTTCCATTAGCAATAGACGAATTCAGCTTGCCGATAAGAAATTTAGGGAGAGCCCCGAAGTAAGGTAACAGTGAAAAGAGATAATGGCGGGACACAGAGGCAATACAAGGAGGCAGTAATAATGGGAGCAAGAAAATGGCAATGCATGCCATGTAGTAATGGCAATTAGAAGTTGGACAATAACATTAATACGGGGATGACAACAAATGTTAAGAAATAAGAGCGATGAACAATGAAAGAAAGAAAGAGAATAATACAGAAATTATGCGAAAAATTCTAGAGGAAAAACAAAAATGATGAGCAAAAGAGTAGATTTCATTATATTGAAAAGAAAAAAATTAGAAGTGGAGATCACATAAGATCGACCTAAATAAATAATTGCATAATTGTATAAAAAGAGGAGGTATTTATAGACTTCTACAAGATTTCTTATAAGAAATATACTTATTGAGGGGATTGATGAAAGCAAGAGGACACAGATTGCAATCTAAATATAATAATAATCATAACAATGAAAGAATAAATCAAAATGATATGGATGGACACACAGTAGTTTGTTGATTGTTGATAAGATAAATAAGCGATTGAATTAAGCAAGTTTATAGAACCATGTTAAATCCAAATGAATTGACAATAAAGTATGAGGGTAGTCTCATTGCAAAAGGATTCATAGAAAAATTGCATATTGAATTTCATAATACTCTTGATCGAATTGTAGGTTTGAAACAATTAAAACTTAAACTGCATTTGCAATGCCAATAGAATGAGATATACCTCTGAATTAGGTGTAAACTCAACATTCCTAAATGAAGTTCTTAAAGAAATTATTTATGTGAAATAAATCACAAGGATTTTAGATAAAATGAGAAGAAATAAAGCCTATAACTTAAATTAAAGAAAGTTTTATGTGAAGTGACATGAGTTTTCTAGAATGATATTGTGAAATCGACAAATATCTTATTGAATCTCAATTTATAATGAGAAAAACCAAGTAATTTTATGATAAGCAGGGGTAGTTTATACTCATAGTACATCATACATTGATGATATCCTCTCCATGAGAAGTAATGAAGACATGTTCAGAGTTTTTCAAAAAGATTTGCAATCGTTATATTACTTTTTCAGCATTGAATGTTTGTTAGCGAAGGATGAGATATTGAAGCATAAAAAAATATTTTTAAGAGATTAAAAATGTTTCCATCATCATCATTAGGCTTATTCCAATTTTTTGGGCAGGCTTTATGAAATCCCATTCCACATTTGTAATTTTTTATACTCCATGAGGTGTTAACCTACTTCTTGCACTACATATTTTCAAAAATACTTGCAAGTTCAAATTATATGGCTGCAAAATCATATTAGCGTCATTGATGCCGAATGAAAAAGATGCAATCATGATATTTGGCCTTGTAGTATTTGCCTACAAGGCCAAATATCATGATTGCATCTAAGTTTTCTCCCAAGATATACACAAAATTCATGTTAGCTCCATTATGCATGTATTTTGGTAAATAGTAATAATCTATAGACGTTTCAAAGTTAATATTTACAAATTGGTTATCTTGATGACATGATGAGCACATCACATAAAATATTTTCTCCTGTTAGCCTTATTAGTGTCTCATTAAGTACCAGAATGTTTAGCATTATCATCAATAGAAGCAGCATATGTGGCAGCATCAAAAGAAGCTTTACTAGCAATAAGTTTCTATGAACATTATGGAAGACATTGAAAAACAAGTCATAACAACATCTATGATAATAACTCAGCCACTGGAATTCGCAACAACCCAAAATCAATCATCAGCATATTATAATCAAATCTCACTTTATAATTGAAGTCATTGATGATGGAAAGATCAAGGCGTAAAAAGTGCGATCGACAGACATATTTACAATGGTGCTATATAAAGATAAATCAATGTATCTTATATGGTTAATGGTAGATGCCAAAAAATAAAAAAATCACTGAATGAACAGGACTGTTCTTCTTTAGAAATGTATAAATGATACATACGAAGGTTTCAAAGCTTAAGAATTTTAGATAATATCCTGTAATCTTCTTGCTATCTGAATGTGTTAGTACCATTTTGTTTAGCAAGAAGGAAGTCAATGAGGGGGGCTTCACTTATAAATAGGGGTGGCGCCATCCTTCTTTGTAAGACAATATAAGAGGATTGCATGAGCTGTTGAAGAAGCTCTTTTCCTGAAAGCTCCTACTCTTCCAATTTCTTTTTTTTTTTAATCCTTAAAAGCTCATTCAGACGTTCTCATCTCCTAAATGTTGGTAACCTTCTAAATTCATATGCACATTTTACTGATTTTATGTTATTACAACATTTTTTGAATGGCAGGGAGAAAGAAAAAAGTATGGGTTTCTGCCGTCACAGCAGTAGTTGTTGTGCTGTTCCTTTTGATAATTTTGTTTGGCGCCTTGATGAAATGGAGAAGGAGACGCAGAAGTAAGTTTCTTAATTATTCTAGTTATTATTTTATTGATTTATATCTCAACCGAACTAAACTTTCATTTATTCAAATCAGATTTTTACAACGAACAATCATCCTCTCTAAACCAGGGTGATATAATTATGCACAAAATTGAAACTTGTGACGGGAATTCTGAAATATCATTATTTCAGTTTACTCACGTGGTGAGTGCCACAAACAATTTTTCGGATATCAACAAGCTTGGAGAAGGTGGCTTTGGGCCTGTTTATAAGGTAACGTGTGTATATATATATATATAAGTATAAAAACACTTTAATACATTGTGATATTGATATTTAATGTGCAAATGTTCTTATAATGGATATAACTTCAGGGAAAATTACCAGGGGGACAAGATGTAGCGATCAAAAGGCTATCGGCAAGATCAGGGCAAGGATTAGAGGAGTTCAAAAATGAAATTATGTTTTTGTATTGTATATGAGTTTCTTGATTTGGTAAGTTCTCAGTATATGAAGAAAGAATTTCATTGGTAATGAAAATAATTTCTATTTTTATCTTTTTTTTAATGGAATAGGCATTTATAATTTATTTATTTTTAACATTCCTCAAAGTGCTAATTAAGTTAGATCATTTGCAGATGTTGAACAAGGATTAAAGCTAGATTGGAGAAGACGTTTTCAAATAATAGAAGGAATAGCTCAGGGGCTTCTTTATCTTCATAAACACTCCAGATTAAGAGTCATTCATCGAGACTTAAAGGCAAGCAACATTCTCTTGGATGGCGATATGAACCCCAAAATCTCAGATTTTGGCATGGCAAGAATTTTCGATGCTAATGTAACCCAAGCAAATACTAGAAGGATTGTCGGAACCTAGTAAGTATATTAATCACATCTCCATTATTTTAAAATGAAATTTAACATTTATAACATTATGAAATCTAATAAGTTCTAATTGTTACATATTTTAGTGGATACATGTCTCCAGAATATGCTTTCAAGGGTCTCTTCTCCATTAAGTCCGATGTATTCAGCTTCGGAGTGCTCCTTCTCGAGATTGTGAGCGGAAAGAGAAATTTTGGATTTCATGAATATGGCCATTCATGTAATCTTCTCGCTTACGTGAGTAAAACATCCTAATTTGTTCATCTTAGAAGTGCATTAATAAAGAGTTTGAAAATTAAATCAATTTCACCTCTTTTCTTATTAAGGCTTGGGATTTATGGAAAGATGGGTCTTGGGTTGACCTGGTGGACCCTGCATTAGACAACCAATTTAATCTCGATGAGGTGAAAAAATGCATTTATGTAGCTCTTCTATGCGTACAAGAGAGCCCAGATGATCGCCCTGATATGTCCGATGTAATCACCATGCTTAGCAATGAAAATTTATTCTTCCATAATGTTAAGCAACCTGCTTTTTTCACTATGAAAAATGCTTCAGATTCTAGAAGGCCATTCAATTTGGATGTATATAACTCTTTTAATGCTCCTTCCATTTCACTTGTTGCAGGCCGCTAACACTAATCTCTTTGTTATGTAAATAAAATACAAATTTGATTGACAGGATGCAGTTGTTTCAGTGTGACTGATATTTTCTCAGTTATGATAGGTATTTTTCCTTTTTTTTTTTTTTAAATTTTCTTTTTCTTAGGCTTCTGCTTGTAAATTAATTATGAAATGTTGTTTTTAGTCCAAACGTCTAAGCAATTCTATGAAACATTTCAGGAGTACATTTATGAATATTTGGAGGTTATTGAATGCAATATTTTATTTATGCTATCCAAATGTTTTTTATTTGAAGGGCATCAACTCATGTAACATAAACAGTAACTATTAAGTATAACCAATCTTCAAATCTTATTCTCTCTCTCTCTCTCTCTCTCTCTCTCTCTCTCTCTCTCTCTCTCTCTCTATATATATATATATATATATATATATATATATATATATATATATATTTGTGTGTGAAAAAGTTGAACAATAACTTTCATATAACAGATTTATGGTACGTTTGGGACAGTTTTTTGGCTATTTTTTTTTTTTTTTTTTAGAAAATAGCCATAAAATAAAGCAGTTTTCTTTGGCTACTATTAATTTTTTGGCTGCTTTTCGGAAAATTTTGTGATGAAAATATTATTTTGAGAACTAGAGTTATTAATGATTTTATTGGAAATGTTAATTTTTTTCAAATAGAAAATATTTATAAAACACATAGCTTTTCAAAAAGTTTCTACAAAGAACTTTAAAACCAACTTTTCAAAAAGCTAAAATTGCCACAAACAAACCCTTAGTCATTTTGATCACATTTTTTAAACAGTAAAAAAGGTTATAGCAATACAAAATGTGATAAAAATATGAAAAACAAAATAATAAAAATGCTACCTTAAATGAATTCTTATATAAGTTAAAAAACACAAATCATGATTAAAAAAATCATGCGTTTTCCCCATTAAGAAGTGTAAGTTTTTTATTTTAATTCATTGGTTGGTGCACAATATGAAATGCCAATTTTATATATTTTTTTCCTTAGTAAATGATGATCTCTTCAGAATCTTGAATGACATGAATATAAAAGAAAACTAGTACAAACAACTCAAATCTAATATTTCAAATATACTATTCATGCTTCTTCTTCTAAATTCATTCGATATTGTGAATCATATCATATAATAATAATCAAAATCTTATCTTCGCTTGAATTGGCCATAGATCGGATCAAATTAGATCAAAATTTGATCAAAAATTATTTTATTACCTCTGTGCCTCCATCGCCATAGCACCAAGATGAAAATCAAAGCTAGCAGTAACAACAGAATTGCTACTGCTAACACAAAAATCCAAGTTCTTCTTTTCCTCCCTGCTGCTATTCATAAAAATTGTCAATCTGATGATTTATGAGTTGGATAATTAGTCAAGTTTATTTGAAATTTTATTATTTAAACATCTATGAAGGTGATAGATATTTTAATGTTTAAAGAGTTAGAAATTTAATTTACAGTTTGTTTGAGCACTATAAAAAAAAAAAATCAACAATAATAAGATTTAGTATTATTTGATTAGTACGAATGATCTAACCAAATTTCACATTGGCCCAACTCCTAAGAAATTATATTCAAACAATATTAAAAAGAATGTCAAGAGTAAGCATAAATAAATCATAATTTAATCTTTATTTGGTGTAGCCAATATCAGGTTTAGATTTGGATCCTGAAATTTTAAACTATTGAAGTAAGCTTGCATTTAAATTACTTGAAATAACAACCATGGCAAGAGACATTTAATCAATTCTTATATCAACTGTAGCTTATGAGTCAATATTTTGTATGATAAAAAAATAATTAACCCGACACAGGATGCTTGCTAAACTCAAGGATAATTCTTTCATTGACGTGCTAAAGGTTTTTCTGTAGGTATTTAAACTCTAATTATTTTTTTGTTTATATAAACTTATGACATAATTTTGCCACAAAATATTGCTAAAATTAATACAAAATTTATTAAGACCAAGTATTGATGATAGAGATGATAAGATTTATATTGAAATTCATAATGCAAATATTAATAATTATTATTTAATATTTCAGGCAGATGATATATTTGTTTATATATTTTATCATTTTATAATAATTTTATCTCTATGTAAGTGAAGATTGAAGAGTTATGACTTTTAGATCATCAATATAAAATCAAAATATTAAATATTTTTCTCTATTATCATAAAAATTCTAAAAATATAATAATTGATATGACACTTAAAATACTATTAGTCGAAGCACGAATCTTGATGTTAAAAGCAAGTCGATCAAGTTAAACCGGTCGAGATCAAGCTCTTAAAATATCTTTGAAACTTTGGGATATCGCTTAAACCCTAAATAGCTCTCAAATATGAAGTATCGAGCCGCCTCGACGAAATGGTTCCAACTACAAGCCAAAGATCTTACAATTGACTTTTGAGCATTCAAATGCACAAAATACATCATATGATCAAGGGAATCATCATAGCCGTCAGATGGAGAGAGTGGTTCGATTTTGCATGTATTTGAGGACACCCTCCTCTATAAATAGCCTCATTTCTCATGAGGAGGCGTGAAGGAGAAGGAGGCCAAGTGAGAAGGAGGCAAGCAAGAGAGAGGAGAGAGCTCTAAAGATCCTCTAAGACAATCGTGTGCCACATGGTTGCCAACCACCGCCGCCATCACCGCCACCCGATCCTCGCGCCATCGACCATTATTGCGGTCATCATCACCGACCACTATCGGTCATCAACGCCAACATCGTCGTTAACATCGCTGCCGACAACGCCGTCATTGTTGCCGACATCGCCGCTAACATCGCCGTTAACTTCGCCGTTAACTTCGGCCAACATTGTCATTAGCAATTGTTGTCCATTTCTCATATACTTTGTAATCCCAGACGGAAGATCTTGTACTCAAAACGATACATAGTGGAAGCTTTTACTTGCCAGCTGGTTTTTCTTCTTTTTGAGATTTTCCATGTTAAAATTTCTGGAGTCTTCTTGTTCACTCTTTAAATACCTGTGTGTGTGCTGGATTTTTCAACGAAGCTAAGGCAAAAACTTTTACTCTACCACAACTGGTTTTCTAGCACGCAACAGTTTGGTGTCATCTGTGGGAAACTGATTCCCATTATTTCATCTTGTATGACGACCAAGTTTCCCAACAAGATCAAAACCACCATCGAGGTGGAGCATTTCAAGCTTTTAAGGAGCGCAAGCAAGAATGAAAATTCATCAAACTTCGTCCCTTCATATTTTGTCAAAAACTGGGGGGCAACTCTTAATCTCAGAAGATCGCCCATGCTAAGCATCTAATCGATTACCATCTTAAGAAACAAGTCAAAGTTGGAGAATATTTTTCAATTATACTTATGGAAAAACAAGACCAAGGTTAAGAAGAAACTTTGGCTATAAGCTCAAATAAATGTTTCAATACGACCTCTTCCATACAGGTTAACGACATAGCAAAGACTCGACAAACAACCCAGATAGGTCAAAAGGTCCACTTCATAATGCACCTCTTCCACATAGTTAACTCGTAACACCCTAACAAACAATCTTGATAGTAAAAAATCCTCAACTGATTCAATTCAACCTCTTCCATGTTAACGCTATCGAGCAAAGACTCGACAAAACAACCTCGGATAGTCAAAATCCTCGGATTTGATTCAACCTCTTCCACACAACGCCATCGAAGACTCGCAAACAACCTTGATAGGTCAAAATCCTCGGATTCAATTCAACCTCTTCCATATGTTAACGCAACGAGCAAAGACTCGACAACCTGGATAGGTCAAAATCCGATTCAATTCAACCTCTTCCATAAAGACTTTCATCTGTAACACCCAAACAACCTGATACAAAATCCTCAAAGATTCAATTCCCCACATGTGTTAACTTCATCTGCAACTGACAAATAACCTCTGATGGGTCAAAATTCTAATTCAACCTCTTCCATACAGGTCAACATCATCGAGCAAAGACTCTGACAAACAATCTCGGATAGGTCAAAAATCCTCAGCGAATTCAATTCAACCTCTTCCATACAAACAACATCATAGCAAAGACTCTAAACAACCTCTGATAGTCAAAATCCTCGCCGATTCGATTCAACCTCTTCCACAGTGTTAATGGTCGCAAAAGACTCGACAAACAACCTCGGATTAAAAATCCTTGATTCAAACCTCTTCCATACAGTTAATCACATCGAAGAAAGACTGACAAAACAACCTTGATAGTCAAAAATCCTCGGATTTGATTCAACCTCTTCCACACGTTAACGCCATCGAAAGCAAAGACTCCGGCAAACAACTGGATATGTCAAAATTCGCCGATTTAATTCAACCTCTTCCATGTGTTAACGCCATCTGCAACACTGGCAAATAACCTCCTGATGGGTCAAATCTCCGGATTCTAATTCAACATCTTCCACACAGGTTAACTTTATCGGGTAACCCTAACAAACAACCCCGAATAAAAATCCTCGGATTCTAATTCAACCTTCCAATACGGGTTAACGCCATCGCACACTGACAAACAACCCTGATCAATCACGGATTCTAATTCATCCTCTTCCATACAGCAAAGACGACAAACAACACCGGATAGTCAAAATCCTCGAATTGATTCAACCTCTTCCACAAGTTAACGCCATCGAGCAAAGACTCGACAACCAACCGGATAGGTCAAAATTCTCCGGATTGATTCAACCTCTTCCATACGTTAACGCCATCGAGCAAAGACTCTAACAAACAACCCGGATAAAAAATTAATTGATTCAACATCTTCCATAGGTTAAGTCGCCATCGAAAAGACTTCATAAACAACCGGATAGGTCTAAATTTCTCGGCCGATTCTCAACCTCTTCCAGGTTAACGCGTCGTAACACTCGACAAACAACCTCGGATGGGTCAAAATCTCGCCGATTAATTCAACATCTTCACCGTGATAAGCCATCTAACACTCTAACAAACATCCCCGGATAGGTCAAAAATCCTCATCGTCCCATCCCGCATACTACCGTGCTCACCGCTGACTACCGCCGCCAGCGATGCGGCCACCCGCTGATGCTAACATCGCATTCCGCCGCCGACTTTTATGCGTACCGCTGACTATCGCGGCAATCGGCATTACCACCATCGCTGCGTCATCCTCGCTGACCACTGATTAATTGCCGCACTGCCGACTATGCCGCTATGCTGCCGCTGACCACCCTTGCCGGCCGCAACCACTGTGCCGGCCACCGCCGGTCACCTCCATCGATTACCGTTATCGGTCACGCTGGCGATTGCTGCCGGCTACCGCTGCCCCATCGCCGCTAACACTGCCGCTTCGCCAGCTGCCCAGCCGCAACTAGCCGGGCAATCTCCGCTGGTCACCACCATCGTCGCTGGTCACCACCATCGCCGGAATATCTGTCTGCGCTGATGCAGAAGTGCCTGAAATGTCAGTATCCTTGTATCTGTTGTTAGAGATATGCATGTTCCACCTCAGCTCCACGCACAACTGCTCATAATCGTCGATGTCTTTCTGAATTATGTGTCATCACCTCTACCGAAATAACGTTGAAATATATCCTCAGTGTTCAAGATGTGCTCACGTTGCAAATAAAGTAAATTTATATCATGGTTTCGATGTTACAAGGAAAAGAAAATTGTTCGTCTGCGGGCACCAGCGCTCCACGATGTGCTCACGCTGCAAGGATCATCGCAACATCCTGTAGTGTGATCATCATCTCACCAGTGGCCAAGTGGAATGTGTTCGTCACGAGCACCGCCTCCAATGTCCAAGTGATGATCTAGCAATATCGCATCCGGGATACAAATAAATCTCAAGACACCCATGAATCTGGGACAACGCCATTCCCTAAACATCAACAAGTGCACAACCGCCAAGACCAAAACGCAACTACAACAGTATGCTGCGTATATGTATAACAACTACATACATACGAAGCCTCACAAATTACTTAGAAAAAAATTGACAATCAGATGCGCTCTGCTACACGAGCACGCTATCTAGTGAGCACATCCGGTGGTGGATCAGTCCTCAACCTCTCTCTGGTCATCTCTCCTCCCCGGGGAGGGGAGCTTCATCGTCGGACATCTTTGTCTGTTATAATTGCAACAACGAACAGAGTCAGATTAAAATAAAAACATTTTATTGCAACAACCAACAGAGTTTTCTTGTTGCCTTTCTAGAGTTGTAGCTGCATTAAGACATTTCATGAAAAGGGAAACTATATTATAGTACACTGCTGTAATCAAGGCTTGAATTGGTAAACCATGTGCACGTTTAAGCACTCCATTGAAGCACTCAGCTGCATTTGTCGTCACCGTACCATACATGTAGCCATCATCATGAGTTTGAGACCACTGTTGAACATCCCTTGAAACTAGCCACTTGTATGCCTCCTGCTTAATATTATCAAGGTCTGTCATGTACCTTTTAAAAATTCATATATCGTCTGTGTTTCTTGTGACGTACATTTTTTGACATATGAAGTCAACATCAGCTATGCCGAGTTGTCGTATAGCTCTTTTAAAGTTCTCCCTCAAATGGCACAGACATAAGCGATGTGCAGCACAGGGAAAGATCTCCCTGCAGCCACGCACAAGACGTGCATGTCTATCTAAGATAAGGCAGAGATCACTCCTCGTAGACACTAATGGGATCAAGTCCTGTAAAGCGTGTAGAAACTAAATCCATGACTCTATGCACTCTGATTCCACAACTGCGAAGGCTAGGGAACAATCGTTGTTTCGATCAACCACACCAAGTACGCTCTGCACTTACCCAGGTGAAAAGTCCCATCAAGACATAAAGCTGGGCGACAATACTGCCAACCTCAGACACGGCTCGAGCGACCATATGCCATTGAAATCTGATTCTCGTGTGGAGTGTACCGATATCTTGAACTGCATAGATGCACAAACAACAGCCATAAATTTTTCCAATGATCTGTAAGATTCCTCCCAACTGCCAAAAATTGCCTTAACCGTTTTTCGACGTGCATCCCATGCCTTCATATAAGACACTCTTATGTTAAACTTAGACTTGATAAGACCTATAATCTCTCTGGGCTTCAGATCCAGCTGACGCCTAACTACAGGTTGGATGAAGTAATTGATGATGTGATTGCTCGTGTCGGCATTAAGAATATAATGAGTACAGCTATGAGGTGAGCTCTTGAACCAATCCTCTAAGCACCACCCAACCTCTTAACGAAAGGCATGTACATAAACATGGTCTACTGCGGTAATGGATGCACAATACAGTGAATTTTGATTGGTTTGAAGCATATATGACATACTCAATATTGTTTATAATTGACCAACCTTGAACAGCAATTGTAACTGCTTCTTATCATAAAAACACATAACTTCAACCAATTCATCTGGGATGCAGTTCTCCTTTTCAAAGAATGAATCATCTGATGGGCCATCAAATGCAAGGTCTTCATCCCATTCTCTAGTGGTTTGAGCACTACGCATGTAGTCATTATTACGTATCAAATGCTCCTCAGTATGACTTGTTCTCATAGAGTAATTGACAATCAAATCTCTAATCATATGAGATGGTTCTGTTGCCCTTAAATCAGCCCGCTCCGAGTCACTATCATCGCCGTCATCATCATCGCTACTATCTCCACTGGGCATAGTTTCATATTCAACATCCTAATCAGATGGTGGGTTCGCTTCATTACCTTTTGGGTCAGCCATATGAGGAGAACTTGTGCCAGCAAAATATTCATTTTCTCTTGCTACAGACCCATACAATTTCACATGAGTATTAAGCTGAGAAGGTGGTGTGATGTAATCAGTGATGATTCCAGCTCTCTGACAGTCAACTATATTGTTAACCTCCATATCTTCACATGGGAGTTCCTCAACTTCGACATATACCACAATAGGTTGCGCACATGCTGCATTAATTATAGCTTCACATACTTCTTCATCGTTAATATGTGTTGCAATAAATCCATCTCTAATAGGAAAACGACCCACCAGATTAACAGAGAACTTTGATGGATCTAGCTTCAACGACATCATTACTCTTTTCTGTAATTCCTCAAATTTAATCTGTCATGAGATTTGGACTGGACGATTTCTCCCACCAATATATGTTGGAATGAACTCGTCGTTTACTCTGAGTTCAGCACAATAATAAAGAACTATACAAACAATATCTGAACTCATCACTAACTAGTAATAACGAAACACCAGTATCTGAACTGCTACCTAATACGCAGAAAAAGGCTTGCATTAATAGATGATAAAGAAGATTGAAAAAATCACACATTCCTAAAAGACAACTTAATCTTGAGACAATCACTCAATCTTAATATGTGAAATCAACATGGAGTTTGATCTTCAAACGATCACACAATCCTAAAAGAAAACATGATGCCTCTCATAATTATCAGATTATTTCAGTATAACAAATAAAATCCAAATACTGGAATATCACAATAATCAATTTGTGTGACGACACACTTATAAAAACCAATCAGTTTCTTTTGCATTTTTCAAATCGACATCTCAACTATGTTGTATTAGTAATCCTATAACAACTACGTACTTCATTTGCAAAAAAATATCACGCACAAAAATATTCACCAAAAAAGATCACGCACAGAATAAACTTTTTCAAAAAAAAAAACACCACATATGCGCCTAATCCAACTAAAGAGCTTGATAACACCTAATTAAACTACACATACACACTTAATCAAGCAAAAAAAATTGTGCACAAATTAAGATCCTCTAAAAAAAATAAAAATATCACATACAAAATGAGATCCAATACAAACTTCCTATGAGAATCATAATAATTAGCTTACACATATAAAATAAACTCATATAATTCAAAATCTAACAAATTTTTTTCGTTTAGGATTAGAAATACCTAAATTAGCAGAAAAAATCAACAAAAACCCCTGCGAGCTCCTTTTTTACCGGCAGCGAGCTTCTCTGGCCGGTAGCAAGCAATTTTTGGCCGGCGGCAACAAATCTGGCCGGCGACTGGCGAATGCTGCAGGGGATCGGGATGGAGAACAGGAAAACCGAGAGTTGCGAGCGAATGTAGCTCTCGGATTTTCGTTCGGCCTTAATAATCTGAAGATGAGCCAGTCGCCCGTTGACTGGACTACTAGACCTATTTTAAATTTTTTTTTAAACTGCCTAGTTACTTAATTAAATTAATAATCAGACTTAATTTAAAAATTTAGCGGACCAGAGATCATGAGAGATTGAAATTTGGAAGGAGACAGAGGGAGACTGTGGCATAGGTTTTCGTGAACGAGCCGAGCGGATGAAAGACGGGGAGAGGAGTTGTGCGCGAGTTCTGCATTCGTGTAGTGTGAGACGAAGGAGAGAAGGGAGATGAGTTGTGCGCGAGTTCTGCGTGCATGCAGTATGAGATAGAGCACGGGAGGGAGACGAGGGGCTGAGAGCTCGAGATTTGGAACAGGAGACGGGTCATGCCCGAATGAGGGATGGGGAGGGAGGTGACCGGCGGCCTTGGGATTACATATCACATTATTTTTAATTATGTATTTTAAAATATAATATTTAGAATTTAATATATATATATATATATATATTTATCAATGAATGATCTAACCAAATTAGTATCATTTGATTTGTATGAATGATCTAACCAAATTTCACATTGACCCAACTCCAATGAAATTATATTCAAACAATATTAAAAAGAATGTCAAGAGTAAGCATAAATAAATCATAACTTAATCTTTATTTGGTGAAGCCAATATCAGGTTTAGATTTGGATCCTGAAATTTTAAATTATTGAAGTAAGCTTGCATTTAAATTACTTGAAATAACAACCACGGCAAGAGACATTTAATCAATTCTTATATTAACTGTAGCTTATGAGACAACATTTAGTATGATAAAAAAATAATTAACCCGACACACGATGCTTGCTAAACTCAAGGATAATTCTGTCATTGACGTGCTAAAGGTTTTTTTAAACTCTAATTATTTTTTTGATTATATAAACTTATGACATAATTTTGCCACAAAATATTGCTAAAATTAGTACAAAATTTATTAAGACCAAGTATTGATGATAGAGCTGATAAGATTTATATTGAAATTCATAATGCAAATATTAATAATTATTATTTAATACATCAGGCAGATGATATATTTGTTTATATTTTTTTATCATTTTATAATAATTTTATCTCTATGTAAGTGAAGATTGAAGAGTTATGACTTTTAGATCATAAATATAAAATCAAAATATTAAATATTTTTTCTTTATTATCATAAAAATTCTAAAAATACAATAATTTTATTCTAAATTATTTGAAATTAAAACACAAATAAAATAACAATATGTATGTACCGTTACGTCCGTCGACAGATGACCACACCCGGCCGAAGAGTTCCTGCTGATCGCCACTTGTGGAGACTTCAGGATATTTAAATTCCACTTGAGCGGCCAGCTCACTGCAATTCCCACTGCAAACAATCGCATCAGCCTCACTTGAATAAAGTTCCAATCTCCAATCTATCGCCGCCTCCGTCATGTCCGACAGGTTTGAGTAAATCGCCGCTATGAAATCATCATCGGCTCCATGCAGCTCGAATGCAAGCGCCGCCGCTCTCACACATCCATCTGACCAATTTCCCCGTCTCCAACTCGGGTCGCAGGTGGTGGTGGTTCCGCACGCTGGAAAGGAGTCGCAAATCGCAATCATCTTTCGGCACAAAGCAGTCGACATCCCATTTCTTCAATGACGCTAATGCATATTCCCCCGGCGAATCGGAAGGGCTCAACCACGATGCGAGACTGCAGCCCGTGCCAATTTTTAGAGTATAACTAAACCTCATCCAGCGGAGCAAGGTATCAATCGGGTAGTCGAACCTCTGCCATGAGATGGAGTTGGAATTGGGCGATTCCACGACCAAAGTACCGGAGAGAAGTTGGGCGATGGGATTGGGGATGAATCGGGAAAAGAAGGGAAAACCAGAAGGGAGCTGAGTTACCAGAAGTCATGAGACGTAGAGACTCGTTTTGACCGATTACTGAGGATGTTGAATCTCGATTGGAGATGGGATTCCGGCGATTGGCGACCCAGACGCAGGTGTGGACGGTGAGATTGTGGTACCAAATGTCGAGATAGCGGCTGGTGGTGTCGGGAGGGGTGAAGAAGTTGAGGGCTAAATTTTCGTTTGCGGAGATGAGGGTTTCACCATTGGATAGGGGATGAGATGAAGTAGGGGTATCAATGGCGGAGAAGATGGAGAAGAAGAAGGTGAAAAAGAGATCAGATGTGAAAGACTGGAATGGAAGCCGAGAGTAACCTACCTGATGGTAGAGTTGCCTCTCGTATTCCGTCGTTTGTACAAAAGGAATGCCGGAGAAGGGAGATATGAGAGAGTAGATAAGATCGAGGTTGAGAGTTTCTTGCAGCTTGTTGTGGGTGAGGGCTGTGCTATTTGGAGCTGCCGACGGCTACTAGATGTTGAGACAGGAGAGATGAGGAGTTGAAGTTTTGGAGCGGTTCAGAGGGGAGATGGGGCTTACGGTTTGAGGGAGACGGATAAGAATCAGCGAGGTTGTACTGGAGACGGGCTGGGTATGGTAACGGGATGAAGAAGGGGCACCATAGTCAGAACCGAGAGGAACCTGCCTGATGGCAGAGTTACCTCTCGGTTACGGCAAGGGGATGCCCGAATTACGGCTCGTCGATGGTGAAGATGAAGATTTGGAGTAGCGATTGAGGCTTACGATGAAGCTCGGTCGATGATGTGAGGAAAGATTGGAGGAATAAATACTTGTGGCTTGAAGACGAGAGTCGGTATCGATAAAAGAAGAAAAAACTAAAAAGAAAACCGACTACGCGGTAACGCGGAACTCGTATTCGGAGAAAAGAAAAAAAAAAGATTTTATTATTATTATTTTTTTTTTGGAAAAGATGAGGGCAAGGCCCAATATATTCCAAAGTAAATAAAAGTTGCAATGGAGAAAAAGTGACCAAAAAGATTTAGAAGGATCAAACAAAGCATGAGGTTATCACCTCAACAGAAAAAGGAAACATGAAAACAGCCTCCTTCCAGTTACAAGACTACAAACTGCATATGACGAGGAACCACCTCAAATAAAAGGGTAATCAGAGAAGAGATTCAAGCCTCTTACAAAAAATCAGCTGCACAACAATAGGATACCACTTAATAACAGAAACAACATAATTCTAATTGCACATCAACACAATGAATAATAGAGAATAGTGGACTCAGATATAATGATCAATTAGTTAAGCGAAGAACGATCCCGCATCCATTAGATAGACACCAGATCAATAGAAAATCAACAGCAACAGTAATTAGAATTATAAATGTCATCCAGGTTGCCATGAAGGCCCCCTAAAGGGGAGATGAGACATTAAGACACATTTCCAATTATCATCATCGTCCACTCAAGATTAGGATCAAATAGTTATGGAGGTTTATAATTTCTCCACTTATGAAGCAGCTCCTGAACATGGCTTGGCTAAGTTGGCTTAATTAAATTATGCTCTCTGAAGCTTTTTAGCCTCTCCAGAGTGATAGAAAAATTTAGCTGTAAAAGAGCAGATTTTCTTAATAATACCATCATGAATAGCCATAGAACGAAACCAGTATGATAAATAGCTGTTTATAGATAATCTTATAAGTTGTAATCTTCCACCTAAAGAGAGGAATTTACTTTTCTATCCAGCCATCCACACATGAAGTCTATCAAAAAGTGGAGTGAAATGTGCCATCTTAATTGGTCCTTTGATAAGAGGTAATCCTAAATATTTGAAGGGAAATGTTCCCAACCGAATGCCCAGAACATTGGGGAAGTCTTCCTCCCTTCTACTAGAGAGGCATATATAAGATTTAGAATAGTTTACTTCTAGTCCCAAATATGTTTTAAGAGATTGAAGTATGATTTTAAGAGTGCGGAGTGTGGAGTGATTAACATTACTCATCACTAAAAGGTCATCAGCAAACAATAAGTGGGAGGAATACTGACCAGCTATAGTAATAGGGTTGTAAAGCCCTTTGTTAATTTCATTCTCTATAATGCAAGAGAAAGTGTCCATGGAAATTGTAAAGATGAAGGGGGATAGTGGACAACCTTGCCTAAGACCATTAGAAGAGAAGAAATATCCAGTAATATTTCCATTTAGCACAATAGAAAAAGATATATCTGAAATACATGCCTCCACCCAAGTAGTAAATCTCTTAGGAAATCCTTTATCAAGCAATCTATGAATCAAGGATTTTCTATTAATTTTATCAAATGCTTTTTTCAAGTCGATTTTGGCAAGAAAGTAAGAGTTACTAGAATGGATGGAGAACTCATTGCATATCTCAAAAGCCATAGCCAGGTTGTCAACAATATCTCTTCCTTTAATAAAAGCAGATTGAGCTTGATTAATGATAGATGATAGAAATCTCTTCATTCTAGTAGCAAGAATTTTGGCTACCACCTTGTAAAATGTGTTGCATAAGGAGATAGGTCGGTAATCTTCAATTCTATTTGAGTGCTTCACCTTTGGAATGAGTGTTAATAGTGTATGCTTGAAATAGTTAGACAGCCTAGAATTCTTAAAAAAGAAATAAACAGCATTATAAATGACTTTCCAGTGATTTCTCAAGATTCAGTAAAAAACTTTGAGTTAAAACCATCCGGCCCCGGTGACTTATTCTCACTAATACTATTAAGGGCTGCAATAATTTCTTGTTGAATATGCCTTCAAGTTCACCATACGTAGAAAGGCGACTCCATGTGGGAAATTCGAATAACAAGTGAGTCACAGCAATTAAATAGATCATCATAGTACTTACAGAACACCTCATATATCTCCTTTTGATCAGAGATAACACCCATATCTGTTTGCACTTCTCTAATTAGATTAGAGCATTTCCTTTCTTTGATAGAAAAGTAAAGATATTTTAAATCGTCATCAGAATGGATTAACCAATGAACCTTAGCTCTTTGTTTGATCCATTGATATTCTTTGATAATAAGCTCGGTGTATCTATTTTTAATCTCCTTAGCATCATAAATCAAATGAATGTTGTAAGGATCTCTTTCCAGATTTTCTAGGACTTTAATTTGCTCTGATTTCATAATATTAATTTGATCGAAAGGAGATACTTCCCATATCTTCCTTTCATCATAATTTTGACTTGCTTATTAGAGATGATAGTATGGATCTCCTTGAATGAATTTGCCCGGACATCCTTGATATCATCTTTGAACCTTGGATTTAATGCCCAATAATTCACGAAAGGAAGCGATGAGAAGATGAGGGAGATTGAAGTAGAGTTACCAGGGGTGAATGATCCGATGACCGGGGAGGTAGAGCTTTATAGTAGGAAGATGGGTACATCTCAATCTAGTTGGAATTACAAAAAACCCGATCAATTTTTGAATAGATAGGCTTTTCCAGCTATTGGTTGAACCAAGTATAGTGTAATCCAGTACTTGGCAGGTCTAGCAAGCCACAATCATTGACACAATCTTTGAATTTCATAGAGCAATTTAGGGAGATCAAGTTACCCCCTTTTTTATCCTTACTTATAAATGGGCAATTGAAGTCGCCCAAGATTATCCATGGAAGATTGCTAGAATCAATATCCCAGGGAGGTCCACAAAGAGGATCTAACACCGGCATCATAAATCTTGGTTAAGAGAAAACTATTAGTTCCAGGAACAGTTACTCGACCATGAATAAATTGATGGGACTTAATTAATAGCTCAAAATTCAGCTTGTCTGTTTGCCATTTAATCCAAATACGTCCTCCAAAGCACGCAATCAAAATTGTTTACACTGGATTCAATATTAAACAAGTTATAGTTGTGGGGGAGATAATTGTTGTGAGAGAGAACAGAATTTACTTTTGTCTCAAGGAGACAAAGGAGGTCAAGATGAAAGTCTTTAATAAGCCTTCTACAATATGAAATTCTTCTAGCTGTAGATAAGCCACAGACATTCTAACTACCAATGGATATCTGATTCATTGAGAGGAGGAGGTAAAGAGTTTTTTACCCTTTTTTATTTCCTTTTTGAGGGGTCGGTAATGATTGAGAAGAAGCAGTGCTATTTCCTCCATCCAAGAAGGTGCTTCCAGAAGACTTAGGCCCTTTAGTATTACTATGAAGGATGGTGTTGTGTCCAGGTGAAGCGGACTGTCAGAGTAACAACCAAATTAATCGGCCAATATCAAAGTTTGTGTTTTCTTCAGTATCCTTTAAGGAGGATAAGTCTTTGTTTCCAGGAGGATCCTCCTAAGGTGGGGATAAAATTAGAGGCTGATTCAAATCAGCAATAGTGTTAGATAGTGATGGGGGCCTATTAGAAGCTGCCAAAGAGTTATCTTTAGAAGGAGGGTTAAGCTGCAGGGGAAGAGATCAAATTCGGAGTGAGTGTGAGGGGAATAAGTGGTTCCCTTGTTCATCTGAGAGGCCACTCTATTGGAAGCTTTAGAGGGGGCTCGACTTCTACTATGTCCTCTAGGGGGGTACGATGAAGTCGGGTTTAAAGGGCAATTGCGATTATCATGCGTAAATGTGTTACAGGATGAACATACCGTCGGCTTCTAGTCATATACAATGTTCTGCATAAATTTTTTGCCATTTAAGTTGATCAGAATGGAGTCTGGAAGAGAGGATGTAGTATTGATTTGGACACAAATATGGGCGAATGTAATCCTTGATTTAGCCGCAGTGAGATTATCCATTGCTAATGGAATTTCGATTCGACTTGCTACCTTGAAAAAACTAGCCTCGTTACAGCAGCACAGAGGGAAATTGGGTAGTTTTATCCATATCGGGAGCTCTGTAATGGATTCATTGGAAGGCCGAAAATCCCATGTCCACTTTTGAAATACAAAAGGCCGTCTATTGAGAAAACAGGACCCATGATTCCACACCATATCATAATCCTCCTGACAATTAAATTTGAACAAAAAATAATCTCCTTCAAAGGTAAGAAGATCGAGTGTACCTTTGAAGAACCATTTATTTTTGATTGCGGCTAGCAAAGATTCATAGTAGGGTCATTTACCAATCGAATGACCAATGAGAGAAAGATGCCACTCCTGCTTTCCGGCAGAAAGTTCTTTCTCAGAGAAGTCCACCTCGATAGAGTCCGTCGGCATATAAGAGAGAGGGATGGTTTGGTTCTTGTCGGCTTGCGCTAGGAGAAGATCTTTCCATATACTCTGTATCCCAGCTAAAGGATTGGTGGTGTTGTGAGCAGAGTTTTGTGAGGGGGAAGTAGGTAGAGGAGGGAATGATGCATTTAAGAGAGAGCTTGCCTATAAAACTAAAACTAAGAAGAGAGGAGAGAAGAGATTAGTGAGAGGAGAGGTATGAGAGATAGCGGAAGAAAGAGGGCACAGAGAAAACCCTTGAGAAAATAATCATCGTCTCTACGATTCGCGGAACGCACTTCTAATGAACATGATCGATGATTTTATTATTATTACTATTACCTTTTGTTTGTTTCTCCCAGAGAAGGATGTGAAAACACGTGATTCGAACACGTGGAGATGATATCTATACGGATGGTAACGTGGCAAACTAAGATGGAATGATTTTGAAATATAACTAATTAAATTAATTATGAATTAAAGTTAAACGACGTCTCCGCTCTAAAGTTCGATCTATCCTTTTTAATCACTTTAATTCTCAATTAAATTTTTTCTTATAAAAATTAAATCTATAAATTATATTAAAATAAATATAAACTTGAATTTAAAAACTAAATAGAATGGTCCAAATGATTTAAATTGATTGGATGGTTGATTTGACAAATCTTTAAACATAATATTTTAATTTTAAATATTTTAAATCTTAAATTATTATTAAAAATCTCAATAATATGATATATATATATATATATATATATATATATATATATATATATATATATATATATATATATATATATATATATATATATTCAAATTCAATTAAAAATAATTCAAACTATGATTTTAATAAATATATAATCAAATCTAACATCTCATTGAGATGATCCGCTAACGACAAGAATGAAATGATTTTAGTCCATATGAGCTCAATTTAAACTTAAAAAAATTATTTAAAAATTTCGAGATATTAATTAGATCATCAATTATTTTTCAAATTGATCATGTTTATAGTTAAATCGAGTTATTTGTCGAGAGAAATCTAACAAGTCTAAGATATTCAGATCAGAAGTCCTTACGATACTTTAATCATCAATAACTCATTTATGATCAAGAGAATCAATATGAACCGTACGATGGAATATTTTAGGATTTTGACTATAATTATTAAAATGTATCTCTCTAAATTTTATAAATAAGACTCCATTATGACCATGAAGAGGGAGAGAGATGTTTAAAGAAAACTAAAGAAGAGCTAAGAGCTTGAAGTTGATCACCACCACGAGCATCGTCAACCACCTCCTACCATAATCGCTAACCATCGCTAGCAGCTATTACAGCCTGACCACCATCATATAGTTGTTGAAATCAGATTTTAAAGTTCTCATTGTCTTGACTTCTCATTCACAATCTTGTAATTTTATTCTTGACAAGATTTAAATTTTATAATTCAAAGCATATATAGTAGAATATTTAAATTGAGCTAAGCCACATAATATTTTCCTCTTTCTTTAGAGTTTTTTCACATAAAAATTCTAATATCTTTTGTTATTTTCTCTACTATCTGCGTGTGTACTATAGATTATTTGTGCAATGCTATAACATAAAGTTTTACTCTATAAATATGAATTTTCTAGCACGCACACTTATTATAAATTATATTTCAAAATATAAAAAATTTCATTTTTAATAATATAAATTTTATAGTAATATTTTATAAATATTTAACAAATCATTCTTTTATTATAAATTATATTCCGATTACAAATTATATTTTTATTAGAAATTATTTATATTTTTATTCATCAGCATTATAAAACTTTTTAAATTTTAAAATATATTTAATATATATGTATATGAATATAATTATATCTTAATGAGCAAAATAATTCATTTTTCTAGAAATGTATGGTTGATGTCAAACAAATTGAATGAAAATTTAAGGAGATTCTTTACAACAACAAAAAAAAAAAAAACACTCTAATTTTTATTTTTCCTTTCTTAAAGCTGCTTCCTCAGTGCACATCCTCATATCCTAAATATTGGAAGCTTTCTAATCATCCAAAATATAGATATTGACACATATTTACTGCAACTTCTTGGCCTGATTAATATTATTGCAATTTCTTGACCTGATTAATGTCCACTTCCTTATCAGTAAAAACATAATTATCATGGCTTCTCCTTCTAAATAAATATTAGCAGCTAACTAATTATCCAACTCATAAATCATCTGATTGACAATTTCTATGAATAGCAGCAGGGAGGAAAAGAAGAACTTGGATTTTTGTGTTAGTAGTAGCAATTCTTCTGTTACTGCTAGCTTTGATTTTCATCTTGGTGCTATGGCGATGGAGGCACAGAGGTAAACATCTGATTACCACTTACTAATTTTATTGTTTTATATATTATGTGGTCTATATTTTTATTTTGTTCGAATCATATTTTTATGAATGACATTCAGCATTCTCTCTAAATTTGGTTTACAAAATCACGCAAAAATTAAAAGCTGGTAAAGATGAAAAACCAAAAATATCATTATTTCAATTCAGTCAATTGGCGATCGCCACGAACAACTTCTCAATTACCAACAAGCGTGGAGAAGGTGGGTTTGGGCCTGTTTATAAGATAACAACTAAATGAAATGAAAATTTTATGGAGCAATGGAACTTGGGTTGAACTTGTGGATCTTGCATTAGATAACAAAAGTCTATGCTTCAACCATATTAAACAACCTGCTTTTTTCTTCATGAAAAATGCTATTGAGCAAAAATTGCCACCCAATTTACATGCAAATAGCTCTATTAATAGCCTCTCTGTTTCAGTTATTATAGGCCGATAATGCTAGTCAGTTGAAATAAGAAAAATAATGGCAAATTTTTTGAAATTAGAGTTTGTTATTTTTAATAATAAAATAATTTTCGATCATATTTTGATTTAATTTGATCCGCTCTGTGGCAGACTCAAGTGAAGATAAAATTTTGATTATTTAGTTATATTAAATAATATGATTCACAATATCAAATGAATTTAGAAGAAGAAGCATGAATAGTATATTTGAAATATTAGATTTGGGTTGCTTTTATATTCATGTCATTCAAGATTCTAAAGAGATCATCATTTACTAAGAAAAAATATATATATTTCTTATGTATAAATTTGGCATTTCAGATTTGTGCACCAACCAATGAATTAAAATGAAAAACTTACACTTTTAAATGGGGAAAACACGTGATTTTTTTTAATCATGATTTGTGTTTTTTAACTTATCTAAGAATTCATTTAAGGTAGCATTTTTATTATTTTATTTTTCATATTTTTATCACATTTTGTATTGCTATAACTTTTTTTTTTTACTGTTAAAAAAATGTGATAAAAAATGACTAAATATGTTATATGAAATTGATTGTTCAACTTGTTGATCTCTATTATTATCACACTAGTTGAGTTGATTCGATACATAAAGAATAATAGACAATAAAAGCGGGTGCACATAAATCTGAATCGATATCATCGAGACTATCCAAACATCATACTTTCACTCGATCAGCTGTGTCGATGTGCTTGAAGCACCGAGAAATATGAAGAAAAATATATATAATAAATTTAAAATAAATAAATAAAAAATTAATTGCTCATTTGTGAATGGGACGACATAAATTTTTGATATATGCGAATAATGAGTTATCGTGAGCAAAAACAAATTCATGAAGAAAAAAATTTCAATCTAAATTCAAATGATAAATTTTGGCTAGTATATATTTATAAAAAGAGAGATTTATTCAAGCTGAGAGCCAACATTCTGGAAGGAATAAGTCGCGGGAGACTTAATTTTCAAATTAAACTTAATTAAAATCTTAATTAGCTAATTAAATATTTTAAAAAAAAATTTAAAATAAACCGCCGCCAGTTAGCGGTGGCCTCGACCGCTAACGGACCGACTTTAATTTTTTTTTTTTAAAAGTAAGCAAACAATAATTATTTTTTGGCCATATAAGGCTCATCTGGTGTCGGATTTTGGCATGCTTGGTATCGTTGGAAAGATAATGAAAATAACTACTACTTTCATGTTGACAACTTTCAAACAATCTCAAGTAGAAGCTGAATGTATGAATTTCAAAAATAAAGATATTACGGCCCCATTTTTGGTCTCATTCGTGTCGGATTTTGGCGTTTGGTACCGTTCGAAGGTAATGAAAAATTCTACAATTTTATCGCCGACAACTTTTAATCTCACCCAAGTAGCCAGCTTGATAATATTCTACAACTTTCATGTACTTGTGCTGTTTTTCATTTGTTATGGTTACTCATTCAGTTTCACAGTTCTGTAACTCTTAATTGTATAATCATAGTGTTGTTTATTATTTATTTATTTTGGTTGGATTACATCAGAGATCGGCATTAGGTTCATATGCGTTTAATTAAATTCAATTTCTTCACGTCACATATTGAGATAAGGTTGTGTTAATATATACTTTTTTATGATAATATCTTTTCTCTTAAGAGTTTGTTAATTGCACTTTAATAAGACTGCTTTAGTGTAGTGAGATATAACAAATTATGAAATGCTTCATTTGGTTGATTTCTAAGAGTGAAAAATTTTCTTGATTTAACTATTTTGTAGAATGTTACTGCAAAAACTACGGCTACTCGGGCGAGATTCGTAGAAAGTTATCAACATAAAAGTTGTAGAATTTTTCATTACCTTTCCAACAAAACTAAACATGCTGAAATCCGACACCGTATGAGCCAGGTATGGCCAAAAAACGGGGACTACCGTAATATATTTATTTTTTTGCAACTTCAAAATTCATACATTCAAAAACTGCGGCTATCCGGGCGAGATTCGTTGAAAGTTATCAACATGAAAGTTTTAGAATTTTTCATTACCTTTCCAACGATACCAACCATGTCAAAATCAGACACCGGATGAGCTTGATATGGCCAAAAAATAATTGTTGTTTGCTTAATTTTTTTTTTTAAATTAAAGCCAATAGTTTGCCATCTACTAGCAGACAGAGTCCCAACATAATCGCTAATTACGACTTCCTATTTTTAATTTTTTTTTATAAAAAATACCTAATTACTTAATTATGATTTTAATTAAGCCTAATTTAAAAATTAAGCCATCGTGGGACTCCCGACCCTGAAAGGTCACCAGTGAGATCGATCTACGAGGAGAGGGACGACACAAGAGAGATGGAGGTTAGGGTATGTGCGGTGTGCAAATCGGAGGCCAGTAGGATGCCGTAACGCGCATCGATGGATAGGGAAGTGGGCTCAGACGCTTATTGCGGAGTGTGAAGTGAGGTGAGGGAAAACTGGTGGTCCTGGACGAGAGAGGCTAAATTTTCAAATTAAGCGTGATTATTAATTAAATTAGCTAATTAGAGATTTTTTAAAAAAAATTTAAAATAGGCCTAGTCCCCCAGTCAGCGCCAATCGCCCGCTAACTGGGCGACTGGCCTTGAAATATTTTTTTTAAAAAAATTAAATTGGCAGTCCCCATTTTTTGGCCATATCAGACTCATTAGGTGCCGGATTTTAGCGTACTTGATATCGTTGGAAAGATAATAAAAAATTCTACAACTTTAATGTTGACAACTTTCGACTAATCTCACCCGGCGAGCCGCAGTTGAATCTTTTCATGTAATGTTAATTTAGTCTCGAGGTATACCTACATTTGACTATGTACCATAATAAATACATATATGGCAAAAAAGTTCTTAAGTCATAGTTCAAATATATGTAATTTCAAGTTGAATCTTTGCTCCTCATATTTGAATTAACTAAAATAAACTAAACAAATAACAAACAACACTATAAGTATACAATCAGAAAAAACTGAATGAGTGAAAATTAGAAATAAAAATAGCTACAACCACATTCCATGAACTGTAAAAAAAAGATAACACAGCTATCATCGTCGATGCCTGCGTGGTGGAATCGCATCGCTACCAGGGGTGTAATGGGATGGTGGTCGACGTGGCTGATCACGTAGATGATGCTGATGACGGTCCTCCTCCTCTTCCACTTGCTCGCCAGGTTGTTGTGAACATCACAAGTCCGTTACATGTGGTATATCAGCGGAAGCCTGAGATGGCAACGAGTACCCGTGGTACACTCCGTATGGTGATGTCATATGGAATGACGGTAGATCATATGTCGGCATGATCAGTGCATGCCAAGGGTATCTAAGACCACATTGCATCCTGATATGAATACTGGGGTGGCTATGTAAATGTATAGGTAGACTGTCCCACCACTGGCATAGAGGATGGACCCACATCCATCGACGAAATATCTGTCTGCCCTGATGCAGAAGTGCCTAGAATGTCAGTATCCTTGCATCTGCTGTTAGAGATATGCATGTTTCACCTCAGCTCCACGCACAACTGCTCATAATCATCGATGTCTTTCTGAATTCTGTGTCATCACCTCTACCGAAATAGCGCTGAAATATATCCTCAGTGTTCAAGATGTGCTCACGTTGCAAATAAAGTAAATTTATATCATGGTTTCGATGTTATAAGGAAAAGAAAATTGTTCTTCTGCGGGCACAAGCGCTCCACGATGTGTTCACGTTGTAAGGATCATCGCAACATCCTGTAGTGTGATCGTCATCTCACCAGGTGTGGAATGTGTTCACCGGGCACCGTTCTTTAATGCTATCACTAAGTGATGATCTAGCTTAATATACTGCATCTGGGATACATTGTCTAGGCCGAAATCTTGCAAGACACCCATAAATCTAGGATAATTAACAGGCCATTCCCTAAACATCAACAAGTGCGCAGCTGCCTCAAGCACTGAAACCTACAACCACAACAAAGTATGCTTAGACTGCGTATGTATAACAACTACATACATACGAAGGTGCACAAATTACTTAGAAAAAAATTTACCGAATCAGATGCGCTGCTCTGTGCCTACCACGGAGCACATCTATGCTAGGGTGAACACATGCTGGTGGTGGGTCGTAGTCCTCAAATGTCTCCTCTGTTCGTCGTCTCCTCCTGCGTGGGGGGTGGGGAGCTTCATTGTCGGACATCTTTGTCTGTTATAATTGCAACAACCAACAGAGTCATATTAAAAAAAAATATTTTATTGCAACAACCAACAGAGTTTTCTTGTTGCCTTTCTAGAGTTGTAGATGCATCAAGACATTTCATGAAAAGAGAAACTATGTTATAGTACACTGCTGTAATCAAGGCTTGAATTGGTAAACCATGTGCACGTTTAAGCACTCCATTGAAGCACTCAGCTGCATTTGTCGTCACCGTACCATACATGTAGCCATCATCATGAGTTTGAGACCACTGTTGAACATCCCTTGAAACTAGCCACTTGTATGCCTCCTGCTTAATATTATTAATGTCTGTCATGTACCTTTTAAAAATTCGTATATCATCTGTGTTTCTTGCGACGTACATTTTTTGACATATGAAGTCAACATCAGCTATGCTGAGTTGTCGTATAGCTCTTTTGAAGTTCTCCCTCAAATGGCACAAACATAAGTGATGTGCAACCCAGGGAAAGATCTCCCTGCAGCCACTAACAAGTCGTGCATGTCTATCTGAGATGAGGCAGAGATCACCCCTCGTAGACACTAATGGGATCAAGTCCTGTAAAGCGTGTAGAAACCAAACCCATGACTCTATATGCACTCTGATTCCACAACTGCGAAAGCTAGTGGGAACAAGTTGTTGTTAAGGCTGGATCCCAACCACCAAGTAGAGTGACATAAGGCTGTATGAATATATGATGATAAAAAGGATCATTGGAATCTGTTTTTAGTTTCGAATTGATAAACAATAAATTTGAATGAAGATTCCTCAAAAATTATCTAGCACGTATCTGCCATTTTTGAACTTGCCGACCTAACAATGAAGGCTTGGATGAAATAGGATGTGACGCTCGTGTCCATTAAGAATATAATGAGTACAAAAGGTGAGTCATCAACCAATCTTCTAAGCACTACCCAACCTCTTAACTGAGTAGACATGTAAGCGCCATAAACATGGTCTATCTGTGTCAGAATGGCGGGTGCACAATACAGTGAATTTTGATTGGTTTGAAGCATATATGACATACTCAATATTGTTTATAATAATTGACCCTCAAGAATTTGTAATCGCTTTATCATAAAAACACATAACTTCAACCAATTCATCTGGGATGCAGTTCTCCTCTTCAAAGGAAGAATCATATGATGGGCCATCAAATGCAAGGTCTTCATCCATTCTCTAGTGGTTTGAGCACTACGCATGTAGTCATTATTACGTATCAAATACTCCTCAGTATGACTTGTTCTCATAGAGTAATTGACAATCAAATCTCTGATCATATGGGATGGTTCTATTGCCCTTAAATCAGCCCGCTCCGAGTCACTATCATCACCGTCATCATCATCGCTACTATCTTCACTGGGCATAGTTTCATATTCAACATCTTCATCAGATGGTGGGTTCGCATTACCTGGGTCGCCTATATGAGTAACTTCGCAAAGAAATATTCATTTTCTCTTGCTGCAGACTCATACAATTTCACATGAGTACTAAGTTGAGAAGGTGGTGTGATGTAATCAGTGATGATTCTAGCTCTCTGGCAGTCAACTATATTGTTAACCTCCATATCTTCACATGGGAGTTCCTCAACTTTGATATACACCACAATAGATTGCGCACATGCTTCATTAATTATAGCTTCACATACTTCTTCATCGTTAATGTGTGTTGCAATAAATCCAGCTTTAATAGGAAAACGACCCACCAGATTAATAGAGAACTTTGATGGATCTAGCTTCAACGACATCATTACTCTTTTCTATAATTCCTCAAATTTAATCCGTCATGAGATTTGGACTGGACGATTTCTCCCACCAATATATGTTGGAATGAACTCATCGCTTACTCTGAGTTCACCACCATAATAAAGAACTATATAAACAATATCTGAACTCATCACTAACTAGTAATAACGAAACACCAGTATCTGAACTGCTACCTAATATGCACAAAAAAACTTGCATTAATAGATGATAAAGAAGACTGAAAAAATCACACATTCCTAGAAGACAACTTAATCTTGAAACAATCACTCAATCCTAATATGTGAAATCAACATGGAGTTTGATCTTCAAACGATCACACAATCCTAAAAGAAAACATGATGCCTCTCATAATTATCAGATTATTTCAGTATAAAATAAAATCCAAATACTGGAATGTCACAACAATCAATTTGTGTGACGTCACACTTATAAAAGCCAATCAGTCTCTTTTGCATTTATCAAATCGACATCTCAACTATGTTGTATTAGTAATCTTATAACAACTATGTACTTCATTTGCAAAAAAAATATCGCGCACGAAAATATTCAACAAAAAAGATCACGCACAGAATAAACTTTTCCAAAAAAAAAAAAATACCACATATGCGCCTAATCCAACTAAAGAGCTTGATAACACCTAATTAAACTACACATACACACTTAATCAAGCAAAAAAAAATTGCGCACAAATTAAGATCCTCTAAAAAAAATAAAAATACTACATACAAAATGAGATCCAATACAAACTTCCTATGAGAATCATAATAATTAGCTTACACATATAAAATAAACTCAAACAATTCAAAATCTAACAATTTTTTTTCGTTTAGGATTAGAAATATCTAAATCAGCGGAAAAAATTAACAAAATCCTTATGAGCTCTTCACCGCGGCGAAGCTTCTCTAGCGAATTTCCAACGGCAACAAATCTGACGAATGCTGGGGATCGGACGGAGAGGGAAAATCGAGCTGAAGCAGTGCAGCTCGGTGCTTGTCAATAATCTGAAGATGAGCCAGTCACCCTCTGCTTGGACGACTAGGCCTATTTTAAATTTTTTTTTTAAACTGCCTAATTACTTAATTAAATTAATAATCAGACTTAATTTAAAAATTTAGCCGACCAGAGATCATGAGAGATTGAAATTTGGAAGGAGACAGAGGGAGACTGTGGCATAGGTTTTCGTGAACGAAGGTGCAGCCGAGCGGATGAAAGACGGGGAGAGGAGTTGTGCGCGAGTTCTGCATTCGTGTAGTGTGAGACGAAGGAGAGAAGGGAGATGAGTTGTGCGCGAGTTCTGCGTGCATGCTGTATGAGATAGAGCTCGGGAGGGAGACGAGGGGCTGAGAGCTCGAGATTTGGAACAGGAGACGGGTCATGCCCGAATGAGGGATGGGGAGGGAGGTGACCGGCGGCCTTGGGATTACATATCACATAATGTTTAATTATGTATTTTAAAATATAATATTTAAAGAAATAAATAAATAAATAAAGAAATAAATAAATAAATAAATATATATATATATATATATATATATATATATATATATATATATATATATATATATATATATATATATATATCAATGAATGATCTAACCAAATTAGTATCATTTGATTTGTATGAATCTAACCAAATTTCACATTGACCCAACTCCAAAGAAATTATATTCAAACAATATTAAAAAGAATGTCAAGAGTAAGCATAAATAAATCATAACTTAATCTTTATTTGGTGTAGCCAATATCAGGTTTAGATTTGGATCCTGAAATTTTAAATTATTGAAGTAAGCTTGCATTTAAATTACTTGAAATAACAACTATGGCAAGAGACATTTAATCAATTCTTATATCAACTGTAGCTTATGAGTCAATATTTTGTATGATAAAAAAATAATTAACCCGACACAGGATGCTTGCTAAACTCAAGGATAATTCTTTCATTGACGTGCTAAAGGTTTTTCTGTAGGTATTTAAACTCTAATTATTTTCTTGATTATGTAAACTTATGACATAATTTTGCCACAAAATATTGCTAAAATTAATACAAAATTTATTAAGATCAAGTATTGATGATAGAGATGATAAGATTTATACTGAAATTCATAATGCAAATATTAATAATTATTATTTAATACTTTAGAGTTAATTTTTCGCAGCATCTTTTTAAATTCTTTGAAGCTAGTGAAATTTATGCTTCTCTATTATTATTTGATGTCGATTTATCAGGATTCTCTAAAATCTTCAGCATTAACAGATTATAAAAAAATTTATCATGTATTTTATGTATCAAGTGTTGTGAACTTTTTTTTTGTAAAAAATGGGAACATGTTGAATATGATTTAACTTGATAAAATAATTTAATTATTTTGTGCATAAGTTATGCGATATAGTAAATGTTAATAAAATTTGGAGTGCTTTAAAATAATAGTAGAACACTATCTTCTTATTTTTATGAAAATATTGTTGTTATTATTATTTTAATAATATATTCTTTCTTTATTATTATGTTTTTTATTTTATTATTACTACTATTGTGATTGATATTATTATTATTATTATTATTATTATAACCATCATAATTATTAAAAAAAATTTATGATTATTACTGTTATTAGTTTTGTTATTATTTTGATTATCATTATAAATTTTTGTAACATGATAATATTATTATTATTATTGAATGTATTGTCATTATTATTATTATTACTTATTTTTAATATTCTTATTATTTTTTATTAATTATGTTTATTGATGTTATTATTAATTTTTTTTATTTGTTATTATAATCTTTGTATGTAGTTAGTAATTATTACCTTATTATTTTTACTATTAACTTTCTTATGTTGTTCTTATTATTTCTACATTATTTATTCTGATTGTTATTATTATTTTTTATTATCATTATTTAGGGTTCTTATTACTATTATTATTTAGAGTTGTTATTATTATTATTATTATTATTATTACTATTATTACTATTATTATTTTTGTAATTATTATTTTGTTTATTATTATTATTATTATTATTATTATTGTTAATATTCTTATTACCTTTTTTTAGTATTACTATTGTTATTATAATTTTTTTTTTGATATTTTATCATTAATATTATTATACTTATTATTATTATTATTATTATTATTATTATTATTGGTATTATTATTATTATTAATTTCAACATTATTTTTATTATTATAATTTTTTGTAATTTTTGATTGTAGTATTTAATTTTTTTTTACTTTTATTAATTTTTTATATATTTGTTATGGTAATACGATCAATTTTTAATTTGACTAAGAATTAATTTTAAATAATTTAATCATGATGAGTGAGCAAGTATCAACTCTAATGTTATTCTATAATGTGAAATTGATATTAGCTGATAATTTTGACACTAATTATGTCGGAGATCATCGTCAACCACTTCGGATTGATACACAATCAAATTTTGTCCAGCTATAACACAAAATCATGCATGCCTAAAAATTGATCTGGCGATAAGCAATACATATGTAATATGTAAGTTTCTTGTAGTTGAAGGTTTTGTTGCAATGCCCATCAAGGACAATGAAGTTGCTGAATGTGTTTTGTTAGAGGCTTCAAAGCAAACCTTGATGATCTATGTCAAATTAAGACTTCTGTTGAGATTAGACCAAGCTACGTTCACACAATGCTCGAGTCCTAAGTACAACCTTTCTCACGATATGCTACACTTAATTTTATTGAATTTTTTGAACCAAACCTCATTAACATTCAAACCTACATATATGCTATAAATATCTCTTAATATTTTAAACTATAGCTTAAATTACATTAAAATTATCATTGAAACTAAATTTACTAATTTTACAGCCCAGCGCATCATTAATGTGTTGAACCCGTTCACCGTAGCAATTTAATAGAGGTCGATCATGCTTGAGATGAAGAACATGTAATGCTACATAAGGATGGGTACAAGATGATGGATAGTGGGATAAGTGATAGCTTTAATGATGCACTTGTAGACATAGGCACAACCAAAGTAAGAGGTTTAGACCTGGTTAGAAGGCATTTAGTGGACAACACAAATAATCTAGACACAATGATATCTACTAATGAATACATCTGTGATTGTCGTACCACCAAGAAGTGTGATGAGAATGTCAACGTTGATGGTCCAACAATCGATTTGAACAAATCATCTTAGGGGTTGATTCCTAACAAATTAACAGAAGATATGCTTTTCCAAACGAAAGCTGATTTACAATATGTAATTAATGCTTGTCACTTAGTAAATAATGTAGCATATCATATCGTTAATTCAAATAAAACATGCTATTCTAATATGTGTGTGCACCATGAACATCCATCACGACTATATCATTGGAGATTGCATGCAAGTAGAAGTAAAAGATTAGCAGATACTTCAAAAATTTCAATAATAACTAGTCAACATATATGTGCACATATAATTTTGGTTAGCGTCCACCGACAATGCACATCAAAAAATATTTATTATAATATTCTTCATATAATACATCACCAGATTGATTTCAAGCCCATTGAGATAATATGACAAATGATAGTCAAATTTAACATTACTATTTTATACATAAAAGCTTGAGATGCTAGATGAAAAGTTATACTATCTATTTTTATAATTGGGATGAGTCCTACAATTCACTACATCCGTGGATGAATTATGTCTATAGCATTTTAAGAGGATTCATATATATGATACAATTTGATAGCACAAATCATTTTCAACATCTTTTTTATGCTTTCGGAGGTTGAAACTACTGTAGGTAAGTACTTAGTCTTAATGAAAAATTTCTTTTAGAAAAATATTGAGAAACATTACTTAGTGCAGTTGGAGTTGATGCAAATGACGACCTTTTCCCAATAACATTCATTGAGGAAGAATGTGAGTGTAAAGAGTCGTGCTGCTAGTTTCTAAAAAAAGTGTATATGAGTTGTTATCTATGATTGTTTCATGATCAGACTTGTGTATAATATTAAAATGACATTCCATGATTGTTTGAGGTTGAAATGACATATTTCTTTGCGCAACATAGATTTTGCTTAATCCATCTTAAGGAGAACTTCAAGAAAATTGATAGATATATGGGGATTATTGATGTCGACATAATGTGGCAAAAGATGTATTGAATAAGTAATACTAATGAAATTTGTATTTTATCCAACATATGAATAACATAAAGAATGTAAAATAAGAGGCTTACGATTGATTAGTTGGGAGAGATGTTAGGAGATTGTCATTATCACATGATGATGGGTTCAGATATAGAATAATGACTACCAACACATATGAATGCTTTAATAGAATTCCTCGTTGTGCTAGATGACCTCCTTTTCAGGCATTGATTTGCTCAATTTACTAAAGTATAATGTCATTGTTTCTTAGAAGATACACAATTGCATAAGAATGGGATATGGCTAATGAGTCACACATTATCCCATGAATAAGAACTACAATCCAAAGGTATGAGCGTGAGAAACAAAGATTTCTCATACCCACATGCATTAACTACTATGACTATATAATATATGACTTCAGCTACAAGTCATTCCATGTGGACCTTAATTCGAATGGAACTTGTGCATGTGCTTGCAGTAAACCGCAGGCATACTATTTATTATGTCCACACATCATAATTGCTCTTGACCTAAGACATATTAACTGTCTATCTTACGTTTCATAATATTACATAATTAAAAGTTTAAATAATGCCTACACAGTAGAATTTCACATCTTCCCTAAATAATCTTCATGGCCAGACTTCAATGCAAGTTCTAGTATTGTTGAACATGCATCACTAATTTTCAAGCATAGGAGCAGTCATCTATGAATAAAAAGATATGCAAATATGATGGATAAGCATGTAACACAAAGTCACCACATCTATAGATTTTTTCCATAACACGATCGTTTAATGTGTTTGCTAAATCTAAAAAATAATAGAGATATTTACTTTTTATGTCATTTCTCTTAGTAAATATAGGTGCTAAAGTAACCTTCTTTGTCTTAGCTACAAAAATGATAGCTAACAAGCGAGGTAAATGCCCGTGTCACTGGACTACATGGGACACTAAGCTTCGTTACGTGGGTCACATAGAACAATTCATCCAGATGAGATAGGTAATTTATTTTTTCAATTTTTTAGTTTACTTATGTATGTTATGTAATTGTATTTGTATTTATAATAATGAATGTTTCTTTATAACATTGTACTGTTCTTCAGGTGAACTCACACTTAGTCACTTACTCATTACTAGGGTTTGATCGTGTACATGTCCACACTTCGTAGAGGCGCTCAGAGTTGCAGGTTTGGATTGTATTAAGTACTTACTATATACAATGTTAGATCATCGCCTTCTAAAAGCATTGGCAGAGTGTTGGTCATCGTAGACTAGCACATTCCACTAATCTGTAGGTGAGATGACTATTACATTGCAGGATATATTTAATCTTATGCAATAGAGTTGATGGCCCCGTACTAGTTGGACCCATAATTTTTGGTCTAGAGAAGAGGTGAGAGTCAAAGCCCGATTGTTGTGACAATTTATTAAGTACCCATCCCATCCTTGAGAGGATATACCATGACCCAGATGACCACACCGTCACTATCACATTTCGTATGGGATAAGCGAAGGCAGAGACATGTGTACCCCTTAGGTGGATTAGATGGACTTTTGCTGGGAGTCATATGTTGACTTGTTGAGATCACCTTTTGGAAACATGTGTGACTATACGTATTATTCATACTTTTTGCCTTCTTCATTCCAAAACATCAGATGCATATATTCATTTGTAGTACTTTTATATAATGGAGGACTTGTTAGCATTTTCTAGTATTCCATTGAATCGGCAGTAATGAGAAATTTTTATGGAGACTTGTAGGAGGCTATTAGACCTAAATTGGTGAACATGACCATATGTCTATGTCTACTACTTGTGCGGTGTTGGGAGAGGTTCCATGTTAACATGCTCACACTTCGAGTTCCCTACCTAATTGAGATCAATAGAAAGAGTGTTGATTCTGGTATGTGTTTTGGTTTATATTTTAAATAATACTTTACTTTTATTTATTTTATAATATCATAATTATTACTTCAATTGCAGATGGAATGAGCATCATGCATGTATATATAGATGAGTTTGATGACCTACGATAGAGTTAGGTTTGTTTTTTGGTTTACATACAATTCACTCTTATTATATTTGTAATTATTTTTCTCTTAGCTTGAAATTATTTTATTTTTCTAGGTTACTTAACAATGATCATCATATATGGCTATGTGTTGCAAACTTATGCACTTTAAGATCTATTATTTGGGTGGCTAGAGTGCTGTTGAAATGGTAATGCTGTGTGGAGTGGCACCAATTAGGGTGAGTTGCTCGACAGTTTGATTGAGTGCCCAAAATCGACTTGGAGCCAATGGAGGCAAATTTCTAACATATTGATAGTTGTGGGAAGAGTTATGTCGATTGGGCTGACTAACACCAATAATACATTCAAATATAGAATGACATGGAAGCATATGTTTTTGCTCGTGAAGACTCAAGCATAGATGTTGAGAGGATAGTCGCACGATATATGCGGTGGTATCGATCATAACGACATTATACTTGCTTTAGGCTCTTATAAATCTGTCAGATACATATTACTTGAAGTTACCTGTCGAATGAGCTATGGTATGTTGCAAAATCTTTTTGAATGTACATGTACCAACTTAGCTTATTATTACATATCTTGTTAATTTTAGTCTAATTTTTTTTGTAGTGTGAGTGGATTATGAAGGCAGAAGACATGTTTCAGTCATACTTTGATGATCAGGATGACAATCCAAAGCAAGCAGTTATTGATAAATTTGAGGAGCTATGCACTAGGATGTGGCATTCGATGTACTTCTTAGAGACACCATCTAAAGTAGATGATACACCTAAAGATGTTGGAGTTCTAACACCGTGTCATGTGGATCGTGGACCATCCATATTTATTGTTTCTGGCTCTTCTATTTACATAGCTCCATCGCCTCCCACAAACTCCACATAGACACCAAATAACCTGCAGTGGGGAGGACTATATGATAACATTTCTAGAGAGTCATTATTTACTCCTACAACATTCTTTGGACCAAAATCTTCTTGGACGACACCAAACAATAAGTAGTCTATAGTACCACTGGAGTCATAGTCCTGGATGTCCATCGTCACTCAACTATCTTATGGGCAACAATTTTGAGCTTCTTTTAACAGTTCACTATCACAAGAGCAACATTTCATGTCATATCATATATATAATAGTTCACAATAGCAAAGGAGGAGACTCAGCTGGAGTATCTAGAGGAGCAGCATCATGATCTACGAGATAAACTATGACGTCCTCCTGATCACTACACTTCATACAAATGGAGCTATACTACATTAATAACTTTCATTTAAATATGTATTTTATTTACATCATATATTATTATTATAGTATATATGTATTTATATTAAATTTATATAACCCTATTCTTTAACTGAAAAAAAAATTAACTAAGCATTGTCTTCGGCAAGGAAGTTGACATGGAATGTCGTCAGCAATGTCGAATCTCATAATTTTTTATAGCGTCCCTTCGATTAAATAATTTTTGTAGGGTATCAATTTTAAAAATTTCATGAATGACATACATCGAAGTTTCATTACGTAGCAAAAATCATGAATATACTAACCTTGCTTAAGAAAAAAGAAATTTTAAGGGAGTGCTAATTTTTTAAATTATGCTAAAAATATATATTAGTTTCATAAAGTATTCACGTGCCTTCTTAAAAAAAGAGAGTACTCATATGCCCTTTATTGAATGCTATGAGCTCACCTCAGTGGTAAGTCAAATTTAATGAGCTAATTTAGACTCGATTGATTAGTTGATAAATTAGCTCATTTAAAAGCATTAATATAAAAAACCCTTAGAATATATTAGAATATAATAATTTGAGTTATTTTTTTTATATTTTAAAATTATATCTTATATTATTATTTCAAGTAATATATTATTATTATTATTTTTAATTTCTCATTCTATTCATTATTTTATCATAATAATTATCTGAATCAAAAAATATTTTCTTTTTCTTTCAAAATAATGGAGTCTGCTCACATGAGTCCATGACGACGCAAACTCGTCATATAAAGCTCAAACTCAAAGTCAAAGTCATTTAACTAATCAAGTTCAAGCTCAAATTAGTGGTAACTAGAGTTGGGCTCGACTTATTTGCACCTCTAATTTAACCTAATTGTGGCTATATCTTTTAAAAATATATTATATGGCATATGTATCAAATTATTTCTTACAAATGATTAAGGGGCTATTTAGTTGGAATTAAAAGTAAAGTAAATGAAGAAGTTTTAGATTTTTTGACATTTGACATGATGTAAAGTAAAATTTAAAAGTGATGTAATGCATTTAAAATTCATCGATGAGATATATATTTTAAATAATAAATCTTAATGTGGGCCGTCACACCGCCACATCGCCGCCATCACGTCACGGGCCGCCTCCCGCTGTTACTATAGCGCCACTACGCCACCACTGCTGCCCAAAATCTTCAAAATATTTTACATTATATTTTTTTACCAAACAGATAAAAAATTTTCAACATGAATTTGTAAAATTCTAAACCAAACAACTTAAAATAATCCAAATATATTACATTCTTTTTACACTGTATTTCTTTTATACTATATTTCTTTTTCAGGCAGCCACACAACTCATAAGAGAAAGAACATTTCTTTGTACTCCATATGTAATGGTGAAATAACGACTATAAAATATTTAGATTTTTAATCATACAATTTTAAATTGATAGATCCATTATAAATTTTTTTTCTAACCTTTAAAATTGTAAATTATTAAATAATAGGATGAATTATATGTAATGAACTCATAAATAATACAAAATTTAGAGTAATTTAAAACTGTTTAAATAAAGCTTCACTAAGCATATATTTTCTCAAGCTGTGTTCATTATTTTCTTTATTAAATTAATCAATTAATATATGGAGCAGAATTCACATGACCAAATGGTAGTGTGAGTGGAATCTCGCAGACATGCGCTCAGACTTGAATGATGTTTAGGTTGTGGAAAACACGTGTGGAAGGGGTGACGCTCATAAAGATGACAATATATATTTCAAAAGTGAATTTGGAAAAAAAAAAAGTGTTCATTGATATGGTGCTCAAAATACCGCTAATCAAAGTCCGAATCTTAATATCAAAAGCGATTTTGGCCAAGACCATCGAGACAAGACAAATATCCTTGGAATCTTTGGGACATCAATTAAATCCCAAACAGCTCTCAAATATAGTATTTATAGTCAAATCGAAGCGTCTCGATGAGCCGGATCTAACGAGCCTAAGATCTCATAATTCTGACTTCATTTGGGCATCCAAATGCTCAAAATACATCAAATGATCGAAGGAACGCCTAAGCCGTCCGATCAAGAGAGGAGTGGTACCGGACTTTGCATAAATTACGTAAACGCCTCCGCCCATCTATAAATAGAACTCTATCCTCACATGAAGGGGAAGAAGAAGAAGAAGAATAAACAAGCAAGAAGGAGCCACCGTCAGCCAACCACCATCACCACCGCCACCACCGTGATTCTTGCCGCCAATCTGTCAAGCAAGAAGAGGAAGAATCCAAACAAGGAAGAAGAGGAAAAGCCTAAGCAAAGGAGAAAGAAGCTCGAAGATCCTCCAAGCAAGGCCACACCCGCTTGGCCATCAACCACCATCATCTAATTGTCTCGATCTCCACCTATTACAAGAACTATTACAATCGATCATTGTTACGTTGTTGGTCCTCTCATATGTAATTCTGTAATCGTAAGACTTTGTACTCAAAGATACATAGTGGAAGCTTTTATCAGCCGTGGTTTTTCTCTTTTGAGGTTTTCCACGTTAAAATGAGTGTCTCTTGTTCGCTCATTAATTACACATGTATGTCTTGACTAATCGGCCAAGGCAAACTTTCACTCTACCGCGACTGGTTTTCTAGCACGCAACAATTATTATGTTTTTTATTTTATTATTACTAGTATTATGATTGATATTATTACTATTATTATAACCATCATAATTATTTAAAATTTTTTATGATTATTACTATTATTAGTTTTGTTATTATTTTGATTATCATTATAAATTTTTGTAACATGATACTATTATTATTATTGTATGTATTGTCATTATTATTATTATTATTATTATTATTCTTCTTCTTCTTCTTCTTCTTCTTCTTCTTCTTCTTCTTCTTCTTCTTCTTCTTCTCCTTCTTATTATTCTTATTATTACTTATTTTTAATAATCTTATTATTTTTTATGAATTATGTTTATTGATGTTATTATTAATTTTTTTATTATTTGTTATTATAATCTTTGTATGTACGTTACTAATTATCACCTTATTTTTTTATTATTAACTTTCTTATGTTGTTCTTATTATTTCTACATTATTTTTTCTGATTGTTATTATTATTTTTTATTATTATCATTATTTAGGGTTCTTATTACTATTATTATTTCAGAGTTATTATTATTATTATTACTATTATTATTTTTGTAATTATTATTTTGTTTATTATTATTTTTATTATTGTTAATATTGTTATTACCATTTTTTAGTATTACTATTGTTATTTTTTTTTTGATATTTTATCATTAATATTATTATGCTTATAATGTCATTATTATTATTATTATTATTATTATTATTATTATTATTATTATTATTATTATTATTATTATTATTATCAACATTATTTTTATTATTATAATTTTTTGTAATTTTTGATCATATTATTTAAATTTATTTATTTTTTACTTTTATTAATTTTTTATATTTTTGTTATGGTAATACGATCAATTTTTAATTTGACTAAGAATTAATTTTAAATAATATAATCATGATGAGTGAGCAAGTATCAACTCTAATGTTATTCTATGATGTGGAACTGATATTAGCTGATAATTTTGACCCTAATTATGTCGGAGATCATCGTCAACCACTTCGGATTGATACACAATCAAATTTTGTCTAGCTGCAACACAAAATCATGCATGCTTAAAAATTGATCTCGCGATAAGCAATGCATATGTAATATGTAAGTTTCTAGTAGTTGAAGGTTTTGTTGCAATGCCCATCAAAAACAATGAAGTTGTTGAATGTGTTTTGTTAGGGGCTTCAAAGCAAACCTTAGTGATCTATGTCAAATTAAGATTCCTCTTGAGATTGGACGGAGCTACATTTGCACAATGCTCGAGTCCTAAGTTTGACCTTTCTCATGATATGCTACACTTAATCTTATTGGATTTTTTGAACCAAACCTCATTAACTTTTAAACCAACATATATGCTATAAATATCTCTTAAAATTTTAGATTATAGCTTAAATTACATTAAAATTATCATTGAAACTAAATTTATTAGTTTAACAGCCCAACACATTATTAATGTGTTGAACCCATTCATCGTAGTAGTTTAATAGAGGTCGATCGTGCTTGAGATGAAGAACATGTAATGCTACATAAGGATGGGTACAAGATGATGGATAATGGGATAAGTGATAGCTCTAATGATGACGATGCACTTGTAGATATAGGCAAAACCAAAGTAAGAGGTTTAGACCAGGTTAGAAGGCATTTAGTGGACAACACAAATAATCTAGACACAATGATATCTACCAATGAATACATCTGTGATTGTCGTACCACCAAGAAGTGTGATGAGAATGTCAACGTTGATGGTCCAACAATTGATTTGAACAAATCATCTTAGGGGTTGATTCCTAACAAATTAACAGAAGATATTCTTTTCCAAATGAAAGCTGATTTACAATATGTAATTAATGGTTGTCACTTAGTAAATAATGTAGCATATCATATCATTAATTCAAATAAAACATGATATTCTAATATGTGTGTGCACCATGAACATCCATCACGACTATGTCATTGGAGATTGCATACAAGTAGAAGTAACAGATTAGCAGATACTTGAAAAATTTCAACAATAACTAGTCAACATACATGTGCACATATAATTTTGGTTAGCGTCCACCGACAATGCACATCAAAAAATGTTTATTATAATATTCTTCATATCATACATCACCAGATCAATTTCAAGCCCATTGAGCTAATATGAGAAATGGTAGTCAAATTTAACATACATATTTTGTACATAAAAGCTTGAGATGGTAGATGAAAAGCTATACTAACTATTTTGGTAATTGGGATGAGTCTTACAATTCACTACATCAGTGGATGAATTATGTATATAGTGTTTTAAGAGGATTTATATATATGATACAATTTGATAACACAAATCACTTTCAATATCTTTTTTAGGCATTCAGAGGTTGAAACTACTGTAGGTCAGTACTTAATCTTAATGACATATTTCTTTTAGAAAAATATTGAGAAACATTACTTAGTGCGGTTGGAGTTGATGTAAACAACAAGCTTTTCTCAATAACATTCATTGAGGAAGAATCTGAGTGTAAGGAGTTGTGGTGCTAGTTTCTAAAAAAGTGTATATGAGTTGTTATCTATGTTTGTTTCATGATCAGACTTGGGCATAATATTAGATTGACATTCCATGATTGTTTGTGGTTGCAAGGACATATTTCTTTGGGCAGCACATAGATTTTGCTTAATACATCTTAAGGAGAACTTCTAGAAAATTGATAGATATATGGGGATTATTGATGTTGACATAATGTGGCAAAAGATGTATTGAATAAGTAATACTAATGACATTCATAATTTAACCAACATATGAATAACATAAAGAATATAAAATAAGAAGCTTATGATTGATTAGTTGGGAGAGATGTTAGGAGATTGTCATTATCACATGATGATGGGTTGAAATATAGAATAATGACTACCAATGCATATGAATGCTTTAATAGAGTTCCTCATCGTGCTAGATGACCTCCTATTCAGGCATTAATTTGCTAAATTTACTAAAATATCATGTCATTTATTTCTTAGATGATACATAATTGCATAAGAATGGGATATGGCTAATGGGTCACATATTGTCGCATGAATAAGAGCAACAATCCAAAGGTATGAGAGTGAGAAACAAAGATTTCTCATACCCACATGCATTAACTACTATGACTATGTAATATGTGATTTCAGCTGCAAGTCATTCCTTATGGACCTTAATTCGAATGAAACTTTTGCATGTGCTTGCAGTAAACTGCAGAAATACCATTTATTATGTCTACACATCATAATTGCTCTTGGCCTAAGACATATTAACTGTCTATCTTACATTTCATTGTATTACACAATTAAAAGTTTAAATAATGCCTACGCAGTAGAATTTCTTATCATCCCTAAATAATCTACATGGATAGACTTCAATCCAAGTTCTAGTATTATTTAACTTGCACCACTAATTTTCAAGCGTAGGAGCAGCCATCTATGAATAAAAAGATATGCAAATATGATGGATAAGCATGTAACATAAATTCACCACATCTATAGATTTTTCCATAGTACACAATCGATTAATGTGTTTGCTAATCTAAAAAATAATAGGCATATTTACTTTTTATGTCATTTCTCTTAGTAAATATAGGTGCTAAAGTAACCTTCTTTGTCTTAGCTACAGAAATGATAGCAAACAAGTGAGGTAAATGCCCATGTCACTGTACTACATGGGACACTAAGAAAGTCGATGTTGGACCAACATTTCCCGAGGTTCACCCTAATATAGCTTCGTTATGTGGGTCACATAGAACAATTCATCGAGATGAGATAGGCAATTTATTTTTTTTCAATTTTTTAATTTACTTATCTATGTTATATACATGTATTTGTATTTATAATAATGAATGTTTCTTTCTAACAATGTACTATTCTTCAGGTGAACTCACACTTACTCATTACTAGGGTTTGATCATGTACATGTTCACACTTCGTAGAGGCACTCAGAGTTGTGGTTTAGATTGTATTAAGCACTTACAATGTACAATGTTAGATCATCACCTTCTAAAATCACTGCAGAGTGTTGGTCATCGTAGACCAGTACTCTTATTATATCTATAATTATTTTTTTCCTAGCTTGAAATTATTTTATTTTTCTAGGCTACTTAATAATGATCATCATATATGGCTATGTGTTGCAAACTTATGCACTTTAAGATCTGCTATTTGGGAGGCTAGGGTGCTGTTGAAATGCTAACGCTGTGCGGAGTGGCACTTATTTGTGTGAGTTGCTCAACAATTTGGTTGAGTGCCCAAAATTGACTTGGAGCCAATGGAGGCAAATTTCCAACATGTTGATGGTTTTGGGAAGAGTTATGTCGATTGGGATGACTAACACCAATAACACATTCAAATATAAGCTGTCATGGAAACATATGTTTTTGCTCGTGAAGACTCAAGCATAGATGTTGAGAGGATAGTTGCACGATATATGCGGTGGTATCAATCATAAGTGACATTATACATGCTTTAGGCTCCTATAAATCTGTCGGATACATATTACTTGAAATTACCTATCGAATGAGCTATGGTATGTTGCTAAATCTTTTTTAATGTACATGTGCCAGCTTAGCTTATTATTACATATCTTGTTAATTTCAGTCTAATTTTTTTTTTAGTGTGAGTGGATTATGAAGGCAAAAGATGTGTTTTAGTCATACTTTGACGATTAGGATGACAATCCAAAATAAGCAATTATTGATCAATTTGAGGAGCTATGTACTAGGATGTGACATTCAATGTACTTCTTAGAGAAACCATCTAAAGCAGATGATACACCTGAAGATGTTGGAGATCTAACACCGTATCATGGGGATCCTGGACCATCCATATTTATTGTTTCTGGTTCTTCCATTTACACACCTCCATCGCCTCCCACAAACCCCTCATAGACACCATATAACCTGCAGTTGGGAGGACTATATGATAACATTTCTAAACAGTCACTATTTACTTATACAACATTCTTCGAACCAAAACCATCTTCGACGACACCAAACAACAAGTTGTCTATAGTACTGCTGGAGTCATAGTACAAGATGTCCATCGTGACTCAACTATCTTACAGGCAACAGTTTTGAGCATCTTTTAATAGTTCACTAACATAGGAGCAATATTTCAAGTCATATAATATATATAATAGTCCACAGTAGCAAAGTAGGAGACCTAGCTTGAGCTCAAATTAGTGGTAACTAGAGTTGGGCTCGACTCGTTTACACCTATAATTTAACCTAATTGTGACTATATCTTTTAAAAACATATTAAAATTTTAATTTATTTGTTGTGTGCTAGAGGACCAATTGTGATAGAATAAAAGTTTACGCCTTAGCTTTGTTGTGGGATCTAGCACACGCACAAATGTTTGAAGAATGAACAAGAGAACTCCAAAATTTCTACGTGAAAAAATCTCTGAAGAGGGGGAAAAAACCATGAGGCCTAGCTTAGTGAAGATCTTCTACTATGTATTTATTTCGAAGTACATAGTTTTTCGATAACGAGATTACAAAATTGTATATGAGAAGGGTTGACAATAGGAATCCCAGAATCAGGCAACAACAGTTATGCAGCCGTGGTTAGGTTGTAGCAGTTGTTGGTAGCAGTTGATGATGGTGAACAGCGGGGGTCAACAACCGACGGTGACGGTCGGCAGTGGTGATGACCAGCGGAGATGGCCGGCGATGGTCGGCGGAGGTGATTCGGTGGTCAGCAAGTGGTTACGTGATGACCAAACCGGATAAACAATGATCGATGGTAGGGCCAATAGCCAAATGGCATTCTACAAATGGCGATAGGTGGTCGCGGGATGACCGACGAGCAGGTGGTGCCGATGATGGCCGACGCGATGATGACTAGCATACGATGGTGGGCCAGTAATGACCGCAGACGGTGGTTGATAATGCCCGACGACGGGCCGCGACCACCAACGGCGGTGGCTGCGGACAACCTGATGGGTCTACTGATGATCGGCGATAGAGGTTGACGACCACGAGGATCAACGGTGGCGGTTGACGGCGGCAGTGGTTGGTGGTTAATGGAGGTGGTCGACGACCATTGAGTGGTTACACGATTATGCTTGAAGGATTTCCAAGCTTTAGAGCTCTCTCTTCTCTTTAACTTGGGTCCCCCTCATGTAAAAAATGAGGGGCTATTTATAGATTATAGGGAGGGCATTTTCATAAATACAAGAAAAATCCAAACCACTCCATCGGATGGCTCAAGATGATTCCCTTGATCATCTGATGTATTTTGTGTATTTGAATGCTCAGATGAGGTCAGAATCAAGAGATCTTAGGCTTGTTAAATCTGGCTCATCAAGACGCTCGATTTGATCATAAACGCTCCATTTTTAAAATCTATTTAGGGATTTAACTGATATCCCAATGTTTCCAATGATATTTTTAGTACTTGATCTCGACTAGTTTCAACTTAGGATGAGCTTGCTTTTGACATCAAGATTCGTGCTTTGATTAATAGGATTTTTAGTGCCATATCAGTTGCCCCCTATTTTTGGATGACATTATCTCAATCATATAAAAATATATATTACAAATAATTGATAATAGCAAATTCTTCAATAAAATTTATGCGTTCATTAACCATATAGTTTGAGAGAACAAATCTTCATGGGGGCATAAGATTATGATCACGGAAGTAGGTGCGTATCATATGTGGGGTACACGGCAATGTGGGTTATGGACCCATTTGATTTTACGGCACTTGCAGAGCTCGCTGGGCACGCTGAGTGAGTATACGCCAGGCTGAAAGCGTGTTTGCCGTGGGTGCATTCTGGTCCCGTTCGCACAAACACGCATGTGATGATCATTTTTCATTTTTTATTTTCTCCCATTTTTTTTATTTTTTCCATTTTTTTATTTATTACCTTTTTACCCCTAGAGTCAAGTGAGGAGACACAATTCCCATATGCTCTAGTGTTCCTCTGCATTGAATGAAAAATCATCTAGCGTAAGTTCAAGGGCCAGGGTAAAAAAAAATTTTTTTCCTTTCCTTTTGTCAGCGAAGTTCTGACCTTCTTCTTAAGAGAAGGTCATTTACTTTGCTAATCAAGGCCCGTAGCTCATATGGTGAGGCTTCAGTTTTCCCTCGAAAGAGGTGTCAACTGTACTCTTCGGACCGACCGGGTTTGGAGGTGATTAAGGCCCATAGTTCATATGATGAGGCTCTGATTTTCCCTCGAAAGATGCGTCAATTATCCTCGTTGGACTGACCGGGTTTGGAGGCGATCAAGGCCCGTAGTTCATATCGAGGCTCCGCTTCGAAGAGTTAATGTCATCTCCGACCAGGTTTGGAGGTGGTCAAGGCCCATAGTTCAGATGGCGAGGCTCCGATTTTCCCTCAAAAGAGGCGTCAACTGTCCTTATCAGACTGACCGGGTTTGGAGGCGGTCAATGCTTGTAGTTCATACGGCGAGGCTCTGATTTTTCCTAGAAAGAGGTGTCAACTGTCCTCTTCGGACTGACCGGGTTTGGAGGCGATCAAGTCCCATAGTTTTTACTTCTTATTGTAGGAAGTTGGATTTCTTGAAACTTCAATGGATGGTTCAACAGTTGATAACTACCAATATGGCAGGGAAGTGTTAATTAAAAACCATCCTTCTAACGACTCAGAAAATCTAGCTGGTAAATTCAGAGTATCATTAGAGAAGAATAACTTTTTTTTCTTGAACATATGTATGCGAATACATTTCGTCAGATTGTAGGCAAAAATTTTTATCTAAAGTTATCTGTGAGCGACAAAGTCAGGAAAGAATATGCCCAAATATTAGGGTGAGTGAGTTGCTTCACAAAATTCTCAAATTTTTGTCTTTTTCTCTCTCATTTTTTTATTTATTATGTATTTTCACAAGATAAGTGCTAAGGCCAAATATCTGTGTTGAAGTGATTACGTCAAATATTTATGGAGAAGATGTTCACCCCCAGTTGGCCTCTGAGAGTTTAGCTATCTCAACTCATAATGGAGGAATTCATTTCTCGAAGCCGCATATTCCTGAAGAGGTGTTAAAGCACGTATGTACTGGATGTCAACGAGTAGATGAATTAGTATGTTGTCTTCTCCTCTTCCTTCTTTTCACCTTTTCCTTTTTTCTTTGTGTAATATTTGTAATGATTTTTTTATTGTAGGTAGCTCAAACATTAGCGCTGATGGCTCATTTGGGTGTTGCTCTAGATGAGTGGAATACTAAATTTGTGAAGGTAAAATATTTATAAGGAGAGTATGAGCGAAAGATGAGTGCTAAGGCCAAAGAAGTGGAGACTCTAGAGGATCAGCTAACCAGGCGTAGAACTGAGCTAGCAAACATGTCAACTTCTCTTTCTCTCCATGAGTGGAGCGCACTCATGATGATTGAGGTGAGGCGAGACTCGAAAGAGAAAAGACTCAAGGCACTTGCAGCGGAAAAGAAAGCTCTCAAACTAGAGAAGAAAGCATTACAGGAACATCTTTCTGAGAAGGAGCTTATAATGTCAGAAGCAGAAGCAAATGAAATCTCCTTGAAGGTAGTGGAAGACTTTAAGAACTCCCTAGCTTATCGTGATACTATCGAGGACCATGTCCAGGAAGCTCGTAATCATATTCTTGATGTTAAAGTGAAGGACTTGGAGCACCAATATTTAGAGGAAGGCTTCATCCGAGGATTCCTAAAAGGAATCCACTTAGTACAACATAAAATTCAAGCTAGTATTGAGAATCTGTCTCCAAGCCAAGTGTCTGAAGACCCTTCACCAGATTCAAAAGATGAAGGGGTCAAGAGTGAGTTTAAGGGAGCATCTCCCAATGGTGAGGAAGACGTTGATATCATGTAGTATCATTTGATGATGTATTTTTTCTTTTATCAATGTATTGTTATTTATTATTATTATTTTTTATCCAGAATTTTGATTCTTTCTTATATCATCATGTTAGTGGTATCAATGATATAATTTTTTTTGGGTGATATGCTCTTATTTTATTTTTACCTATCCGAGGTGATTGATCGAAATATTATTTGATGATGCTAACCTGTATAGATGAGGCTATGGGAAGTCCATTAAGGACCTTTTGGCCTATCCAAGGTATTAGTCAAAATATTATTTGACATTTTACCTGTATGAAAGAGGCTGTGGGATGTCTACCAAGGACCTTTTGACCTATCCTGGGTATTAGCCAAAGTGTTACTTGACTTCTGCCTATATGGAAGAGGCCATGGAATGTCTACCAAGGACTTTTTGACCTATCTTAGGCATTAGTCAAAGTGTTACTTGACTTCTTACCTATTCAGAAGAGGTCCGATCAAGTCCCCTTGGGATTGATCATGCCCCGACTGAGATACAATATGAGTTGCACATTTCTCAAGTGGGAGGATTAAATGAAGGAGATTATTTATATGCAACAAGCTCGAAGAAAAAGCTATAAACTCATTACTCTGATAAGGTCGGTGATACAATCATAAGATGATTTTAATACATATATGAGTTTGAAGAGAAAATGACAAACGAGATAAAAAGTTACAATAATTATGCAATAGGAATTACTGATAATATTTTCGGAGATTCTTGATGTTCCAAGTTCGAGGTAAAGTTTTCTCTCTGGATTCTTAAGCTTGAATGATCCTGGCTTGACCATAGCTATAACCACATAAGGGTCATCCCAAATAAGTGAGAGTTTATTGCATTGAGGGCCTTTGCCCGCAGCTTTGACACTTTGCAGGACCAAGTCACCGATAGATATGGAACGAGATTTTACTCTTCTATTGAAGTGATGAACTACCCTTTAGTGGGAGGAAGCAGTCTGAAGTAGGGACACGTCACTAGTTTCGGGGAGTAGGTCCAAGTGCTGTCGGAGTTTTTCTTCAATACTATCATGATCGAATGATTGAACTCTTGGACTTAAAATCTCGATATCTACTGGTATAATAGCTTCTGTGCCAAAACACAAGTTATATGGTATCTCACCAATCGAAGTTCATGATATAGTGCAATAAACCCAAAGAATATTAAACAGCTCATCAACCCATTGCCCCCAGCCTTCTTAAGACGTGTTTTTAACCCTTTGAGTATAGTCCTATTGGTAGCTTTAGTCTGTCAATTAATTTGAGGATGAGCTATAGCTATATGCAGCAGCTAAATGTGAAGATCTTTACAAAAAGATGTAAAGAATTTTCCAGTAAATTGGGTTCCATTGCCGGTGATGATCTTTATAGGAAGACCGAATTGACATACTATATTTTTCTAAATAAATTGTTTAGCATTTTCCTCTGTGATTTTAGCGAGTGGTTCGGCTTCCACCCATTTAGTGAAGTAGTCGACAGCTAAAATGATAAACTTTCATTTTCCTAACGCTATCGAAAAAGGTCCCATGATATCAATTCCCCATTGAGCAAAAGGCCACGAGCTTTGAAGGGATGAGGGCTCTGCATGCAGTGTGTGAGAGAGGTTAGAGTGCAACTAACAACTTGTATATTTTTTGTGAACTCCAAGGCGTCTTGCTTCATCGTAGGCCAATAGAACCCTTGCCTTATAATTTTAAGGGTTAGCACCCTTCCTCCTAGCTGTTCTCCACATATTTCTGAGTGAACCTCTTTTAATGCATAATTAGCCTATGATGGTGAGAGGCATTTAAGGTATGACCAAGAAAAAGCTCATTTGTATAGTTCACCTCTGATAATAATAAAGTTTGAAGCTTGCCTTCGGAGATGAGTTGCAGCAGTTGGGTCTTCAGAAAGGGTCCATTGCTGTAGAGAAGATAGGATAGGGTCTATCCATGAAGGTTCCTTTATCTTATTAATTATTTATATTACCTATGACCCTTGGATACTAGGAAAATATATTTCTTCAATATGCCTTCTCTTAAATAGATCTCCAGTAGCAGATGTAGAGAGCTTAGCGAGAGCGTCAGCTCGAGTATTCTTCTCTCACAGTATGTGAATGATTTGATGTATTTTGAAATAGGCAAGAAGTGACTTTACCAAGCTGAGGTATTACTCCAACTGAGATTATGAGTATTAAAGTTTCCCTCAAGCTAGAAGGTGACAAGCTGAGAGTTAGTGTGGATCACTAAGTCATGAGCTTCACAATCGATGGCAAGTCTTAACCTTGCGATGAGAGCCTCATATTTAACCATATTATTGATTGCAGGGAATTTTAGGCAAAGTCCATACTTTAAGGTATCCTATTGGGGGGGGAGGGGGAATAAGTAAGATTCCTACTCCGACACTAGTATTTCCTGAAGCTCCATCAACATAGAGGGTCCATTAAGGAGACGAAAGGGGTGTAATAAATAGCTCATTTTTGCCGGGGTAGAAAATGGATATCAAACTTTTCCAATTCTACAAACCATTTAATTAACCTCCCAGATGCCTCTGGTTTCTGTAGAATGGCCCTTAATGGTAAATGAGTGTAAATGTCGATGGTGTGAACTTGGAAGTATGGACGCTTTTTTGTGCTGAGAAAATTAAAGCCAGAGCTATCTTATCTGTCAGTGGATAACAACTTTCTATATTAGAGAGAATTTTACTGACATAGTAAATTAGTCGTTGTAACCCATTTTTTTCTCACACTAAAACTGAGCTTACAAGATATAAGTATAACATCTCTCATTGAATAGGCTTGGATAGTAAGAGTGGAGATGCTAAATACTCTCTTAGTTGCTCAAAAGCAGACTGACATTCATCAGTCCACTGAAAATTATTATTTTTAGCTCCCTTTAGTATTTTAAAGAATGATAAGTATTTATCCCCATAATGGGCTAGGAAGCGGGATAAGGTAGCAATTCGTCCATTCAAACATTGAACTTCTTTGATATTCTTTGGAGGAGCCATATCTCTGAGCGCTTGATTTTCTAGGGATTGGCCTCTATCACACGGTGGGTTACCATAAACCCAAGAAATTTTCCCGACATAACCCCAAAAGCACACTTGGTCAGGTTTAGGTTGCATGTTATAACGTCGAAGAAGGTTAAAGCATATTTCTAAGTTAAAAATATGTTGTGATTCTTCCAAGCTTTTTACTAACATGTTATCCACATATACCTCCATTGTGTGGCCTAAGAGGTCTTTAAAAACCTTATTTATAAGGCATTGATAGGTAGCATTAGTATTTTTTTAACCCGAATGGCATAACTTGGTAACAGTATAAGTCTTTATATATTTGAAATGCTATGGCTTCTTCATTTGTGGGGTCCATTTTTATTTGGTTGTAATCAGAGTAAGCATCCAAAAAACTGAGCATTTGATATCTAGACGTAACATCGACCAATTGATCAATTCGAGGAAGAAGAAAACTATGTTTCGGGCAAGCTTTGTTAAGATCAGTGTAATCAATACACATTCTCCATGTTTCATTTATTTTCTTAACCGTGACAATATTTGTTAGCCATGTAGGGTAATTTACTTCTCGTATGAATCCCTCTTCTAAGAGATTATTAACTTCTTGTTCAATAGCCTAGAGGTGATCAGGTGCAAAACTCCACTTCTTTTAGATGATCAGTTTGAATGTTGGATCAATCTTGAGGGAGTGGCATATCTATCATACTCCAAGCAAAGATGTCTTGAATTTTGTGCAAGAAGTCTATGTATTTTTCTCTTTGTTCGTCTGAGAGCAGAGATTCAACTTGCACTGTTTATTGAGGTTGGTCATCTGATAATGAAATAAGGATCAAGTCTTCTACAGGCGAAGCTTTCTGGGGTACTTCTTCATCTCGAAAATTAAAATTTTTGATGTTGAAGGTCATCGAAGGGCGTGGTTGAGCTTGTCTGAGGTAACATGATTGTGTTATCTGTTGATTTCCACAGACCACTCCAACCCCAAGAGGGGTTGGAAATTTCATCTTAAGATGAGATACTAAAGTGACGACACCAAAAATTGATTGGAGGGGCCTTTTGAAGATAGTGTTATATGCTAAATCTGACTTGACCACCATGAATTGAATTGAATGAGTCACTTGTTGAGGGAATTCTCTGAGGATATCAGGAAGGGTGATTGTCCCCTCTACTCACACAGGGAGATTATCAAACTCATATAATGGTCCTACAGCGAGTTGGAGCTTTTCCCTAACCAAGCCCTTGCTAAGAAATGTGGAGTAAAATAAGACATCAACAGAACTCCCATTGTCAATCAAAATTCTCTTAACATTATAGCATAGGTCACCGATCCCTGCACTGATGACAAGTAGATCTTGATGAGGAACTTGAACTTCTTCAAGTCTGAGTCATTAAAAGTGATGGAATGATTAATACAATATTTCTTTAGCTCTAGTTCTTTAGAGGTGGCAATGAGGACTTGATTAGATAGTAGTGGTCCTCCTGCGATTATTTCAATTTCTCCAACTATTTGATGATTATTTTATTATTTCTATGATGATTGTCCTGGTTGCCCCCCAATTGGAGTTATGTTTGCTTGAGTTGATTAATTCTTCACAAATCGGTATAGATATCCTTGTTGAATGAGCCTCTCAATTTCTTCTTTGAGTTCTTTGCACGCCTTAGTAGTATGTCCATGACTACGATGGAACTGACATTATTGTTCTGGATTTCTTGAATTTGGTTTCAGCGGATGTGGCCACTTGATGGTTTCTTCATCTTAAATGGCCATCAGGATGTTAACATGAGATGTGTTCAGTGGTGTGTATTCCTTTTCTGGTCTTGGTTCATGTCGTTGATGTGAGGGCCATGGAGGGAGATCACGACTGCCTTGTTGCTTCTTTTTATGGGATTGCATTCCCATACCTTACATTTTTTTGTAGATTGTTCAAATTATTTATGATGGACATTAATAGCCTCATCGATAGAAATTTGTGTTTCCACACGATGAACCAAGTTGACATTATGAGCAGATCATATCTCTCATTAATGATGAGTAAAAAGGCCCAGGACAGAGCCCTCCAAGGAAAACTCCACTTAATAGTCCAGAGTCTATTCCAGGTATTTAGCGAGCTTCTAAGGAGAACCTCTGGAAGTATTCCTTAAGTGATTCACCTTCATTTTGATGAATGCCTGAGAGATGAGAGGAATCGTTAATGATCCTCCGATTTGCAATGAACTGTTCTACAAAAATCTTGGCTAGTTCATTAAAGGTATGGATGGATATCCTTGGAAGGGAGTAGAACCAAGTGCAAGCTTGCCCCTTGAGGGTAACGAGAAAGACCTGACAAAATAGTGTGTCAGGAGCTCATTGGATATGCATGATGGTCTTGTAATGGTCGATGTGTTCATATGGGTCAGTTGCCCCATCATAAGAGTCGATGCTCGGAAGCTTGAACCCTACGAGAATGGGATGTTGTAGAATAGCTTCAATCAAAGGTGAAGACTCATGATAGCTGCGATGAGAGGGAAAATGATTTTCATCTTTATAAAGGAATTCTTCTCGCACCAAGCATTATAATTCTGCACGTATAACATGACGTGTGGAGTCAACAGGACAAGAACTTACCAAGCCACTAGCAATAATTAGTGAATTAGCAGTCGGTTGAGCTATAAGTGATGGATGAGTAGAACTAGTAGTGTCAAAGGAGGTCAGCATCACGGTCTGGAAGTGGAGGAACTTCAGCCTGATGGCGAGAAGGCCCTGTATTAGCATTTTGATCTCCCCTGGCTAACGATCGATCTTGGGGGAGATGTGTTTGCCATGGTAGTGACTGTCATGTTCCTCGTAAAAGTAGGATTATCTTATTTTGAGACTCTTCTATTTGACGCACACGATCTTCTAGAGAGATTCTTGTTGCACCTTCATCGACAAGGTCATGCTTATCAGGGGAAAGTGAGGCAGAAGCTTGGCGTCCTTGGTTCAAGGATTGGTTTCGAGAGTGACAGGAGTTGGAGCGGGAGGCTCCGTTATTGCGAGTATTGCGTCTATTGGCCATAATACGGGTGTTCACAGAAATTGTGATTGAGGGATTCTATTTTCACAGACGGTGCCAAACTGTTGCATGTTAGAGGACCAATTGAGGTAGAATAAAAGTTTATGCCTTAGCTTTGTCATGGGATCCGGCACACACACAGATGTTTGAAGAATGAACAAGAGAACTCCAAAATTTTTATGTGAAAAAACTCCCGAAGAGGGGGAAAAAAACACGAGGCTTAGCCTAGTAAAAATCTTTCACTATGCATTTATTTCAAAGTACAAAGTTTATTCGATAACGATATTTCAGAATTTTATATGAGAAGGGCTGACAATAGGAATTCCAGAATCAGGCAACAATAGTTATGCAGCTGTGGCTATGTTGTAGCAATTGTTGGTAGCAGTTGATGATGGTGAATAGTGGGGGTCAACAACCGACACTGACGGTCGGCGGTGGTGATGATTGGCGGAGATGGCCGGTGATGATCAACGGAGGCGATTAGCGATGGTGGTTCGTAGTGGTGACTGACGATGGTGGTTATGTGATGACCGAGCATGGCGCTGATGAACGACGATCGATGATGGTAAGCAATGGCAGACGGCGGCAGCCAGCGACAATCGACGATGATGGTCCGGGATGACAAGATGAGGTGATGACCGTGATGGGCCGGTCGACATGGCCGCGGATGATGACCAAATGATCGGCGCGGTAATATGGTGGGGTCGGGTAATGATCGACGACGCGGTGACGCAGAATGCCCGCCGACGCGGCAGTGACACCGACGACGGGTCAGCGACGACGATGGTGGTCGGCGCGGATGACCGCGACGGAGGTTGACGCGGCGAGGATCGGTGGTGGTCGACGGCATGCGTGGCCAACGGAGGTGGTCGCACCGAGTGGTGACACAATTATGCTTGAAGGATTTCCAAGCTTTAGAGCTCTCTCTTCACTTTAACTTGGCTCCCCCTCATGTGAAGAATGATAGACTATTTATAGATTAGAGGGAGAGAATTTTTGTAAATGCAAACAAAATCCAAACTACTCCATCGGATAGCTCAAGATAATTCCCTTGATCATCTGATGTATTTTGTGCATTTGAATGCTCAAATGAGGTCAGAATCAAGAGATCTTGGACTTATTAAATCCGACTCGTCAAGACGCTCGATTTAATCATAAGCACTCCATATTTAAGAACTATTTAGGGATTTAATTGATATCCTAAAGTTTTCAATAATATTTTAAGTGCTTGATCTCGACTAGTTTCGACTTAGGATCAGCTTGCTTTTGACATCAAGATTCGTGCTTCTATTAGTAGGATTTTTAGTGCCATATCAATATTGTATGGCATATGTATCAAATTATTTAACTTACAAATGATTAAGGGGCTATTTAGTTGGAATTAAAAGTAAAGTAAAGTAAAGTAAAGTAAATGAAGAAGTTTTAGATTTTTTGCCGTTTGATATGATGTAAAGTAAAATTTGAAAGTGATGTAATGCATTTAAAATTCATCAGATAGTTATATTTTTGCGTATTTTGAATTCGCCAAAATTTGGGAGAATTCCAAAAATACTAGTCAATGTAGTGCCCGCCGCTTCATGCCGTCGTCATTGCCGCTATCCACCGTCGCCGCTCTTGTTGCCGCTATAGTCGCGGCCCCACCATCCTTAAAATTTTCAAAATACTTTACATTACATATTTTTATTAAACAAAAAAAATTCTCAACATGAATTTGTAAAATTCTCAATCAAACAACCTAAAATAATTCAAATATATTATATTCCTTTTATATTGCATTTATTTTATATTACATTTCTTTTTCAGGCAATTAAATATCTCTTATGAGAAAGAACATTTCTTTGTACTCCATATGTAAAGGTGAAATAATGATTATAAAATATTTAGATTTTTAATCATACAATTTTAAATTGATTGATCCATTATAAAATTTCTTTCTAACATTTAAAATTGTAAATTATTAAATAATAGGATGAATTATATGTAATGAACTCATAAATAATACAAAATTTATAGTAAGTAATTTAAAACTGTTTAAATAAAGCTTCACTAAGCATATATTTTCTCAAGCTGTGTTCATTATTTTCTTTATTAAATTGATCAATTAATATATGCAGCAGAATTCACATGACCAAATGGTAGTGTGAGTGGAATCTCGCAGACATGCGCTCAGGCTTCAATGATGTTTAGGGTGTGGAAAACACGTGTGGAAGGGGTGACGCTCATAAAGATGACAATATATATTTGAAACGCGAATTTCGAAAAAAAAGTGTACATTATAAGGCCTAATTGGTCAAATATATTTGACATTATATATATATATATATATATATATATATATATATAGTTTTAAATCAAATTATCTCCATTGTATAAAAGTTTGACTTAAAACTTTATTTAAATGTTCCTTTTCCTATCAATTTTCATCTCTAGTGATCTTAAAGCTTCTGTGAAATAGACGTATATAAGACTTATTTTGAAGTAACAATGGGACAAAATTATTTTAATAAGTGCTCAAGGCGGGTCTCTAGCTATAAGTCCAAAAGAGTCACTCAAGCAAAGACGAACCTGGAGCTTGCTACCCAAGCCTACATGCACGGGCCGGCCCATCCCAAAAAGTCCTCAAAATGATCAGGCAAGGGATTATTATCTTTAGTGAATCATTTGATTGGTACTATAAAGTAATAATTTCTACTCTTGTGCCCTATGAGGTTATTTAGTTGGAATACAAAATAAAGTAAAGTAAATATAGGAATTTTGAAAATTTTAGCATTTGGTTGGAATACAAAGTAGAGTAAAAGTAAAGTAAATATATTTGGAATTTACTCATTAGTTTTATTTTGATGTATTTGGAATTCGCTCAAATTTGGACGAATTACAAATACACCTATTATAAATGCTCTTCACGGGCGTCATGCCTCCACATTCCGTCAGCCACACCATCATAGGCCGAAGCCACCACAAATACTTCCAAATTGCCAAAACCTTCAAAATACTTTACATTATATTTTTTTTACCAAACAGAAAAAAATAAACTCATGAATTTATAAAACTCTCAACTAAACAACTATAAAATAATCTTTTTATACTGTATTCATTTTACACCGCATTCCTTTTACACTGCATTCCTTTTTTAGCCAGCCAAACAACTCCTATATTCAATGCGGTAATCACAATTCCATCCAAGATATGTGCCAAGTTGTCTAGTGAGTTGAATTGAGTTTCGTTGGGTAAATGACTCTTGAATCAAGCCCGATGAACTAATAAGTAAAATTTGGGTAAATCTCAACTAGACTTGTTAGCTCCTGAATGGATTCATTTAAAAAATATTAATAAAAATTGCACTCAATATGTATTAAAATTTAATAATTTAGATATAAAGTTGTTAAAAATTATATCTTATTTTTATTTTAATTAATTTTTAATCATTTTTAATCTTTGTATCACTGTATTATAATAATTAATTAAATCTGTATTATTTTATCACTCTTTCATACTAAAAGAGGTGGCTCATGAGCCGACTCTACCTCGCAAAATAAAGCTCGAGCTCAAGCTCCTACTCAATTAGCTAATCAAGCTCGGCTTGACTCATTCACAGCTCTAATTGTACCTAATTGTGGCTATACTTTTTAAAGAATATGTTGAATTTTTCAGAAATTATATAACATAAATTATAAAAAATAAGTTACAAGTGATTAAGAGAAATCACATTTCTATATACTTCATATGTAGAAGTAAAATATCTTAACTATAAAATATTTAATTTTTTAATAATTTCATTTGAAATTATTAAATCCATCATAAAATTTATTAACGTTTAAAACTGTAAATTACTAAATAATAGGATGAATGCAGTTAACCCATAAATAATACAAAATTTATAGTGAGTAATTTAAAACTGTAGTTTTTATTAGCGATTTTTGTTAAAAGGACTTCTATGCTCAAATGCATTTGAGAATTTTTTTTTTAATATATTCAAAAATATATTTTAAATTGAATTATCTCTATTATATAAGAATAATATTTGAAACCCTAGCTCGATACTCACGATAATTTTCTAATAATAGAACTACTCCCAACACTTTCTGCATCTTGAGCGATCTTAATGCTTGTATGATCAATCTGCAGCAGAACTTTTTGGTGAAATGTGTGAGCATGACAGATAGAGGTGAGCGTTCTTTATTTTGATGAGATTGAGTGAACGTGGATATTGGAGGCGAGGGAAGGAGATATATTGGATAACTAGCGCTCCCACCATGCATTACCAATGTTTGACCACCAAGCTCTGAAACCACAAGAATAACTCTGATATGGCTCTCAAAATATGACTAGTCAAAGCACAAATCTTGATGTCGAAAGCGATATGATTTTGAGTCAAAACCGATCGAGATCAAGCACTTAAAATATCATTGAAATCTTTGGGACATCAATTAAATCCCAAAACAGCTCTCAAATATGGAGTGTTTATAGTCAAATCGAGCGTCTCGACGAGTCGGATCTAACGAGCCTAAGATCTCATAATTCCGACTTCATTTGGGCATCCAAATGCTCAAAATACATCAAATGATCGAAGGAATCATCCAGAGTTGTCCGATCGAGGGGAGTGGTATGGGCCTTACATGAATTTTCAAGAATGCCCCTCCTCCCATCTATAAATAGGCCTTCATTCCTCACATGAAGGGAGCCAAAGTGAAGAAAAGTGAAGTAAAGTGAAGTAAAGTGAAGTGAAGTGAAGAGCCGACGGCAAGTCAACCACCATACGCCACCACCGCCGATCCTTGACACCGCCTGAGCAAGGAAGAAGAGGAAGAGTCCAAGCAAGGAAGAAGAGGAAGAGTCCAAGCAAGGAAGAAGAGGAAGAGCCCGAGCAAGGAAGAAGAGGAAGAGTCCAGGCAAGGAAGAAGAGGAAGAGTCCAAGCAAGGAAGAAGAGGAGGAACCCAAGCAAGAAAGAAAAGGAAGAGTCCGAGTGAGGAAGAAGAAGAGGAAAACCCAAGTGAGGAGGAAGAGAGAGCTCTGAAGCTTGAAGATCCTCCAAGAAAGATCGCACCAAGCAAGATCGACTCCGCCACATCAACCGCCTCCACCGTCCACTAATCACCTGATTCCCACCGTACTCCCCGTGATCTCCACCATCAAGAATTACAACCTAATCATTGTTACAGCTTGTTATTCCTTTCTCATATGTCAGAATCCTATTATCGAAGATCTTGTACTCAAACACATAGTGGAAGCTTTTATCAAGGCCCCGTGGTTTTCCCCTTTTGAGGTTTTCCACGTTAAAATTTTGGAGTGTCTCTTATTCACTCTTTAATTACTGTGTGTTCACAACAAGGCTAAGGCATAAACTTTCACTCTACCGCGACTGGTTTTCTAGCATGCAACAAACTCAATAATTTGTAATTGTTAAGAGATCTCCTTCATTCTAGTAAGAGGTGCTATTGATAGCCATTACAAGCATCTTTCAAAAGAAAAGAATTCAAAATATGGAGGAAAAGGTGGGTGATAATATTAATGTGAAGTATTAAATTGCCTCATTATTTTATATTATCCACTCATTTCATATGCTATTATTTTATGTGGATTCAACTACCTGAGATGTCATGCTTTGAATTTTTAAATGCAAAATTTCAAACATGGAGTTTATAGAATAAAATTTAAAATGTCAAATAAAAAAAGATGAAATCATAAAATAGGCCTTAGCAGGCTAATGGGTTAAGCCTTCTTCTTTCTTGAATTTTCTTGGGTTTTAGCTTGAGATCTTGTAAATAAATCTTGAGCTCTAATTTTTGGATTCTCATGATGTTCTACATCAACTTCCCTGGGCTCAATTGAACTCTGTTTCGTAGAGTTGAAATCTAAGAAGTCATTTGCTAATTATGGAGCTAAAGTCTCTAAATTAGTACGGGTCAATCATGTGTCTTCAATTGGTGGCTAATTCTTCTAACGAACTAGAAAATGATGTTTCGAAGCTGGATTAATGGGTACTTCCTCGACGATAATATAGTTAACTTTAAAGGAAGAGGGCTTCTGTAAGTACGGTGTTATATCTCCTACTAAAGAGTTAGACTGAACAAGTGGAGGTTTGCAAATTCCTTCATATGATAAAATATCTTCAATAATAATAATAGGATGAATGAGCATATCAGTAAGTAAATTAAGGTGATAAGCATTACTTTCAATTTTCTTAAGAATTTTAAACGGACCACAAGCTCGTGCATGTAATTTCTTATATCTAGTGGCTTGATAACGCTCAGGCCGAATGCAAATCAATACATAATCACCTTCTTTATATTCTTTCATTGAACGATTATGATTTACCTTAGAAGCATAGTTTTCATTACTTAGAGTAATTTATTTTCTTACATCTTCATGGAGGCTTTGAAAATCTTTAGCAAATGAGAATGCGGTATCAGAAAATACATGAGATGATAGGTTTACTATATCTATTGGTCATCATGGGTTTTAACCATAGACTATCTCAAATGGTGATTTTTTTGTAATTCTAGAAATAGTACTATTTTAGGCAAATTCTGAGGTTGGTAAATGTAAATCCCAATTTCCTAAACTTTTACTTACCAAGCATCTAAGAAAATTTCCTAAGGTACGATTAACTACTTCAGTTTATCCATTAGTTTGTGGGTGAAAGGCAGAAGAAAATTTTAATTTAGTACCTAATAATTTCCATAATATTTTCCAAAAATATGAGACAAACATAACATCTCTATCAGAAATAATGGTTAAAGAGAAGCATCATTTGTTTTTGAACAAGATAAAAAATGAGCCATTTTTGAGAACATATCCGTTACAACAAAAATACTATCATGTCCTCGAGCTGTCCTAGGTAATCCTAGAATAAAATCCATTGACAGGTCTTCCCAAGGCCTATAAGAAACATGTAAGGTAGTGTATTGTACAGACCTTTGTTTTAGTCTGTTTACAAATTAAACATTGAGCCACTAATTTTTGAACATCTCGTTTTAATGAAGGCCAATAAAATCTATTTTCTAATAAACAAATGGACTTATCCTTTCCAAAATGACCATCTACAGCCCCAACATATAGCTTAGTGATAAGGAATTCTCTAAGAGAAGATCGAGAAATATATAGTTATTTTCCTTTATATAAATATACATTTGTCATCAAGAATGTCCCTTGTAAAGTTATTAGTTTATCTAGGTGTTCAAGATAAATTAGGTGAAAGTCAGGGCACACAATATAATCATCTTTAATTTTATCAAATCCTAAGTTTCTCAATTCTAAAGAGGAAATCAGTAGGTTTACCCTGAATAAAGCATCAACAAGTTTGTTCTCAATTTCAGGCTTATGCTTTAGAACAAAAGAGTAGTCTTGTAAAAATTCAACCCATTTTGCATGCCTATGACTTAATTTTCATTGAGTATTAATAAATTTTAAGGCATGATGATCAGAATTAAGTATAAATTCTCTATGTAAGAGATAGTATAACCAATGCCTTAAGGATTGAATTACAGCATAAACCTCTCTATCATAAGTGGAATATCATTTTTTGGCTTCATTTAACTTTTCACTAAAGAATGCTATAAGATGATTCTCTTGACTTAAAGTTTTACCTATCCCAATTCCTGATGTATCACATGTCACTTCAAAGGCTTTAGAAAAATAAAAAAGCCTAAGGATTGGTGTAGAAGTGATAAGAACTTTAATTTGTACTAAGGCCTTTTGTGCATTAGGAATTTAACAAAATTTATCTAATTTTAGTATATCAGTTATCGGAGCAACAATGGTACTAAAATTCTTGATAAAACTCCAATAAGAAGTGGTAAAATCATGGAAGCCTCTAACTTCAGTAAAACTTTTAGGTGATGGCCAATCTAAGATTGATTTTATTTTAGAAGGATCAAGTTTAAGTCTAGTAGTGGATATAGTAAAGCCTAAAAAGATTAACTCAGCTTACAAAAAGAAACAGTTTTTTAAATTAATGTATAATTTCTCTTGTCTAAGTAGTACAAAGACTTTTTATAGGTGTTATAAATGCTCATTTGCACTTGGACTAATAATCAGAATATTATCAAAATACACAACCAAAATTTTACCTATATATGGTTTAAGAAAGTATTCATTAATCTCATAAATGTGCTAGGAGCATTTGAAAGTCCAAAGGGAATGACAAGCCATTCATAAAGTCTATTAGGGGTCTTAAAAGCCGTCTTCCACTCATCTTATGATCTAATCTGAATTTGATGATATCCAATTTTTAGGTCAATATTTGAAAAAAATTTGCTCGTGAGATTAAATCTAATATATCATCTAATCGGGGAATAGGAAACCTATATTTGATTTGGACTTTAATAATTCATAAAAAGAAACAATTGATCCAAACACTTCACTTTACATACCCAAATTTATTAAGTAAAACACCAAATCAAAAAAACAAAATCAATTGACCCTTACTTTAACATATCCAAATTTATTAAAGGAAAGGGTCCTCAAATCCAAAATCTAAATTCAAACAAACATGAACCTATGGAAGCAACCTTCTTAAAATATTTGAATTCACTTTTCAACATACCCAAATTTGTTGAAGTTGGATTCATATTCAAAAATTTCTCTTTCAATCAAATTTCTAAATCTTCTCAAATACATTTGAACCCTACTTAACACTTCCAAGATGTTGGATATGAGTTCAAATTTTCAAATTCAAATTCAAAAATCAACAAAGATAGAAATTTGATCCAAGCTCATTTCCTATTGCAGATTATCACCATCGATTCACACAGTTGTTTATCAATCTTGCGATGGCGGCTCAAAAATTTATTTTCACTTTCCCTCACGGCATGGATTTGGCCTTGGACCAGACCAACTTCCCTCAATTGGATCATATACACCTTATCCATTTTGGTAAGAGATTTTAGGGAGTAAGGATCACATGTGAGGGCATTCCCCTCACTACTATCAGTAGGACTGTGGTGGCTGGGCAGAAGCCAGTCATCCAGATTAATCTACCTTCTGATTCTGACATCTCCTCATTGAAGAGGAAAGTAGTGGCAGTCCCACCAGCTTTAGTAGTGATAGTACCAGCAGTGCCAGCCCCAGTTTTAGTGCACCCTGTGGTTTCTAATGCTGCCTTAGTGAGGGCTAGCACCCTCTCATTAGTACACTTAAAGGGTAAGGCTCCCCTGATCTTAGGGATTACCTCCCCTACTTTTGAGTATGGGTCTAGCTCTCACTCCTCCCATCCTACCACAACACAACGAAGGAGCAAAAATTGTATGATCAAGCGGTATCACACTAGGATTGCCAGAGAGATGGAGGCAGCCGCCTGTTAAGCTGTTGAGGAGTTTCCTATTTTTACTTCACCACTGGTTATAGTAAACCCGTTTCATCCTCTCTCTGGGTCAGACAGAGAGGATGTTAGGAGGATTCTCACATCACCTCCACTAGTGGTCTAGCATCAGCCATCAGTTACTCAGAGTAGGAGGTCGTATGACCTCGTGTCATGTTAGCGAGTTTACGTTGAGTCCGAGCTCAATTTGATCTAAGATCCATTATCCCCCGTAGTGTGGGGAAACATATTCATCATGAAAGGGCCAGAGAGGCCCATACATCTGCTCACATTACCAGTAGGGAGTGGCGGAGGTTCAGTCGGTAGCTTCCGCACTTGTTGATTTTCCAGCTCGGTGCGTTACCCATGCTGACCATACAGACAACATCTTACTTACTGTGACTAATCATCACAGGAGGAAAGCTCCTGTGCATAGAGAGTCAGTGGCATCTCCATCACACCGCTCTACCACCCCCGTATGCCATCACCAGTCCAGGTCATAACATCTCTAGTTCCATCAAAGGCCATGAAGGGCATATCTAGGGAGAAGTGCACCCTGTTGGTGATCCGGCTATAGTCGAGGGATCCTACTCCATCTACACTGCCTACTGTGGCAAGGCTGAGCTCTCCTGCTCCACCTTCTTCCCGAGTGGTGGTGCGGAAGGAGTGGCGACCTCGAAGCATAGTGGTCATCCCTTCACCAACCCTGCCAGTTCAGCAGGATGTGGAGATGGTAGCAGTTATTTTAGAGATAACATATGAGAATGATAGTAGAACCTCCTAGGAATGTCACCCCTCTCATAGCTAGTGATAGCCAAGAGTGTCTCTCTTCCAATGAGTACAGTCCTCATAGGATTGACTCTCCAGTAGTAGGTGAGGTCTGATATCTCTCAGTGCATGACAGTGATCACATCGGTCAGTCAAGATCATTTGTTCCCATTCAGATCGATCATTCTCTCGAGGAGATAGTAGCACATTATCCTATAGAGAAGAAGAAAATTTTGGGGTATGATTGGTCAGATGAGGAGAATGTCAGCTTCGATCCTAACGAAGATGATTTGTTGGGAGACTCAGCTAGAGTCTATATGGTAGATACCAGAGGATCTCTGCTCAGGGAGCAGCAAGCTATGGAAGGTGATGATGCCGAGCAAGAAGACACAACCCATTTGTATCAACACCTCCTAGCATAATTAAAATAAAAAGATAAAAAGATAGATAGGATGGCAAAGAAAATTGAGGACTTGTTAGCAGTAGTTTCAGTACTTCAAAAATAAGCCCCAGCAGTTCACCCTATCACAACTGAGATCTATCAGCCAGAGCTAGTGCATGTCTTAGACCCAGCCAAGATGTTACCTCCCGTTGAGCAAGGTAGTACTAGCATGTATAGGAAGGTAGTGGAAAGTACCTCCATACAAGAAAAAGATATAAAATCCATGGCTGAGTAGCAAGTGAAGGAAGTGTTAGCTCAAGCCTGGGGAGGATCATTGATTCCAAAGGGTAGGTTGATTTTATCCCAATTTGTGTTTCAAAGGTGAGTAAAGGCGACATAGCATACAATTTGCTAGTTGTTGCAACGTCGGTGGCAGCGACGCTTTGCTTTTTCGCCTCTTTGTTAGTAGCTTAGCGGGGATAGCTTTTGACTAGAATGCTGAACTTCCTAATAGTTTAATAAAGATATTTGCTGAGTTGGAGCAACTCTTCATCAATAGGTTTGTTGGAGCTCAGCAAAGGGTTACTGTAGGTGATCCCGTTGTAGCACAATAATACCTAGGTGAGTCCCTTGTTGATTATATTCTCCGATGGCGTAACCTGAGTATGAAATGTGAGTCGCAGCTGTCTGAGCATCATGCCATTGAGATTCTTTTGAAGAATATCTACTGCCCGGTCGCCTGCATTCTTAAGAGATTTACTATCATAATATTTAAGAAGCTAATCAATAAGGCAGCTAGTCTACAAGGAGGGGCCAAACAGTTGCTTTTTTAAGATCAGTTGCCTAAGCAGAAGTCACAGAAGGTCTATGAAAAGAAGTCAGGGACAATGAAAGTGGTAGATAAGGGGAAGAAGCCAGCTAGAGATTAGTCTGAGAGACCACGACCTCAACAGCTTCCACCTCCTTTGCCACCATCAGGTATCGGACTCCACTCGACCTCCCCGACCACAATTGCCTCACCATACCACCACAAGCGGCATACATACCGTCGTGGTTATGGTCCACCTACTCTTTTAGATAAGCTTAATAAACCTTATTCATTTAAGAGATAGGTAATCAGGAAGATCTTTAAGAATCTCTTAAAGAAGTCTAATTTTCAGCTACTCGAGCCTTGGAGACCGGAGGAAGTAGGCAAAAGTCATGGTCCAAACTTTCATCCCTAACACCGTATGCTAGGCCATATTTTGGAGGATTGATTCACATTCAAGGACTGGCTTGAACATAGTTTCAAGACCAATGTTATAGTTATCCCAAAGGAATACCTTGTGGAACAATCATCCAGTTCCATTGGGGTAATTCTTGGGGATACATGTGATCCTTCCAAAACTAAAGAAGGTTGGGACATTTATTTATCCAAAATCTCTAAGAAGATCATCCAGAAGATCAATAAGTTTTTCTTGTAGCTGCCTAAGTCAGCTCAAACCTCCAACATCAAGGAAGGTTTGCAAGTTGCCTGTGCCAACTCGAGGAAATGGGGAGCTTAGCAGCAGCATGTGTCGGCCCGGGATAGCCCATTAGTGCAACCACCGATCGAGTCCAGCCTCCAGCCTATAGTTGCAGCTTCTACACCGGTGACTTCTTCCAGTTTAGCTAGCTCTTTTTCTTCTACTAGTAGAACTCTTATATCGATAGATAAGGGCATCAAATCCCTTACCCCACTCACTTTACTTGATTTCTACTTCATACCTCCAAACAAATCCAAGAAATTTAAAAATAAAGCTAGTTTGAATTACATCTGTGTCACTTCTGATTGGTTGTCTACTTCTATTCCTAATGATAACTCTTCAAGTTAAAATAACTATAACAATTTTGATCTTCCTCTTTTTGATTCAAAGTTAGACTTTCCTACTCTGAACACTACAGGTTTACCTCTTGAGATAGACTTGGAATCATCCGATTTTGAGTGTCCCATAGGAGAAGATGTAGGTGAGCTTGAAGTGCAGGTAGAACCTTTTATTACCCTGCCATAAGAGATCACTGATGTCAACCTCTATAGTGGCAAGATTCTACCTTCTAAGGCAGTACCTTAACATAGAGGGAAACAAGTCATTGGTATAGAGGATCGAAAAGCCCCTCCACAGGATGCTCCACCCTTGGATATGCTTGTGGAGGACCGGCCCAAGGTAGACTATAATGTCCTCTTTAATCTAAGGAAGTTGCCATCTAAGCTAAACATATACGATGCCCTTGTCTTATCTAAAGAGATGAGTGAATCACTAATCAAGGCTCTCCTTGATCCTGAGATATGCTTAGCTCAGCTAATCGTTATAGGTGAGGAGGTACATTATACAAAAGAACCTCAGGGGATCACCTTCATAGATGTAGACCTTCTTATGGGGGACTTGGAGCACAACCGTCCCCTCTACATCACTGTTGACATGGACAGGTTCAGACTTGCCAGAGTTCTCATTGATCCAGATGCATCGGTGAACATTATGAGTTTAAAGACTCTTGTCTATTTTAAGATCGACATCTCCACACTCCGAGAAAATCGGATGATGTTGAGAGGATTCAATGAACAAGGTGAGTGGGCTTTAGGTTCTATAATGTTATCTTTGGAGATAGGTGACTGGAAGACTGAAGCCAAGTTCTACATCATTGATTTGAATACTTCATTCACTACTTTTCTTTGTAGGCCTTAGGTACATCATAACAAGATCATTCCATTCTCCCTCCATTAGTGCATCAAGTTTAGAAAAGATAGGAATGAGTATCATGTCAATGGAGATGAAAATCCATTTTCAGTTAGAGAGTTTGAGATTTATGAGGATGCAATCTACTATCTTCCTTAAAATACTCTTTCTCGTGAACTTAGACAAATTCAAATTTAAAATCAAAAGAAAGATAAAATGAATAAAAATAAAAGGCAAAAGAAAATGAAAAGAAAAATAAAAGTCCAAGTGAACAAGAAAAGGGAATTGAAGAAGAAATAGAATCGCATATCACATTCCACCCACAGTTCATTCCATCATATGGACATGTGGGTGGAATGGCTCAACCTCCACCAAGCAGAGGAAAAGGTATACACAAAGGCAGTTCTAGAGGTGGAAGGCTCCCTAATTGGCCATCAGCCAATAGAGGTCATGTTCCAGTTCATAGGAGTACCCCTACTATTCACATAGACTTGGAATTCAGCTCGGAGGATGTTTCTAATGTGATTAGTATACCATCAACCCCTCTCATCGGGTTCCATTAGAGGTGACTTTCAATCCAGACAGAGATGAAGACCAGGCCTCCGGATAAAGCAAAGTATTTGAATTAGATTTATGTCAAACTATTAGGCAGCAGTTGGGAACCTTAGCTCTTACCTCACTTACATCTCAAAAAGTTGAAGGTTTAGTAGTTAAAGAAGTCCCTAAGTCTTCGAGTGACATGAAGTACAAGATATTCTTTTGTGGTCATCATCCTCAAGTCCTAAAATTAATGTAGAACTTGAGGAGGATACATTTAAGGAATTAATGAAATTATCATTTGACTTTTACTCGCCTTGTGTTCATAATCTTATACATAAAGGTTTAGTTCCTCACACATGATCCAGGCACAGGTCAGAGTACTTTGAAAAGCTATGAAATAATATAGGTAGGGAAGCACAATCAAGAGCAGGACTAGGATTCAGTACAGTGGGTCCAGTCAATGATGACGATTACTGCTTAATTGTTACCAATCATTTGGAGTATGATAGGTTCTTCTCACACAATACCAACTCTTATGAGAATGTGTGTTTAGAAACTTCAGATGATCCAGATGATCACCAAATCAAAGAGGCATTGTCATAATTTGAAGAAAATATTCATTCAACAACTGACAAGCTTAAAGAAATTAACCTCGGGATAGAAGAAAATCCACACCTAACGTACATTAGTTCATTAATGAATGAAGAAGAAACCAATGACTTAGTTAGGCTATTGACTGAGTTTAAAGATTGTTTGCGGGTTATGAAAAAATGCCGATTATCTTCGATGTAGTCTAGCTAGCAATAGATCTTAGTACTACCTATATTAAGCAAGCTCCTAGACGCATGCGATTAGAAATTGAACAACAGGTCATTTCTGAAGTCAAGAAACCAATCAATGTTGGTTTCATCGGGAAAGAAAATATCTTACCTGGTTAGCTAGTATCATCCCAGTTAAAAAGAATGGCTAATCTTGCATGTGTTAATTTTAGGGACTTAAACAAGGCATGTCATAAGGATGAGTTTTCTCTTCCTATACCAGAATTAATGGTGGACATCACCTCATCTCATGCAGTCTTCTCTTTCATGGATGGGTCATCTGGCTATAACCAAATCAAGATGTCTCCTGAAGATGAAAGAAACACTATTTTTTGAACACCAATTGAAATCTTCTGTAATAGGGTTATGCCTTTCGGCCTTAAAAATGTTGGTGCTACATACCAACGGGCCATGACTCAGACCTTCAACGAACTCATCCATCATCAGGTTCAATGCTACATTGATGATCTAGTAGTTAAAAGCAAAGAAAAAGAATACCACCTCTTTGACCTGGGAGTAGTTTTCAAACGATTAAGACAATATAACCTTAAAATGAATCCCCTAAAGTGTGCATTCAGAGTAGCTTTAGGGAAACTCTTTGGGTTTGTTGTCTGACACCGGGGAATAGAAATAGATCCTGAAAAGATCAAAGCTATCTTAGAAATACCACCTACTAAGAGTTTAACTCAACTCAGATCCTTCTAAGGATGGTTGGCGTATCTAAGACACTTTATCTCCAACTTATCGGGGAGATGCAAGCCATTTTTAGCACTTATCAAAAAGGATGCCAAGTTCAAGTGGGATGATAAGTGTTAGGATGCTTTTGAAGATATCAAGTAGAATTTGGTGAAGTCACCAGTTCTAGCATCCCCTATCCGGAGTAGGGCACTCATCCTCTCACTACTGCATTGGACGACTCTCTCGGCGCTCTGTTGGCCCAAAACCAAGAAGAAGGAGAGTGCTCTACCTCACGTTGTCGATTCTGAGTAAACTTCCAACCTATTGAGAAATATTGCCTAGCTTTAATCTTTTCTTCCCAAAAGCTATAACATTATATGCTTTCTCAAAAGGTGAAATTGATCTCCATAATAAATCCACTGTAGGATTTCATGACACGGCCAACACTATCTTGATGTTAGGCACGTTGGTCCATGATACTTTCACAGTTTGACATTACATTCGTACCCCTCTGTGTGGTAAAAGGATAGACACTGGCGAATTTCTTAGCAGCACACCCACTTCCTACTGATTCTCCGCTTAGTAATGATCTCCCCGATGAACAAATCATGAACGTAGGGGAGGTCGACAACCACCAATGGGAGATGTATTTTGATGGTGCAACTATTTTTCATAAAAGGGAAGCACCGCGATCTATTCTCCCAGGAAAGGCAGGGGTAGGAATAGTTCTTCTAACTCCAGACAACGATGCGATGAGATTCTCATACTATCTTTCCAACCCATACACCAATAACGAAGTCAAGTATGAGGCTTTGATTACTGGTATGGAGATAGTCATCACTATCAGTGTCAAGAGCATCAACATCTTTGGGGATTCTCAGTTGATCATCAATTAGATTATTAGATTCTACAAGATTCTCAAACCTAAGCTTCATCATTACTACGAATATACCATGAAGTTGTTGGCCCAAATTCCTGAAGTCACCACCTACAAGGTTCCCTGAGCAGAGAACGCAGTAGTAGATGCTTTGCCCAAACTTGCCAAAGAGTTGGCATGTCCAGAAGATGAGTCCATTTCAATAAGGGTCCAAAATAGACAAGTCTAATCCCTTATTGATGTTGAACTCATCAAGAGACTTTCTCTTGAAAGGGAGGTTGTCGTTGCCAAAATGGACAAGGAGTTGGATTGGAGGCAACTGTTCATAGATTATTTGAACACCGATAAACTACCTCAAGAAAAGTCACAAGACCATCAGGTGAAACATAGAGCTCTCTCTTATGCTCTTGTTGATGCCACCCTATATCAACAATCCTTTGACCAAATGTGGTTACGTTGTTTGGTAAACACGAAGCCCGTGGCATTATAACTGAGGTACAATCAGGTCTATGCAGAGCACATCAATCCAGCCCAAAGATGAAGATGAAGATTAAGAGAATAGGATACTACTAGCCTTCGATGATTACAGACTGTGTGGATGTAGCTAGGTGATTCCATCAGTGTCAGGTACACAGTATGGTCCTCCACTAACCACCCAACATTCTACACCCTACATTGACCTCATGGCCATTCGAGTGTTGGGGTACTGACATTTTGGGTCTGATCGATCCCCCTTCTTCCAAGGGTCATCAGTTCATCTTAGCAGCCACCGACTACTTTTCAAAGTGGGTGGAAGTCATCCCACTCAGAGAGGCCAAAACTCAGTATGCGTTTTAATTTTTCAGGAACCATATCGTATATAGGTTCGAGGTGCCTTGATGAATTATATCTGATAATGGTACTGCATTAAAAACTATAAAGATCAATAGCTTCACCAAAAGACACGGTGTAGATTGGAGATACTCCACCATCTACTACCCTACAGCAAATGGCTTAGCAGAAGCATCAACAAAATTCTCATCCAGATACTGAAGAAGAATCTTGATGGCAATAAACAATAGTGAAATGAACAGTTGGTTGAAGCCTTGTGGGCCTACTGCACCACATACCGAACCCCATCTCAGTCCACCCCATTATCCTTAGTGTATAGGTTTGAAGCTGTTCTACCTTTAGAAGTTCACTCCCGTCACTAAGAATAGCATTGGGTAGGAAGATCGCTACAGAGCAGAATGCAAATTTATGGTTAGAAGAGCTCGAAGGTTTGGAAGAAAGTCGCTTATGGGCGTGTTAGAATCTCGAGTTGTACAAGGCCAAAATGATTCAAGCTCACAACAAGTTGGTCCGCCTTAGGTCTTTTCGAGTAGGAGAACTTGTATTAGTACTAAAGAGACCAATCGTTGCCCATCAAAAGATGGGAGGCAAGTTTTAACCCCTTGGGAAGGCCCTTTTGTCATAGAGAAGGTCTACCAAGGAGGATCTTATCAGCTTATTGATTATAAAGGGGAACACTCAATGCTTCCAATTAATGTGCTCTATATAAAGAAATATTATCGATGAAACAAATCATGTTTAAAAATAATAATTAATGGAAAGAACAAAATCTGATTCCATTCATCAAATATTCTCTTCTTTCGAAGCGTTGTTTGCTTGTCTTGTGAATTTGCCATGAGGTGTTTAGGGTAGGTGTAAGAGTCCCCTAGCGGCATCCTATCCCTCTTTCAAAACACAAACATAATCTCCTAATGCTATTAGAATAGCGAGAGGCTTCATATTTCGATTAACATAACTAAGACAGGTGTGAGAGAACCCAAGCGGCAACCTTTCTTAGTGAGAATCCTGTTTGCCATCCATGACACCATTTCATCCAGATCCCCTAGCCGTGTATAAGGTAGGAGTAAGAGTCCCCCAGAGGCATCCTATTCCTTTTAACACATGCACAAAAATAAATACAAATATTTTGTCTCGAGCAATTTTGATGTGGGAGCAAGCCCCCTACGACACTCACACTTTAACTGCTCTAGGTCGGGTCTACATGCTACCTTGCTAGTATGTTACCCTAGTGGCCATTTATTTGGAGGATGTGAGTCCCTGCGCTTTCTTCCTAACTTGACCATTGCAAACCAACAAGTACGTTGTTAGTGTGGTAGACTTCACTAACTAGTAAGCTACCTCATGTTGACTTTGTTTAAAAGATGTGAGTCCCTGCTTTCTTCTTGAACTAGCCATCATGCTCTAACGTATATTTGAGTTTAGGATAAGTCCCCAGGCTCCTTTCCCCTTGACCCTTTGAGTTGATATAAGTCCCCAAGTAGCATTCACTGTAAATTGCCTTGGTCGAATGACACTGTTGGAGCAGACTATCCCATATTCTTGCTATAGGAGGATATGAGCCCCTGAGCTTTCCTCCTAGGCTGATTGTTGCAAACTAACGGGCACTTTAGGATGGTTGAAGTTTGCTATGCTATAGCGACTCACCTAGTGGGTACACCACTCTTATTAGATGTGAGTCCCTGAGCTTTCTCCTTTAGTTGGCCACCAAATACCTATTGGATATATGACTAGCCATGTCATTTTCTCCAGGTTTTGGATTAAGCCCTTAGCTGCCCATCCCCTGTGGGCACTCTATTTGGATCACATCCTTTGTGACCCCATTAAGACACTACCCAGGTTACTTTTGGATTGGATAGTCCCCCTTTCCTAATAGCCACCCCTGTGGTTGGAGAATTTGTTCAACAGATGAGAAGATTCTCCCTTGGTTCATTAAATCTGAGATAGGTCTAAGCTGACATAAGCTCCTTCTCAGTTTGATCCTTCGCAAAATAACAGGGTCCATGATAAAACAAACTAAACAAAATTAAGTGGCTTTTGGATTAGGAATTTAATCCCTCAAAGGGCCTCTTTTCCCAAGTAGGCATCCTATCTTTAGGGCAATGTCAACAGAACTCCCAGTAGGAATTGCCTGACTACCTGAGTTGAGATAAATCCCCGGGTTGGTACTCACTTTGTAATCACCCTCAGGTTAGGTTCAATCTATTTTACCATAGGCAAGTTACCCTGATAGTCATCTTATTTGGAAGATATAAGACTCTGAAGCATTCTTTCTAGCATGATTGTCACAAACAGATGGGCAGCCTTAGGTTAGGTTCAATTTATTGCCCAAAGCAATCGATCACACCAGTGGTCTTTTATAGTAAAAGATGTGAGTCCCTGAGCTTTCTTTCCTTGAATTGATTATTGCAAATTGAAAGGCACTCCTTTGGTCGGATAGCTCTCCCATCGGCTGGGAGGCTATTCCCTTTGGTTCAGTAAATCTGAGATAGGTCTAGGCTAGTGTAAGCTCCTTCTCAGGATGATCCATCGCAAACCAACAAAATCTATCAAAACAAACTAAAAAATGAAATTAATCTTGACTATTTATGAATTGATCTAAGTCCCCCAGCGATATTCACTCAATAGTCACCTCAGTTTGACTTGTTTACTTGCCCTCACCGTGGTTCCTTGTTTTAGACGATGTGAGTCCCCATACTTTCTTCCTAACTTGACCATTACAAACCAAAAAGCACCCCTTTGGTTGGATAGCCCTACCTTGTGGTTGGTAGACTACTCCTTTTGGATTGGTAAATTTGAGTTAAATTAGGTCTTCATGGCCCCACAAATCGATCATCCATCATGTCATAATAAAAAAAATGAAATCAATCTTGACAATATTCGAGCTGATCTAAGTCCCCCAACGACATACACTCAATAGTCAGCCCTAGGTCGTGTTTAATTTATTTCCCAAAAGCAACCGATCACCCTAGTAGTTCCTTATTTTGGAAGATGTGAGTCCCCATGCTTTCTTCCTAACTTGACCATTGCAAACTGAAAGGCACCCCTTTGGTTGGATAGCCCTACCTTGTGGTTGGTAGACTGCTCCCTTTCGATTAGTAAATCTGAGTTAGATTCAGGCCTCCATCTCCCCTACTCAATGCAATCCATCGCAAACCGATGGGATCCATTATAATCAAAACAAACTAAAAAAATGAAATTAATCTTGGCTATCTTTAAGCTGATCTAAGTCCCCCAATGGCATTCACTCAATAGTCAGCCTTAGGTTGGGTTCAATCTATTGCCTTGCTAATAGATTACCCTAGCAATCGGTCTCTACTTTGGAAGATGTAAGTCTACTATGCTTTCTTCCAAGTACAATTGCTGCATACTGAAAGACATCCCTTTGGTTGGCTAGTCCTGCTATCTGTTTGGCAGACTAACCCTTTAGATTGGTAAATTTGAGTTAGGTCTAGGCCTCCGTGGACCCTACTCAATGCAGTCCTTCGCAAACCAACAGGATCCACCTCAAAATCCAAAATTTTAAAAAAATCTAAAATAAATAAAACAAAAATAATCAATCAATCAAAATCAAAATATTTTGCTTCTCCTGAGTGAGATGCAAGTCTTTCTAGTCCCCCAGTAGACTCAGAATTTTAATCCCTTAGCAGATTTTACAACCCCTCCTCTGTGGATGACTTCAACTTGCCTACCTATTGGAGAGTTCACTTTCTATCCCTGATGGAGTCAAAATAAATAATAAATTGAAATAAATTCAACCCTCTTCCCTAGTGGAAATTTCTCCTCAGTGAGACTTAAACTAAATCAAACCTCTCATTCCTTTGTGGATGAACTGCTTCCTGGAAGGTTCACTCTATCCCTTAGTGGAATCTCTCTGTTACGGGTAGATCCATAGTGCACTATTCTTTCTACACCATGGGTTGGGGCAGTTTGCTTGTGATCTTCTTGATCATTTGATCATTTCACGTCGGTGTCCCACACCACCTATGGGTGCCCTTTGCTAACCTCATTTTTAGGATGAGCTCTCAACCCCTCCATCATAGACATATGATTCCTCTTAGACTTTAGGAATTTCTTAGTCTTAAGACATATCTAGTGATTAGGTGGATACTCAACGTAGCCCTGGAGACTTAGAAGAGTTAGCCATAAGAACAGGTCATGTCTTAGGAGTGTTAGGAAATTTTTCTTACTCTTAGCTTGAACCATTCCTCACCTTCCTTCCTTCAAGTCAAACTCCAAATCAATCTCATTTGATTTTCTCTAATTTCAAATTAACTCCATGTGATTGAAATCCATAATTGAAATCCATGATTGAAACCCATGAATGAAATTCTTAAGTCCCTTAATTTCCTTCTTAAGGACTTAGCCAAAATCATGATCAAATCAATTCAAATTCATGGGATTTTCTCATAACTCATTTATATTCATATATATAAATGAAATATAAATATAAACCAATCAAACCAAATTCAAAAATTCAAGCTCCAAACTCCAAAAATTTCCCAAGTCCCTTAAATTCCGTCTTAAAAGACTTAGCCTATATCATGACCAAATCAATTAAAATTCAAAGAATTTTCTCACATTTATATTCTCATTTATAAATGAAATATAAATACAAATCAATCAAACTAAATCAAAGATTCAAATCCCTATTCCAAAATTTCCTAATTCCTGTAAATTCTTTTTAATGGACTTAGTCTAAATCATGATCAAATCACTTCAAATCCTTGAAATTTTCTGATAACCCATTTATATTCTCATTTATATTCACATATATAAATGAAATATAAATTCAAGCAACCAAAACCATTCCCAAAAATCAAACTCAAATCCACTCAAAATTCAACCTAAGCCTTTTAAGTCAAAATCTTGAACTTAGCCAAATCAACTTCAAATCAAGTCAAACTCTCGATTTTCCTTCATGATTCAATCAACCCTACAATCATGAATCCAAATATAAATACAAACTTTAATCACATAATCTAAAAATCAAATCAAGCTTTGACCAAGCCATTTGACCCACTTAGGCTCACTTGACCCAAAGTGACATAAAGCACCCTTATGAGCCAAATTTTAATCCTAACCAAATTGGATTGATTCAAACTCACCTATGCCTCTCATCATGATTAACAATCATCATGGGATGATCAATAAATCAAATAGGGTTAAACCAAGTCAAACCTAAGGGTTGACCAAGTCAACACTTAGCCAAAATGAAACCTAACATAACCAAAATCTATCATAAGATAAATTGATTGAAACCAATGATCTAAGTTCATTCATGAACTATGTTTGAACTTGACCAAATCAACATTTGAGCCTAGTCTAACTCAATTGGCCACTTGACCCAAGTTCACCCAACTTGACCTAAAAGGTTAAAATGTGTCAAAACATGATCTAAGCCAAACTGATTGAAACCAATAGGTCAAGTTCATTCCAAATCACTTATTTAACTTGACCAAAGCCTCAATTGGCCAACTAGACCTAACAAGGCCCAATTGACCTTGAACCAAACTTGACCTAAAGGGGTCATGTTGAGACAAAATCAAACTTAATCAAAATTGATTAGAAACAAAGATATCAATCTACTTCATATGACTAACCAAACTTAAACTTACCCATGACCTAACTCAAATAGGGCAAATGGGTCAAATTGGTCAACTAGACCCATTTGACCTAAATGAAGTCATATGAATCAAATTCAAACCTAAACCAAATTGAATCAGACCAAAGCCACCAAAATATTCAAATGGTCATATGAACTTGACCCAACCCTTGGTTTGACCCAAGTTGATTTGACTTAAATGGGTCAACATGAGCCAAACTATATCCAATGAACTCCAAATCCAATGAAACTTGACCAAACCTATTTTCTCAACTTACCCAACATATTCAAATTCAAAAATCAGCCAAATGACCATTCTACCCCTAGGCCATAGAACAAATTTTGGTCAAATCCATGGGAAATTTAGTAAAGTCCTCCTCATATTAACTTGATACCACCCTAATAGGTCAAGTAGACACTATGGAGGGTGGTGCACTCAATCCAATAGATTTTGGTCAGCCCAAATGGACCCAAGGCCAAAATCGACCTCATGGCTCAAATTGGCCTTGTGTGAAACCTCCCTCCACTCAATTTGAAGCACATGGGAGGTTACCAATCCACTCCTTAGCTCAAACCAACGATGTACCAACCTCTAATAGCTCAAATAGACCTTTCCATGTTGGCAATTGGATCAAAATGGTAAAGATAGCTTCAACCATTTGATTGCCATATGGGGAGATATACTCGCCCTAATTCACTTCAATTTTTAGATGCTCACTATCAATTGAGTGTTAGAGAGTGTTAGGAGCCATCCTTGAGTGTTCCTAATCTTCCTAGAGGGATTTGGAATTTTTTATTCTCGATTTTCTTCAAGAGAAAATAGGGGAGCTCCATTGACTTCCAACTTTTCTCCACACTCCAAATCACTTCAATTCTCTTTATACACTCCACTAGAAGGACAAGTCGAGCTTGCTTAAGCTCTCCCTCAAGTTCCAAAGGCAAGGAAAGGATCACTTAGATCAAAACTGCAATGGAGCTAAGGAGGAGTTGGTCTATAGATCAATCTACTCAACCTCAGGAGCTAATTCTTTCACCATAGCTTCGTCTCAATCAGACGAAGCTCCTCCAAGGGAATCGAGCGTTGGTGATCACCTCCGACATGGCATGGCATTTTTCGATAACTAGACTTAAGGGGTGTTGGTCCTTTGTGAAAGAAAGTGTAATGGCATGAAATTATGATCATTAGATAGGATTTCCATTAGTGTTAGATGGTGTTGGCAAAGTTTTATCCTAATCCAGGATAAATTGAGCTCAGATCAAAGCCTAGAATATGGATGGTCCCCATGGATCACAAGATTTGGCAGGGATAGCTCTCTGGCTGTCCATTTGCACATTTTGGATGGATGACTGAGATTAAACAAACATTTTAAATCCTATTTATCCTTTTAGAACTATGGGTTAATTTCTAGTAATTCGATCTTCATTTGAATGGTGGATATCAAACCGTCGCCACCATGCGCCTGTGACATTTAAGTGGTACTCAGCTGACAGTGGAAAGTGCACATAACGCCGCATGTTAGGATTAAGGATTTAATGGGTTTTAAATAATTCTAATTAATCTTCTAAGCTTTAAAATTCATATCTCTTTAAATAAACATTAGAAATATATGAGGTAAATTTCCACTGAAAGATAATTCAACCTAAAATATTCTAAAATTAGTTTTAATGGATTTTGAATTGTACCTTTCTCTGATTTTGGGTATTGATAGAAATCTTAATTTGTTAATTACTCCTTTATTAATCCTCTGATTAATCTCAAACTTCTTGGGTATATTTTGGGGGATGACTTATGCCTCCCCTAATTATCTTAGGATTTATTGATGGCTTAATTGGGGGAATTACAAATGCATTTCCTAATTACCCCTTTATGTCATTAAGGATAATTAAGAGTTTGATTAGTGCTTTAATCCATTATTGAAGTTGATTAAGGTTTTATCTAGTGAATAAGAGGCTTAGGGAATAATTTTGGGGTATTTATCTTAAGCTATTCCATAAACCCCCTTTTCTTTCCTTAATCCTCTCTTAATAAAAGGTTAATTCATTAATCACCCTCTTAATTAATTTCTTAAAATTTCTAAAACATTTCAGAACTTAATTAATCTACTTTGGGTAGACACTTAGGTGTTTATGAGCCTATGCTCAATTAAGGAAATCAAAACTCAACTCATATGTGTGAGGGGTATTTTGAAATTACTTAAGTTAAACTCCTTAGCTTAATTAACCATCAATCTTGAGCCAAATTGCATTAGGCCATTTTCTTCCTAGGTGCATTCCAAATTTAAATTCCTTGTGAGGTTTTATGTCATCTCATTAGCTTATAATTATTTGGTTAACTATGTTAAGGTTGTGTAGGTAAGGGTTAATTATCATGCTTAATTCATACCTTAACCTAATCAAAATCTAAAATGAATATAATCATCTAAAATTTAAACAAATATATCAAACACATGTGGAAATGGGTTAGGAATAATAAACTCAATTCAAATTTTTAAAATTAAATCAAATTCAAAATCAAACAAAAATCATATTAAATGAACTTTGATTTACTTTAAGCTTCATGTCTTATTTCACAAATTTTCTTTTTTAATTATTAATCACTTTTTTTGCATGACTTCAATATGCTCATTAGATAAGATTAGTCATAGATGGTTTCATAAATATTCAATTTAAAAATGCATTAGATTTCCTTATGTTAAAATGAGGTAGACCTAAAAGACTTGGTTAAGATGTATAAAAAATGATCTAGTATACTTGAATTAAATGAAAATTTCACATAATGACACAATCAATTCATGTAAAGTGATTAACTTGTTGTTGTTGTTGTTGTTGTTGATTTACTTTAAGCCTTGTTATTTCATAAGATTGAATTTAAGATTTAATTAAAGTGAATTTGTTTACATGCTTTCATTATTTTAGTTCTTTCCCCGACATGCTAAATATGTGTGTCATGTGGTTTCATGCATCCATACTTTTCAAAAACCAAATTAAAAATGAAAATATTTTCTTTATGTCAAATTGTATGTTTTCTAAAGTAAAAAATATGAGTGGCTACTATCATTATTAAATCAAATTATTTACAAAATATATGAATCAATTATCAAAATTAAAGTGTGCTACTTACTTTACTTATAATTGCATGTGAGTAAAATATAAGGATATGCTTAGTATAGGTCTTCCTTCTCTTCTCTTTTAGCATAGTTTTGAATAGGATTTAGCAAGGTGTATGGTTCATTTGAAAAGAACCTACCACTTGCCTAATTCCATCTCCTATTCATTCTTATGCTATTACTTAAGAGGGATGCCTACACTTGCATATATAAATTGCATAAACAAAATTAAATCAATTAATACAAACTTTTTCACTCTTCTTTTCCATTCATTTCTTTTGTACACATGCTTGTATTAAGTAAAGTGGTATATTAGTCTACACAACCCCTAGGTTTCTACTTTGTAGAATACCTTATGTTAACAATCACTCACTTATTCTTTCTTACTTTCATGTGCAAAAATTTGATAAGAAATCCCTTTTTATGAAAATCATGCATCATAAACTTTCAAATTTTCTTAAATGCTTAGCATGCATCATAAGTGTGTTAAAGATTCTCATTTATGTGTATAGATATTCTTAAGACTCATTCATATGCATGTTATACATGTTGGGAAAGAAATGAAGTGATGTATATTTTGTGAATTTAGTTCACTTTATTTAATCTTAAAATGCCTTTCTTTTTGAATAGGTTTGTTAAGAGTTCATCTAAATTTAGGATTAATTAAAACACTTAATCAAAACATTCACCAAATAAAACTAAAATATGAATCCACTTTAGATATTATTTAGGTTAGGAGAGGAAAGAGAAGTTCTCTTCTATTTCCTTCTCTTTATAACTTAGTAATTAATTATGGGATTCACTTGAACCTAATCAAAACATGAAATAAAATCAATCCAAAATAACTAAATCACTTAAATGAAACTCTCTTCTAAGTCGAACATGATTCACACTTAGAAAATTCTAACTTAAAGCATATCACACAAACTTCTAAAGCACACACATTAGGCTAAGTCACCACTTCTAGCATTAGGTTAGGGTGGTGCATAGTTTGATGTTTGCTTTTGTTTTATGATATATGTTTTAGACTGGATGTTAGGATGCATGTACTTAGAATGAATGGTAGGATGATCTTAGTATAGTCATTATTTTTTGTAGGAGATTGTTCTTAAGGGGTGTTGTAATAAATAGAAATATAAATGCTTTTGTTGTGCAGGTGCTTATACCCCTAAGCATAATCCAATAGGCCAGGTGGACTTAGTCACCCATGTGTGAGGTGATAAGTCTAATATATATGCTTGAGATTCTATGGTTTGTTTAGCAAACCTTTATTTTGCAGGTGTTAGCTAGATTTACATTTCCTTTTCATGTAAATTTTGTAATTAGGATTTTTGGAATGATTGTTATGGGGATTAGGATGACAATTGGTCATAAGATTTCATCTTATGCAACATGTGAAACCTTTGGAGTATCCACCTTCCAACCATCCAAAGGAAGAACAAAAGAAAAAAGAAGAAAAGAAGAAGAAAAGAAGAAAAGAAGAATGAATAAATGAAGCTTGGAGACATTCATAACAATGAATTCCTTGCTTAATTTTTTTTCACGTTTATGTGGTGGTGCCCGACCATAATTGGCCATTGATTGATGATTTATTTAGCTTGTGCATTAAGTGACATCCTTTTCCTAATTTATTCTTTGCTTTGTGCATGGCCTGGATGTGGATTAGGCTCTTAGGGAAAACTAAATCTTTTACCAAATTTAACAATTCAAAACTAAAAATAAAGAACTCATAACCTCACCTAAAGTTGGATGAGTTCTTTCTATTATAACATCATGCACAAATACTTCTTATTTTACTCTTGATTGGAGGCTTCCACCTTTGATAGAGAAACTTGGCTTGACCTTTGAGAGCTATGGTGGAAATACACCTCCTCCTTTCTCGTTGATTTTGGCCAATAATCTCATTTCTCATGCATTAGACATATGAATCCTACTAGCCTGAGTCAAAATAATTGTCCAAAAATAAAAATAAAATGAAATCTAAATTGCATTAGATTTAGGTCATTTGAAGCATGTCCTAACATGATCTAGTCTTTTTAGGGAGTGAGTTAAGGACTTAGTCTCTTTCTAAACAAGGTTATGCTTTTGGCCCTCGCCAAAGCTCCCTAAATTTAGGTTATGAGGTTGCTTCTCCCCTTTGTGGGCCATAAGCTTAAATTCTCACCTCTTAGGCATTTCCTTAATCATGTGTTATGGAATCATATGTTCTAAAATTCTAATGAAAAAATTCAACTCAAACAAATTAAATCAATTTCAAAAATAGAAAGCCCAACCATAGGATAGTTTGAGATGCTCGTTAGGTTTCCTAGCATCGTGGGCATCTCCTACTTATCTTCCTTTGGCTTCGATAATAACTCCCTCTCCTTGATCAATCCCATTTGATCTTCAAAAATGAACTAATAGATTGATAGTCCTTTCCTATTGAAATCTTCAGAGACAATGATCATTTACCTTAATCAAGAGTATTCCTAAGGGATCCTGTCCCTTAGGATGTAATTAATGATGGGGCCTTTGCCCCTGTAGGGAACTTAACGAACCCAATTTAAAATAAACCTTACTTTACTTTTCCATATAAAGTAGGAGAAGAATCTCTAGTACATATGCAGACCCATTGTCCTTAGGAGTAGTTATTTGGGTGATTAGGTCCATTGTAGGGTGGTGACGTCTATCACTCGAGCTAGTACACCTCTCCTCAATGTCATACCCGATCACCTTAATAAGATCATCTACGGATCTATGTGGTGTCCCAACAAAGTGTATATTTCTGTTTTCATTTATCCTCTTCAAAAAAAAAAGGATAGATGAATGCGAGAATATTTTCCACCACAACCATAAACTTGCAAACAATATATATCTTTCCAAGCTACTAGTATGTATTCAAACTATCATATAAAAGAAAATTAATTAACCTCACAAGTTCAAGAAAAACTCACAAGTTTGAAGACAAGTCCACTACTTGAGATGCTCCCTTTGTTGAAGCAAACTTTTGACCAAATTTGCTCCTTCCAGGCTTCACTCTGATACCAAATTTGTTGGAGGTGAACATTCTTTGTTCTGATGAAATTGAGAGAACGTGGGTAATGGAGGTGAGGGAAGACGATATGTTGGATAACTAGCGCTCCCACCAAGGATTTCCAAGGTTTGGCCACCAAGCTCTCAATCCACAAGAATAACTCAATAATTTATAATTGCCAAAAGATCTCCTTCATTCGAGTAAGAGGGAATATTTATAGCCATTACAAGCATCTTTCAGAAGAAAAGAATTCAAAATATGGAGGTAAAGGTGGGTGGCCACATTAATGTGAAGTATTAAATTGACTCATTATTTTATGCCATCCACCCATTTCACATGCTATTATGTTATGTGGATTCAACCACCTCACATTACATGCTTTGAATTTTTAAATGCAAAATTTCAAACAAGGAGTTTCTAGAAGAAAATTAAAAATTACATAAATAAAAAAAGATGAAATCATAAAATGGGCTTTAGTAGGCTAATGGGCTAAGCCTTCTTCTTTCTTGAATTTTCTTGGGCTTTAGCTCGAGATCTTGTAAATAGACCTTGAGCTCTAATTTTTGAATCCTCATGATGTTCTACATCAATGATGAGTGAGGTTCAAAAAAGATTAGAGTAGGATTCAAGTAAGGTTCAAACATGATTGAAAAAAAGTTCGAATATTGTTGGAATCAGCTTCGAATGATATTCGAGTTAAGTTTGAACATTGCTCAAATAAGAATTGAGGATGAAATGAATCAAGTTCAAATGAGATTTCACCATGGTTCGAACTGTTTATTTTTCCCTCATTATCATATATGAAATTATCTCACCCGAGTTATTTTTACTATGCATGTATTTGTTCACTATAATAATATTTGTGAAGAGGAATTACATGGCTTGGATAATATATAGAGTTAGGGGAATGATGAAAATAGTTATTAGAAAATTTAAAGCTTCTAAACATATATTAACTTCACTTTTGGAGTGAGCACTCAATCTGCCCATCTTATATCTAGGAGTCTTCTAGACACTAAGAATTTCTTAGTCATAAGACACTTCTACCAATTAGGTGAACACTTAACCTAAACCTAGAGACTTATAAGGGTTAATCATAGGATTAAGTTATTTAGGATGACCTACCTACCCCATGACTCAAAACTTATGTTCACCTTCTTAAGCCATAACCAAATTCAATTCATATCAAACCCAAATTTAAATCCAATTCAAATGATTGAAATCTATAATCAAATCCAAACTCAAAATCCTTCCTAAGCCCTATGATTTTATCTTATGGACTTAGCCAAATCTCCTTCCAAATCAATCCAGGTTCAATTGATTTTCTCAAAGATTAATTCAATCTTTCAATCAATTTATCAAATTCAATTTAAATCCAAATATCAATACCAAATCCCAAATCAAATCGACCTGATTCAAATCAAATCAATTTTAGCCTAAGTCCTATGATTTTATCTTATGAAATTAGCCAAAATCTCCTTAATCAAATTCAAATCAATCCAAACTCAATTGATTTTCTTGAAGGCCAATTCAACCCATCAATTAATTTACCAAAATCTACAATCAAACTCAACTCCAAATCAAACCCAAATCCAAAATCAAATCAAACCAAACTCTACCTAAGTCACATGATCAATCCCATGGACTTAGCCAAATCTCAATCCAAATCAAGCCAAATTCAATTGATTTTCCTATGATCAATTCATATCTCTAGTCATATTCCTAAATACAAATCAAATATACATTCAATTGATTACAACCTAAAACCAAAATCAAATCAAAATCCAAACCTAAGCCACATGATTTATCCCATAGACTTAGCCAAATTTCAATCCAAATCAAGCTAAATTCAATTGACTTTCTGATGATCAATTCATATCTTCAATCCTCATCCTAAATATAAATCAAACCCAATCAAATCTACAATCATACTCAATCATACTCAATCAACCAAACCATAATCAAATTTAAATTAAAATCCTTCCTAAGCCATATAAACCAATCCCATGGACTTAGCTAAATTTCCATTCAATTCAAACTAAATTCAATTGATTTTCTCATGAATCAATTATATGTTCAATCACGGTCCCAAATATAAATCAAACCTATAATCATCAAACCAAATCAAAATCAACCCAAGTCAAACCTAACCTTACCCCTTTAACATGAGATATTCAAATGAACCAAAACTAATTTGAACCCAAACCAATTGCAATCAAAGCTATATGTCAATCCTAAGTCCATATATGATGATTATTGAACACCCTATGTTGATCAATTATCATCAATTTTGTCAAACTAAGTCAACATGGCCATTTGACCAAGTTAACACTCTTAACTTACATAAGCCAAACTAGCCAAAATTCAACCTAAGATAAGTTGATTGAAACCATTGATTCACACCAACCTATGATCAATAATTGAACATGACTTGACCTTAAATTGAGCCAAACCTAACCCAATTGGCTCTTTGACCCAAGTTGGCCCAATTTGACCTAAAAGATCAAATTAGGTCAAATAATGATCTAACCCAAATTGATTGAAACTAATAGCTCAATTTCACTCCAAGTTGATTATTGAACTTGACTAAAGCCATAATTGAATCTAGTTTGGCCAATTGGCCAACCTAACCCATTTAGCCCAAATTGACCTAAAGAGTCAAATTGGCCTAAATTCAAATAAAATCCAAATTAATTCAAACAAAAGCCTACAATCATCTTCAATTAACCAATTGAACATGAATCAACCCATAACCCAAACCAATTGGACCAATTTGGTCAACTTAACACATTTTACCTACATGAACCCAAATGAGCTAAAATCAAACCTAAGCCAAATTGACTCAAACCAATTAAACCAAAACACTTCAAATCATCATTTGAACTTGACTCAAGCCTTGGTTTGACCCTATTTGACCAATTGATCAATCTAACCCAACTTAACCCAATTTGACCTATAAGGGTAAAATTGATCCAAACCCATTTGAACTAAGCCAAAGCCCATTGAAACCTGACCCAACCCATCCTAAACCCATCTTGGGTAAGCCTAAAACCAACCCAAACCTGATTTGGGCTCAAACCAAGGCAATCTCCCTTGGATTCTCCTCCCCACATAGTATTTTGTTTAAATTGGCAAAGTCCACTCCCTTCTTTTCTTTTGGCAGCCCTCAAACCAAATGGGGTCTGACCTAGCCACCTAGCCTGACCCAAGTGGGCTAAGTTGACCATGGACTAAAGGGAGGTAACTTAACTCACCTCCCCACACTAGCTGAATCCATTGGACCCAAGGAGGAGGGCAGCCACCTTGAGCCACCAGTTAAGCATCCCACCAAACCAATCGAGCCATGTGGAGGTGACACCGACCACTCCGGCGCGATGACGGTGGCTGACCGACTGACATTTGGGAGCCAAATCCATCTGTCTGATCCAGGTGGAAATCGAGAAAATTTTCATCTGTTTGATTCAGATGAAAATTGACTGAATGACATTTGGGAGTCAAATCCATCTTTTTGATCCAGGTGGAAATTGAGAAAATTTTCATCTGTCTGATTCACGTGAAAATTGTTTGGAGCTTTGTGAAAGAAAGTTGCATTCCGTGAGATCATACCCTTTGGATCCCTTTAGATCCTTTGTGTGAAGATGTGGGTAGATTTTCAAATTGATTCGAGCTTGAGTGAACTCAAATCAAGCGAAAAAAAACAAACATTCCACTAACCCAATCGAATAATATATTAATGGAATTGAATCAATTTGAATAATATACCTTGAGCTACCAGTAAAGCATCCCACCAACCCAATCGAGCCATGTGGAGGTGACACCAACCACTCTGGTGCACTGACGGTGGCTGACTGATTGACATTCGGGAGCCAAATCCATCTGTCTGATCCAGGTGGAAATTGAGAAAATTTTCACCTGTCTGATTCAAGTGAAAATTGACTGAATGACATTTGGGAGTCAAATCCATTTGTCTGATCCAAGTGGAAATTGAGAAAATTTTCATCTGTCTGATTCAGGTGAAAATTGTTTGGAGCTTTGTGAAGGAAAGTTGCATTCTGTGAGATCATAGCCGTTGGATCCCTTTAGATCCTTCGTGTGAAGGTGTGGGTAGATTTTCAACTTTATTTGAGCTTGGGTGAGCTCGAATTGAGTGATGGAAGGCAGATGGTGTCTGCCTCTTATCACTCAGGAGACGATTAATCTTGCACCGTCTGTTCCACGTGATTGGAAAGGATGGTAGTGATTATTTGTTAGATTTAATTTGATTTTATTCCTTAAAAAAACTGTGGGTTTGATCTGCATCATCCAATCCGAGATCATACTACGAAGATGAAAGCACGTCCGGTGCCAGCCACGTCACCGCTAAGTCGAACGTGTTTAAGTGACCAATCCTGTGGCTCCATGTGAAAAGTGTGCCACTTCAGCGGTCTGCATGGCGCTGACGGGATTAAGCTTAATTAAGGGCTAATTAATATATTTAATGGCTATAACTTTCAAAATTCATAACAAATCATAGAAAAATAAAAAAAATACAAATAAATATTCATTTTAAAGATATTTCAGATGAGAATCATTTAAAATGAATCTTAATTAATTTTAAATAGTAATTAAGGCTTAATTTAGGTTTAATTAAAAATTTAAGTAGCTTAATTACTCCTTAATCACTCAAGTAATTAATTCTAATTTTTGTGGGTCAGTTTAATGGGACGAGCTCAGCATCCTATAATTTTTCTGAGATTTATTGCTTAGTTAATTAAAGAAATTGTTTATTTAAGCTTAAATTATGCCCTTAATTAATTAAATAATTGATTAATATCCTAATCAATAATAAATTGATTTATTATATGTCTTAATCACTATCTAACAGTGAATGAATAAAGAGAATATTATTGGGATCTGTCTCCTAGCTCATTTTCCTAAGTTCATTTCATTTTGAATGAAAGAAAAAAAAATTTAATTAATATGGGATTAATCAAGGATTTAATTAATATAATAAATGACTTAATTAATCAAATCAAAATCATAATAACATTAGATCTTGATTAATTAAATCATGGGTAGATCTTTAGGTGTTTAATTACCTAAAGGTACTTAAGAAAATTATGGTTAACCCCATTGTGTGGGTGTTGACCTCACTTTTAGAGTAAGTTCTCAATCCTCTCATCATAGATCTAGAACTCTTATAGTCATTAAGAGTTCCTTAGTCTTATGACACTTCTAGTGATTAGGTGAACACTTAACCTAAGCCTAAAGACTTAGAAGCGTTAGTCATAGGAGTAGGTTATGCCTTACGGATATTAGGAGACTTGCCTACCCTATAGCCTAGACCCAACCTATGTTTTATTTCTCAAATCAAACACCAAATTCAAATTGAAAATCAAATTCTTAAAAATTCATAATCAATCCCAAAATTAAATCAAACCAAAATCCTTCATAAGCCTTATGATTGAATTCCATGGCTTCACTCTTAGCCAAGTCCAATTCAATTCAATTCAATTCAATTGATTTTCTCAAAGATAAATTCAATCACTCAATCATTTATCAAATTCAAGTCCAAATTTGACTCCAAGTAATTGAAACCCAAAATCAAATTCAAGCTCCAAAATCCTTCCTAAGCTATATGATCCACCTTCATAAGCTTAGCAAAACTCCCTTTAAACCCAATCAAACTCGATTGATTTCTTTATAAATAAATTATTCCTTCATTTATATTGAAAAATATAAAAAAAGTATAAACTCAAATAGCCAAAATGAAATCAAACTAAATCAAATCAAACCATGATCCCCCTTAAGCCATATGTACCTACCTCCATAAGCTTAGCCAAATCAACCCAAAACTAATTGATTTTCTCATAAATCAATTATATATTCAATTACCTACACAAATATAAATGAAATCCACATTCCAATGATCAAAACTTAATCAAACTAATGCAATTTCCCTTCTAAGCCCTTTGACTTACTTTCATGAGCTTAGTTAAATTTGCATTCAAATCACTCCAAAATCAGGTTATTTTCTCATAAGTCAATCATATGTTCAATTATCTTCCCAAATATAAATGAAATATAAATTTAAATAGCCAAAAATAAATCCAAAATCAAATCAAAACCCAATATGAACCCTTTAAGCCAATTCATTGGACTTAACCAAATCCCATCTAAATCATGCCAAAATTAATGGATTTTCTCTTGAATCAATCATTCCATCAATCGTCTATTCAAATATAAATGAAACTTATCAGTATTAAGCCAAATTAAAACCAACTCAAGTCAAGCCTAACTTAGCCCTTTTGACTTGAAAATCCTAAATGAACCAAAACCCATCATAGCCCAAATTGATTGTAGTTGGATTTATATTTTAATCATAAACTCATATATAAATCCAACTAGATCTCAATCAAACTAAAATCAAACTAATTGACCCATTTAGGCCCACTTGGCCCAAAGTGGCCTAAGGAATCCATTTGAACTAAGTTCTAATCCAACCAAAATTAGATTGAACCAAGCCCATCCAAACCTCACACCATGATCATTGATCACCCAAGAATAATCATTTGCCTTCAATTGGGTCAAACCAAGTCAACTTGGCCATTTGGCCAAGTCAACCCTTAGCCCACATGAAATCCAAAATAGCCAAAACTTACCATGGACTAAATTGATTGAAACAATTGATTCACACCAACTCATAATCAATGATTTGACATGACTTGACCATCAATTGAGCCAAACCAAACCCAATTGGCCATTTGACCCAAGTTGACCCAAATTGGCCTAAAAGGCCAAAATGGGTCCAATCATGATCTAACCCAAATTGATTGCAACAAATGGCTCAAGTTCATTCCAAATCCATTGTTGAACTTGACCAAAGCTCCAATTTGATAAATTGGACCCAACTTAGCCCAATTGACGCATTTAGCCCAAATTGACCTAAATGGTCAATTAGGTCTAAATTCAAATTTAATCCAAATTGAACCAAACCAAAGCCTACAATCATTTTCAATTAACTAATTGAACTTAAACCAACATCCAACCCAAGCCAATTTGACCAATTTGATCAAATTGGTCAAATTGACCAATTTGATCCATTTTATTCTAAATAAACCAAAATCAAACCTAGGCCAAATTGATTGAAACTACTTGAACCAAAACACTTCAAATCATCATTTGAACCTAACCCAAGCATTGGTTTGACCCATTTTGATGAATTGGTCAACCTAACCCAATTTCTCTTAAACTCCTTCAATGCACGTCATTGAAGCCAAGCGAACCTTCCTTCGAGCTCCAAGCCCATCGGAGGATGGACTTCGATCAAAGTCAAATGTCCAAAGCACCATTCTTGGCCTCCCGAGAAAATTACTTAGAAACAATCTAATTGTTGCTCAATGGGGCTTCGTCTCAACTAGACAAAGCTTTGTGAAGTGTGCGAACTGCCGGTCTTAGCTCAGGTGAGGTAAATCCATTAAAATTGAGCTTTAGCTTAAAATGTGTTGGAGCTTCGTGAAGAAAATTTGCATGTGAGCAGATCTTAGCTATTGGATCTTTGTGGATCCCTCGCATGAAGGTGTGGGGTTGTTTTAGAGTGAATCTGAGCTCGGGTGAGCTCAGATCGAACAATCCATGGCGAACGGGCTCTATCGTTCATCGTTGGTGAGCTGATAGATCACGCGCCATCCATTTCATGTGATTGAAATGGATGGCCATGATTAGATCATGCTAAATTGATAGATTAATTATTCTTTAGCCATAGATTTGATCGTGGTCATCCGATCTTAGATCAGGCCGCTCACGAGAAATTGCATCCTACCGCCATCCGAGTCAACCGCGGATGTGACTACTTAAATAGCCAATCCCACGGTGCCATGTGAAAAGCGTGCCGTGTCAGCATGCCATGTGGCTACGATGGGATTAAGGTGTAATTAGGTTATTTAATCCATTTTAAGGCTAAAATTTCATAAATTCATAACTAATTGTAGAAAAATAAAAAAATATAAATGAATGCTCATTTTAAAGGTATTTTATAGAGGAATTCATAAAATTATCACTAATTAATTTTAAATAGTAATTTTAGATTAATTAGGGTTTAATTAAAATTTTGATTAGCTTATTTACTCCCTAATTAATTAATTAATTAATTAATCTAAAATTTTTTCAGACCATTTAGGGAGATGACCTCTATCTCCCCTAAGTTTCTTAGGATTTATTGATTAATTAATTAGAGAAATTAGCTAATTAGGACTTAATTACTTCCCTAAATTAATTAAAGGTTAATTAAGTGCATGAACAGTAAATTAACTAATTAATTGAGTGCAAGTCAAATGGAAGAAAAAAATACTAAGTAAGATTCTCAAATCAATTAAACCACTTAAAGTGAAATCAACCTCTTATGATTAAACATTCTTTCATACTTAGAAAATACAACTCTAATACTTAGTTAGGACATACCACACAAGCCTTAACACACATATTAGAATTAAGTCACCACTTCTAGCTTTATGTTAGGGCAGTGTATGGTATGATGTATATTTTATTTTATGATATGTTGTTTTATACTGGATGTTAGAGTATATGCTTCATAAACTAGATATTAGGCCATGATTAGCCTAATCATATTTTCTGCAGGGGATTATGATTAAAGGATGTTTAAAATAAATATAAATGCTTCTTTGCAGGTTGCTTAAACTCTTAAGCATAATTCAAGTTAGGATAGGTGGGCTTGGTTACCTATGTGCAAGGTGCTAAGTCTAAATTATACATATAACTGCTTTGGTTATGTATGTATTTAGCTAACACTTATTTTATAGGTGTATTTAGATTTACCTTTCCTATTTTTGATGTAATTTTGCATTAGGAATTAGGATCAGTGATTTGAGAGTTTAGGATGAGTATTGGCCAGAAGGCTTAGCCCTTGAGTGCCATGTGATGTCTTGAAGCCTACCAAATCGAAGGAGGAAACATAGGAGAAATGAAGGAGACATGAAGAATGAATATTTAAAGACCCCCCCCCCCCCGCAATAGCATTTATTCATTTATAAATTGTTTTCATATTATGGGTTATATAAGGGTAGACCTCAGCTACCCATTTTTCTTTTCAGGTTCTATGACGGTACCCACTGCACCGGCCTATTATTATTTTGCATTCAATTTATAAAATTGATTAATGTTATATTTAAATTATGTAATAGAAATGACATGCCTTTTTCTAGTTTCTTTATGATTGATGTTTGTTGTATGGCCTGCATTCGATTAGGCTCTTGAGAAAAAATAAATTTTTTACCCAACTATAACTCATAACTAATGTTTTAAATAATTCATAACCTCACATAAAGCTTAGGCATTAAATCAAGATAATTAAAAGATTTAGCAACCCCTGAGCTGAATGTTATATATTCACATCATGCATGCATCTTGAGTAACTTTTACGAAATGAGGGCCTCCGTCCTTATACGCATGGGAATCGCTTGACCAATGAGAGCAACTCCTATTGATGGAGCTTCACTCTCTTCTCTTTTGATTTAGCCTTATGGTGTTTATTTTTGGGATGTAGGACACCATACAAATCTTAGGGGGTACTTATTAGAGTGATCAGGTATGACAATAAGGAATGATGCACTATGTCAAAAGATAAAAATCAACACCCTATAATGGACCTAATGACCTTAAAAGAACTCCTAAGGCATGATGGGTCTTCAAATATATTAGAGATTTTTCCCTTAGTTTATATGAAAAAGTAAAATAGGGTTTATATTAAGTCAGGTTCATTAAGTTCCCTATGGAGGCAAGCCTTCATAGTTAATTGCATCCTAAGGAATGAGAATTCTTTAAGAATACTCTCAATTAAAGTAGACAGTTAGGGTCTCCAAAGATTTTAAGGTTAGACTATCAAAAGATTGGTTATATTTGGGAAGTCAAATGTGAAAACTCAAGAAGAAAACTTATTATCGAAGCCAAAGGGAATGAGTAGGAAATACTCATGATACTAGGAAACCTAGTGAGCACTCCAATCTATCATATGGTTGGGCTTTATATGTTCGAAATTGAAGAGATTAATTTTATTAAAGATGATATTTTATTAGAAATCTAGGACATATAATCCCCAATACAAGATTATGGAAATGCCTAAGAGGTGATGATTTATGCTTGTAGCCTAAAGGAAATAGCTATCTCGGATCCTAAATCTAGGGAGCTTTAGCATAAGCTAAAGCACGATCTAAATCTAAACGAAGATGGGTATATTATTTACCTTCACAAGTGAGGATAAACTATCCGACTGTTGGACCTACAATCTCCTGGAGTGGCGGCCAGCTAACTCATCCTATGCTTTAAATCCATGTAGTTCAGTCATACGAATTTGCAATATAGTTGGACTATTATTAATTTAGAAAGAGATTAAGTTCTTAAACCCACTCTCTAAGAGACTAGAGCATGGTGGTATGAACAATGACTTAATCTAATGAAAAATCTTTTCAAAATTTATTTTAATTTTGACACTTTATTTGACAAAGGCTTTCGGATTTTCATATGTCTAAAATGCATGATGAAATGTATTATTGGCTAAATCAGAAGAGAAGAGGGTAAAGCTCTGTTAGTAGGAGTTGCTCTCATAGGTCAAGCAATTCCCATGCGTGTAAGGATGGAGGCCCTCATTTTATAAGAGTGAAAGAATATGTATGCTTGCTATTAGACATACAACCATAAAACTAAGGGGTTGCTAAATTTTTTAATTATCTTGATTTATGTCCTAGGCTTTATGTGAAGGTTATGAGCTATTTAGATTTTATTTATGAGTTGTAGTTGGGTAAAAAATTATTTTTTTTATCCTAAGAGCCTAATCGCATCCATTCCACATATTAAAGCATCAATCATAAAGAAACTATGAAAAGCCATGTAATTTTCTAATGCACAACCTAAACGTAACATCAAATATTTTTTATAACTAAGCACAAAAGAATAAAAGGCTGGTGCTATCGGGTGCCGTCGTACAGCCCCAAAAGAAAAATGGGTAGTTGAGATTTACCCTTATACAACCCGATAATACGAAAGAATAATTTTAATTACAATGAATGAATGCTATGGGGGTCTTCATATCTTCATTTCTCCTTCATCTCTTTATGTCTCTTCCTTCTCCTTTCGAATTGATTTGCTCCACCTCAAAGGTAACACAGGGCCTCCTAGGATAAAGCCTTCTAGCCACTACTCATCCTAATCTCCCATAGCACTAATCCTAATTTCTAATACAAAATTACATTAAAAATAAGAAAGTAAATCTAACTACACTTGCAAAATAAGTGTTAGCTAAACATACATACAACCCAAGCAGTTATATTTATAATTTGGACTTAGCACCCTGCACATTGGTAATCAAGCCCACCTATCCTAACTTGGATTATGCTTAGGGGCTTAATTAACCTGCAAAGAGAGCATTTATATTTATTTTTAAGCGGTCCCTTAATCATAATCCCTTATAGAAAACATAATTAGGCTAATCACGGCCTATCATCCAGTCTATGAAGCATACACCCTAACATCTAGTCTAAAATATTACATCACAAAATAAAATAAACATCAAACATACACCATCCTAACTTAGGACTAGAAGCAATGACTTAGTTATAATGTGTGTGTTAAGGCTTGTGTGTTATATCTTACTAGGTCTTAAGGTTATGTTTTTTTAAGTGTGAAAGGAATTCAATTTAACCACAAAGGATGATTTCACTTCAAGTTGTTTAATTGATTTGAGGATTTTAATTTATGTTTTATTTGGTTTAATGTGACCTACACTTAACAACTAAGTGTTATAAAGAGAGGAAAGAGAATCACTCTCTTTCATCCCTACCCTAAGCCACTTTTTAAAGCATGTTAATTTGATTTAGTTCTCTTTAGTGAATAGCTTATTACATATTTTAAATTAATCCTATGTTTAGGTTCACCTTAAATGATTGCATTCAACATGAAAGGATTCTTAAGATTAATTAGAGTGAACTACTAACACATGACATACATCACATTTCACATGTAACATGCATATGATTGAATCCTAAGCATACCTGTACATGCAATATATTTCTTTTAGCTCACTTTAAATTAAAGATGCATATATGAATTTGTTGACCTCACTTTTAGTGTGAATTCTCAACCTCTTCAGCATAGATCTAGGACTCTTATAGACACTAAGAGTTCCTTAGCCATAAGATACTTCTAGTGATTAAGTGAACACTTAACCTAAGCCTAGAGACTTAGAAGGGTTAGTCGTATGGATAGGTTATGCCTTAGGAATTTTGGAAGATTTGCTTATCCTGTGACCTAAACCCAACCTATGTTTACCTTCTCAAACTGAACCTTAAATTCAATTCAATTCAAATCCAAATTCCAAATCATTTAATTGAAACCCGTAATCAAATCCAAAATTAAAATCCTCCCTAAGCCCTATGATTTTATTTTATGTACTTAGCCTTAGCCAAATTCAAATAAATCCAAATTCAATTAGTTTTGTCCAAGATCAATCCAATCCTTCAATCATATATCAAATCCAAATCCAAACTCAATTCCAAATGATTGAAACCCAAAATCAAGATCCTCTTTAAAACCCTGTGATTGAATTCCATGGACTTAGCCAAATCTTCACCCAATTCAATCCAAACTTGATTGATCTTTTTATAAATCATTTATATCTTCATTTATATTTACAAATATAAATGAAATATAAACTCAAATAACCAAAGATAAATCAAACTAAATCCAAATCTAACTAAGACCCATCATAAGCCATAAGGACCTACCTCCTTGAACTTGGCCAAATCTCATTCAAATCAAGCCAAAATCAATTGGTTTCTTTATAAATCAAATATATACTCATTCATATTCACAAATATAAATGAAACCCACATTCTAATGACCAAAATAAAATCAAACTAAATCAACTTCTCTTTAATCCCTTTGACCTACCTCCATGAGCTTAGTCAAATTTGCTTCCAAATCACTCCAATATCAAGTGATTTTCTCATAAATCATTTATATACTCATTTATATTCACAAATATAAATGAGATATAAATTCAAATAGCCAAAACCAATCCCAAAATCAAATCAAAACCCAATTTAGACCTTTTTAGCCAATTTCTTGTACTTAACCAAAATCCACCTAAATCAAGCCAAAATAAATGGATTTTCTCTTGAATAAATCATTCATTCAATCATCTATCTAAATATAAATGAAACCTATAATCATCAAACCAAATTCAAATCAACCCAAGTCAGGCCCAGGATAGCCTTTTTGACTTGAAAACTTCAAATAAGCCAAAGTTCATTGGACTCCAAATTAATTGCAGTTCAATTTATATTTCAATCATAAGCTCATATATAAGTTCAACTAAACTTAACTCAAACCAAAACCAAGTCAATTAACACATTTAGGTCCACTTTACCCAAAGTGACCTAAAGAACCCATATGAACTAAGTTCTAATCTAACCCAAATTGGATTGAACCAAGCTCATCAAAGCCTCATACCATGATCATTGATCACCTTAGGGTGATCAATTGCCTTGAATTAGGTCAAACCAAGTCAACTTGATCATTTGACCAGGACAACCCTTAGCCCATATGAAACCCAAATTATCCAGAACTCACCATACACTAAATTAATTGAAACTATTGATTCATACCAACTCATAATGAATAATTGAACATGACTTGACCATCAATTGAGCCAAACCAAACCCAGTTGGCCAATTGACCCAAGTTGACCCAAATTGACCTAAAAGGCCAAAATAGGTCAAATCATGATCTAACCCAAATTGATTACAACCAATGGCTCAAGTTCATTACAAATTAATTATTGAACTTGACCAAAGCCATAATTGAGCCTAATTTGACCAATTGGTCAACTTAACCCAACCTAGCCCAAATTAACCTAAAGGTTCAAATTTACCAAAATTCAAATTGATTCAAACCAAAGTCTACAATCATTTTCAATTAACTAATTAAACTTGAAACAATACCTAACCCAACCTTATTTGGTCAATTTGGTCAAATTGGTCAACTTAACCCATTTGACCAATTTGATTCCAAATTAGCCAAAATCAAACCTAGGCCAAATTGATTGAAGCCACTTGAACCAAAACTCTTCAAATAATCATTTAAACCTAACCCAAGCCTTGGTTTGACCTAATTTGACCAATTGGTCAACCTAAACCAACATTGACCCATATGACCAAATCAAAGACAAAAACACATAAAACCAACCCATGACCCATTGGAGGCTGATCAAACTTGACCCAAATCCATTTTGGGTTAGCCTAAAATTAGCCTAAGAGCTAAATAAGCAAAATCCAACCCATTGCCCATTGGTCAAGCCCTCTTTACATAAGATTTCACTCATAAATGGTAAAGTTCACTGTCCCATCACTTGGCAGCCCTCACTCACCCCATTTGGGGTCTGACCTAACCTCCTAACACATCCTAAAGGGTCTAGGACTTACCATGGACCAAAAGGAGGTGAGTTAACTCACCTCCCTTACAAACTGAGCACCCCTTAGATCAAAACAAGTAGACCAACCCATATCAAGCTTTAAGCCAGCTCCTAAGCACTCATCCACTCAAACTGAGCCACGTGGGCATGATGGCGACCATTCCAGCACCCTGGCAGCAACTGGTCAGTCAAAAAATGAGAGACAATCCCGTCCATCCACCTCAATAAATTGAGGGATATACCCCCCTCAATTCAACCTGTATTTCACTTGCATTCATCTCCTCTAAGCTCCCAAGAGAGAAATGAAACTCCATAGCACCCATCAGAGCTTCCCCAAGGCCTCCTCACTTCAGATTTTTCTTTCTCATGTGCAGCCAAAATAGGGGAGCTCAATCGTGATCCAAGCTTCCTCCTTTCTCAACCAAAGTTCAATTCCTCCTACACACACCTTCCACATACCTCGTCAAAGATACCCAAGTCATTTCCTAAGCTTCAAATCAATCAGAGACCAGACTTCAATCAAGATCAAAGCTCCAAAGCACTATTCTTGGCCAATCGAGCGATCCACTTGGAACCAATCTAATTGCTACTCAACAGAGCTTCATCTCAACTAGACAAAGCTTTCTCAAGCACATGAATCGTCGGTCTTAGCTTCGGTGAGGTAAATCCATTGAAACTGAGCTTTAACTTAAAATGAGTTAGAGCTTTTTGATGAAAATTGCATGTGAGCCAATCCTAGCTGTTAGTTCTTCGTGGATCCCTCGCACAAAGGTGTGGGGTGATTTTAGAATGAATCCAAGCTCCAGTGAGCTCGGATCAAATGATCCATGGCGGACAGGCTCCATCGTTCGTCGTTCGTAGGAAGAGAGATCATGGGTCATCCATTCCGCATGATTGGAATGGACAGCTCTAATCAAATCACACTAGATTCATTGCTTAATCCCTCTTTAGCTGCAAGTTTGATCGTGGTTGTTCGATCTTTGATTGGATGGCCCACAGGAAAGCGTGTCCCGCCACCATCCGAGTCAGCTGTAGATGTGACTACTTGAATAACCAATCTCGCTATGCCACATGGCGCTCATGGGATTTGCCTTAATTAGGGCTAATTAAATAGATTTTAAGGCTAAAACTTCAATAATTCATAACTAAATGTAGAAAAATTTTAAAAATATAATTCATAAGGCTCATTTTAAAGATATTTTAGAGGGGAATCTATTAAAATTATCCTTAGTTAATTTTGAACATTACTTTTGGTTTAATTATGGTTTAATTGAAAATTTAATTAACCTAATTACTCCATAATTATTCAACCTATTGAATCCAAATTTTTGAGGCTATTTAAGGGGATGTCCTCTGCTTCCCCCATTTTTCTTGAAATTTATTGGCTGATTAATTGGGGAAATTTATTGATTAAGCTCTAATTATCCTCTTAACGGTTTGACAGTAGGGAGGTTTAGGAAATGCGATTAGAGAATTCTTCATAATCTTTTCCCTAAATTTTCTATACTTTTCAAGAGAGACTAATTAGAGATTAATGAGTTAATTAATTACTTAATTAGTTTAACTGAAATTTTAAAATGGATCTAGTTTTTCTTAATTGATTCATGGGTAGGTCTTTAGGCATTTAATAGCCTTAATGGGTTTAATGAAATCATGGTTAGCTCACATGTGTGAGAAAACTATAAAAGTAATTAATGTAAGTTCCTTAAGCTTAATTAATCAATGATTGTGAGATAATTGCATTAGGCCCCTTTCATTTCATAGGATCAATGCTATTTACTTTTTCAATTCCTTTGCATATTATATTAGCTCATAATCATCTGATTAATTACCTTAAGGTAACATAAGTAAGGTTAATTAATAGATTTAATTCATACCTCAAACCAATCAATACATAAAATCAACCTAATAACCTCTCATTAAATCAAATTAGCATACAAACATGGGGTGGGATTAGGATTAGCCTTTTTCTTTCTCTTTCCTTAAATCAAATTAGACCATGAAATTAGAAGTGACATTAAAAAGAAAGCTTTGATTTTTTTAAGTAATTTTATTTGATATGATTGTCCTTAGGAATTAGTTTGATTGAATGAAACATGTGTTTTATGTCTTATGATTCCTTTTCAATCACATTAAATGTTGTATGCCACTTGATTCATGCATCCATCTTTTGAAAAGTTGATTAAATAAAACATGATTTCCTTTATGTCAAGCTTGCATGTGTTGATTAACCTATGAATATGTGTGGCTATTATCACTATTAAATCAAAATTATTTTCAAAAGCTTATAAGTAAACTATAATATTTGGAGTGATAATAGTTATAGATATTTATGAACTTGCATGTGGCTATGGTTTAGAACATGTGATATGGAGTCCTTCTTCTTTAATCTATATAGGTTTACATAAAGCTTGAATGTTATCAAGTGTATAGTTCATTTGAAAAGAGCACAACATTTATTTGAATTCATTCCTATATATTTATATGTTAAGATTTAGATAGAACTTTAGCTCACATGTTTAAATAATTTAATTGGAAAATATATAACATTTGTATGGTTTCCATTCTTGTATTTATTTATACATTCATGTGTATTTAAGAATAGCAGGTATATCTAGTCTGGACATTCTGGGGATGCACGGCTTTAAGCAGCCCCATCGAGGTCTTTACCTCACTCCCTTGGTTAGCAATGGCGAAGTACTTTCTTAGAACTTCTATACACTTGTATGTGCATTTAGCTAATGAATGAAAATCTCATATAGAACTTTAGCTCACATGTATAGATAATTTAATTGAAAAAGATACAACATTTTTCATGATTTCCATTCTTGTAGTCATTTATACATTCATGTGTATTTAAGGATAGTGAGTATATCTAGTCTGGACATTTTGGGGACGAACAACTTTAAGTAGCCCCAAGGAGGTATTTACCTCACTACCGTGGTTAACAATGACAAAGTACTTGCTTAAAATTTTTATACACTTTTATGTGCATTTAGCTAATGAATGAAAATCACATTTTGAACTTTAGCTTACATATATAAATAATTTAATTGAAAGAGATACAATTTTTTACATGATTGTCATTCTTGTAGTCATTTGTAAATTCATATATATATATATATATATATATATATATATATATATATATATATATATATATATATTCAAGAATAATTGAGTATATATAGTCTGGACATTCCATGGATGCACGACTTTAAATAGCCCCAAGAAGGTCTTTGCCTCACTCCCTTAGTTAACAATGGTGAAATACTTGCTTAAAAATTTTATACATTTAAATGTGCATTTGGCTAATGAGTGAAAATCTCATATTTCTACAAAATATGCATATGCATCTTCCATTTAAAGTGTGCTAAAAGAAATATATTGCATGTATAATTATACTTAGGATTCAATTATATGCATGTTAGATGTGGTGGAAGGAAATAATGTGATGTATGTCATATGAAAGTAATTCAATCAAGTTAATTTTAAGAAGCCTTTCATATTGAATATAATCATTTAAAGTAAATCTAAATTTAGGATTAATTAAAATGGTGTAATAATCCATTCATTAAAGAGAATAATCTAATTAACATGCTTTAAAGATGACTTAATATAGGGATAAAAGGGAGTGACCCTATCATTTTCTTCTCTTTATAATAATTAGTTGCTAACTGTAAGTCAAATGAAAAAAAAATGCTATGTAAAATTCCCAAATCAACTAAACCATTTAAAGTGAAATCAACCTCTTATGATTGAACATCCTTCCATACTTAGAGAATACAACTCTAATGCTTAGTTAGGACATACCACACAAGCCTTAACACACACATTGGAACTAAGTCATCACTTCTAGCTTTATTTTAGGACAATGCATGGTATGATGTATGTCTTATTTTATGCTGTATTATTTTATACTGGATGTTAGGGTGTATGTTTCATAAACTACATGATAGGCTCATATTAAGGGTGCTTAAAATAAATATAAATGCTCTCTTTTGCAAGTTGTTTAAACTCTTAAGCATAATCCAAGTTATGATAGGTTAGCTTGGTTACCCATGTGCAAGGTGCTTAGTCCAAATTATGATATAACTACTTGGGGTTGTATGGTGTGTTTAGCTAATACTTATTTTGCAAGTATAGTTAGATTTATTTTTCCTATTTTTAATATAACTTTACATTAAGAATTAGGATTAGTTCTATGGGGGTTAAGGATGAACATTGACCAAAAGGTTTAGCCCTAGGGTGCCATGTGATGCCTTGAAGCCTACCAAAATAAAGAAGGAAGAGACATGAAGAATAAAGATTTGAAGACACCCCCATAGCACTGTATCATTTAAAAATCCTACTTATTCTATCATTTTTTGAGTTATATAAGGGTAGAGCTCGGCTACCCATCTTTTTTTCAGGTTGTACGGTGATACCCAATCACACCGACCTCTTATTCTTTTGCATTAGATTTATAAAATTCCTTAACATTATATTTAATTATGGAATACAAATAGCATGCCTCTTCATAGTTTCTTTATGATTGATGTTTATTATACGGCTTGGATCCGATCAGGCTCTTAGAAAAAATTAAATCTTTTACCCAACTATAACTCATAATTAAATTTCTGAATAACTCATAACCTCACATAAAGCCTAGGCATTAAATCAAGAAAATTAAAAGATTTAGCAACCTCTTAGCTGAATGTTGTATATCTCACATCATGCATTCATATTGCTTTACTCTTGCTAAGAGAGAGTTTCCATCCTTGCATGATAGTGGAAGACTTGACCTTTGAAGATCTCCTCTGTGGTAGAAAATATCTCTTTCCCACTGACTTAGCCAATAACTTTATTTCATCATGCATTTAGGCATACAAAATCTCATAGCCTTTATCAAAATAAAGTGTCAAAAATCAAATAAAAATTGAAAAGATTTGCATTAAACTAAGTCATTGCTCATATCACTCATGCTCTAGTCTCTTAGGGAGTGCATTTAATGACTTTAGTCTCTTTCTAAAATAATAACAACCCAACTATCTTACAAAATCATAAGACTTGCTTACATGATTTTAATGTGTCAGAGGAATTAACTGGCTGCCACTCCAGACAGTTAGAAGTCTAGCAATTAGGTGGTTTACCCTCTCTTGTAGAGGTAAGCTATATGCCTACTCTCGCTTAGATTTAAGTCGTGTTTTGGCTCTTGCCAAAGCTCCCTTGATTTAGGATTCAAGGTAGATGTTTCTCTTAGGCTACAAGCATAAATTCTCACCTCTTAGACATTTCTCTAACCTTGTGTTAGTGGATTATAAGCCCTAGTAATCTAATAAGTTTCAACTCAAATGAATAACTCTCTTCAATTTCAAACATATAAAGCCCAACCATAGGTTAGATTAGAGTGCTCACTAGGCTTTCTAGTATCGTAATAGTTAAGCATATTTTATAAATAGTGACAATTAAGTTTGATTCTATGCCTCAATTTCAAGAAACCTTAATAGTACAATGAGGAAATATAGGTGCAGTTGGAGAAACATTACTTTTAGGAAATTTAGTACACCCCACCTTTTAGGCTTTCTAGTATTTAGTCTTAATGAAATATTTATTTTAGAAAAATATTGAGAAACATTACTTAGTGTGGTTGGAGTTTGATGACCTACGATAGAGTTAGGTTTATCTTTTTTGGTTTACATATAATTTACACATATTATATCTGTAATTTTTTTTCTCTTTGCTTGAAATTATTTTATTTTTCTAGGTTACTTAACAATGATCATCATATATGGCTATGTGTTGCAAACTTGTGCACTTTAAGATCTAGTATTTGGGAGGCTAGGGTGTTGTTGAAATGCTAACGTTGTGTGGAGTGGCACCAATTAGTGTGAGTTGCTCGACAGTTTGGTTGAGTGCCCAAAATTGACTTGCAGCCAATGGAGAAAAATTTCCAACATGTTGATGGTTGTGGGAAGAGTTATGTTGATTGGGCTGACTAATACCAATAATACATTCAAATATAGAATGACATGGAAGCATATGTTTTTGCTCGTGAAGACTCAAGAATAGATGTTGAGAGGATAGTCGCACAATATATGTGGTGACATCGATCATAAGCGACATTATACTTGCTTTAGGCTCCTATAAATCTACCATATGCATATTACTTGAAATTACCTATCGAATGAGCTATGGTATGTTACTAAATATTTTTTAATGTACATGTACCAGCTTAGCTTATTATTACATATCTTGTTAATTTTAGTCTAATTTTTTTTGTAGTGTGAGTGGATTATGAAGGCAAAAGACATGTTTTAGTCATACTTTGACGATCAAGATGACAATCCAAAACAAGCAGTTATTGATAAATTTGAGGAGCTTTGCACTAGGATGTGGCATTTGATGTACTTCTTAGAGACACCATGTAAAGCAGATGATACACCTAAAGATGTTGACGTTCTAACACCGTGTCATGTGGATCCTAGACCATCCATATTTATTGTTTATGGTTCTTCCATTTACACAGCTCCATTGCCTCTCACAAACCCCACATAGACACCATATAACATACAGTGGGGAGGACTATAGGATCGCATTTCTAAACAGTCACTATTTACTCATACAACATTCTTTGAACCAAAATCATCTTGGATGACACCAAACAACAAGTCGTCTATAGTGCCACTGGAGTCATAGTACTGGATGTCCATCATCACTCAACTATCTTACGGACAACAGTTTTGGGAATTTTTAATAGTTCACTATCATAGGAGCAACATTTCAATTCATATCATATATATAACAGTCCACAGTAGCAAAGGAGGAGACCCAGCTTGAGTATCTAGAGGAGCAACATCATGACCTACGAGATAAACTATGACGTCCTCCTGATCACTACACTCCATATAATGGAACCATACCTCATTAATAACTTTCATTTAAATATGTGTTTTATTTACATCATATATCATTATTGTAGTATATATGTATTTATATTAATATAACCTTATTTGTGAACTAGAAAAAAAATTAATTAAGCATTGTCTTCAGCTAGGAAGTTGACATGATGTCGGTGACACGAGTTACGTAGAGCACCGGGCTGAACAGCGCGGCGGTTCACCCATGCCATGATCGGGCGTGCAGCAAGCAGGGGAACGCCGAGTGAGGCGACAGGTTTTTTGATTGATGATCTTTTACCCTTTGAGTCTATAAAACCCTCCTAGGGCTAAGGGAGAAGGCACACTTCTTCAATGCTCTAATGCTTCTCTTCTTCTTGAGTGAGGTTCGTTTGGAGTCGATCAAGGCCCACGATACTTACGTCGTTATTCCAGTTTTCCCTCGAAAGAGGCATCAACCGGCCTCGTCGGACCATCCGGGTTTGGAGGCGATCAAGGCTCACGGTACTTAAGTTGTTGTTCCGGTTTTCCCTTGAAAGAGGCATCAACCGGCCTCGTCGGACCGTCCGGATTTGGAGGCGATCAAGGCCCACAGGACTTACGATCTTGTTCCGATTTTCCCTCGAAAAAGGCATCAACTGGCCTCGTCAGACCGTCCGGGTTTGGAGGAGATCAAGGCCCACGGTACATACGTCGTTGTTCCGGTTTTCCCTCGAAAGAGGCATCAACTGGCCTCGTCGGACCGTCCGGGTTTGGAGGCGATCAAGGCCCGCGGTACTTACATCATTGTTCCGGTTTTCCCTCGAAAGAGGCATCAACCGGCCTTGTCGGACCATCCGGGTTTGGAGGCAATCAAGTCCTGCGGTTCCAACTTTTTCTGTTAGGAAATTGGATTTTCACGACTTTAATAGATGATTCAGCAGTTGATAACCGCCAAGATGACGAGGGAGCGTTAGCCAGGAACTATCGTTCAAACGACTCAAAAAGTTTGGCAGGTAACTTATGAGCATCATCAGAGGGGAATATCTTCTCTCTCCTCTCTTTTTTTATCTTTTTCTCATATGTATTGTATCCTTTTTGTCAAATTGTAGGCAAAAAATTTTATCACAAGCTATCCGTGAGCGAGAGAGTCAAAAAAGGAGGCGCCCAAGCATTGGGGTGAGTGAGTTGCTTTTACAAAATTCTCAAATTTTTGTCATTTCTCCCTCTTTATTTATTATGTATTTTCAGGGGTGATGGCGAAGAAAACCCATAATATATGGCTCTGACGATATAGCATCCACTGTCACATTAGATAGTTTAATGGTATTTCGCAGAAAGTTTTCTTCCCTAATGAGTTGGTGGCCATTGTTGCCAAAATTCATCGAGCGTTCACCTCGCCGGTACTTCTTGTTTGAGATGATTCTTCGTGCGATTTCCTTTGGCTCCTGAGTTGATTGAGATATTCAAAATATGTGGTGTAGCTTTGTTACAGTTTTCATTTCAAGCTTTAATGGTCATCGGTTTTATTTGTCTTCTTGAAGCGTGGTGTTTCTTTGAACATCAAATACTTGTGTCGAATGTCGATTTACATGTGATACCAGAGCGTGTTTCTTATCGGACTATAAAGAATTGGATAGAATTTTACGCAGGATCAATCTAGAAATTGGTCTAATGGATTCTTTTTTGTGAAAATGAGTGGGGCCTTCACGAGATGGGAAAGATTGAATGACCTTCCGGATCCATTGATGATGTTGGAGAATGAGATCCGCAACTCTTAATATCCACGATGTAGGAAGCTTGCAACATGAGTTACGTCACATTGGCAAATATATAGTTGAAGATAGAATGTTCAAGGTTGGCCTTTCTATCCGGGGAGATCTCATTCTTTTCCACTAAAAGGTCAAGTAAAGGTGATGAAAGGTCTCCTCATATTCATAGGGTTCTTTCAAGCGTCCAAATCAGGTGGTGGCAATGTTTCTTACCAAAAGAAAAAAACATGCATTGACGATCGAGATATCTGAAGAAGATGTTAGCCCCAGTTGACCTCAGAGTTTATGTTTCTTCTCATGATGGGGAGTTCGTTTCTTGAAGCGCACATTCTTGAAGAGGTGTTAAATCACATATGATCAAGCGAGATGAATTGGTATGTTGTCTTCCTTTCTTTCTTCTTTTCTTCTTCTTTTCTTTTGTGTAATATTTGTGATGGCTTTTTTTATAGGTAACTCAAACATTAGGGCAGATGGCTCATTTGGGTGTCGCTTTAGATGAGTGAAATACTGAATTTGTGAAGATAAAATATCTGCAAGGCGAGTATGAGCGAAAGATGAGCATTAAAGCCAAAGAAGTGACTTTGGAGGATCACTAATGGGTGGCGAGTTTCTGAACATGTCAACTTCTCTTTCTCTCCAGTGTCAGGAGGTGGAGTGCACTCGTGATGAGCTGATTGAGGTGAGGATAGAGACTCGTCAGAAAGAGAAAAGACTTAAGGCACTTGCAGCGGATAAGAGAGCTCTTGAACTAGAGAAGAAAGCATTACAGGATCGTCTTTCTGAGAAGGAGCATATAATGTCAGAAGCAGAAGCAAATAAAATCTCCTTGAAGGCGGTGGAAGACTTTAAGAACTCCACAGCTTATCTCTCAAGACCATGTTCGAAGCTCGTAATCATATACTTGATGTTGAAGTGAAGGACTTGGAACCAATGTAGAGGAGGGCTTCATCCAGGGTTCTAAAGGAATTCAGTACATCGCAAGGCCATAATAGAGGATCTGTCTCCCGAAAGTATCCAAGACTCTTCATTTGATTCAGGAGATGAAGGATTTGAGAGTGAGTCCAGGGGAGTATCTCCTAGTGGTGAGGAGGATGTTGATATCACCAACTGATATGATGTAGCATCACTTGAGGATGTATTTTTTTTATATGTATTGTTATTAGTGTATAGCAGAATCTTAATTCTTTCTTATATCATCATGTTAATGCAAATTTTTTTTAGATGATACGCCCTTATTTTGTTTTTACCTATCCGGGGTAATTGGTGTATATTATATTTGACGGCTAACACATCGGATGAGGTTGAATTGAATCCACTCAGGATTTTTGACCTATCCGAGGTTGTTTGTCAGAGTCTCCGCTCAATGACGTTAACTTGTATGGAAGAGGTCATGAGGAGTCCACCAAGGACCTTTTGACCTATCTTAGGTTGTTTGTCAGAGTCTTCGCTCGATGACGTTAACCTGTGTGGAAGAGGTCGTGAGAAGTCCACCAAGGACCTTCTGACCTATCCTAGGTTGTTTGTCAAAGTCTTCGCTCGATGACATTAACCTGTGTGGAAGAGGTCATGGAAAGTCCCCTTGGGATTGATCATGTTCCGATTGAGATATAACGTGAGTTGTATATTTCTCAAGTGGGATGATTAAATGAAGAAGAAATAAGTTTGTAAGAAGAAAGCTATAAATTCATTACTCTGATAAGTTCAGTGATACAATCATAAGACAATTTTAACGGATATGAGTTTTAAGAGAAATGACAACAACAACAACAACAACAAGTCTTTATCCCACTAAGTGGGTTGGCTACATGAAGAGAAAATGATGATAAGCGAGACAAAATAAAAGTGCGATAATTATGCGGTATTGATAATATTTTGGAGATTCTCGGTGTTCCAAGTTTGAGGTAAAGTTTTTCCCTCCAATCCTTGAGCTTGAAAGTTCACGGCTTCACCATAGTTATAACCACATATGGGCCATCCCAAAGAGCGAGAGTTTATTGCGTTGAGGGTCTTTACAACAAGACTTCAGTAGGACCAAGTCCAGACAGATATGGGATGAGGTTTTACTCTTCTATTGAAGTGTGATGAGCTACCTTTTGGTGATAGGAAGCAAGCGGTCAAGTAGGCCATATCACGAGTTTGGGAGTAGGTCGTCTTTCGGAGTTTTTCATTCATATGTCGAATAATTAAACTCTTGGACTTGGAATCCGATCTAATAGTATAATAGCTTAATAAACACAAGTTATACGTGTCTCACTAGTGTCTTGGATGTAGTGCGGTAAGCCCAAAGAACATTAGAAAGCTCATCAACCCATTGCCCCGCCTTCTCGAGGCGTGTTTTTAGTCCTTTGAGTATAGTCTTGGTAGCTTGATCGCTTAGTTTGAGGATGTGCTACTACAGGTATGGCTGAATGTGAAGATCTTTGCAAAAGAACATAAAAACTTTTTCAGTAAATTGGGTTCCGTTGTCAATGATGATCTTTGCAAGAAGACCGAATCGACATACTATATTTTTTCAAACAAATTATTTAGCATTTACCTCCATAATTTTTAGTGGTTGGCTTCCACCCATTTAGTGAAGTAGTCTAAAATGATGAACTTTCGTTCGATCTTTGCTCGAAGAAGGTCCCATGATATCAATCCCCCACAGAGCAAAAGGCCATGGGCTTTGAATGGATGAGAGCTCTGTATGCGACATGTGAGGGAGGTTAGAGTGCAACTGACAACTTGCACATTTTTTGTGAACTCCAAGGCGTCTTGTTTCATCGTAGGCCAATAGAATCCTTGCCTTATAATTTTAAGGGCTAGCGCCCTTCCTCCTAAGTGTTCTCCACATATCCCTAAGTGGACCTCTCTTAATGCGTAATCGGCCTCTGAAGGTGAGAGACATTTGAGGTACGGTCCAGAGAAAGCTCATTTGTATAGTTCACCTCTGATAATAGTAAAGTTTGAACTTGGAATTGCGAAGTTGGGTCTTGAAGAGTTCCTTCTTGTAGAAAAGACAGATGGGGTCCATCCGAATGTTCCTTTATCTCATCAATTGCTTGAATTATCCATGACCCTTGGATACTGAAAAATGTATTTCTTCAACATGCCTTCTCTTAAAGATCCCTAGCGAGATGAAGTAAGCTTAGCGAGGCGTCGACTTGAGTATTCTTCTCTCAGATGTGAATGATTTGATGTGTCTTCAAATGGGCAAGAAGAGATTTCACCAAGTGGAGGTATTGTGTCAGCTGGGGATTATGAGCATTAAAGTTTCTCTCAACTTGGGAGGCAACAAGTAGAGAGTCAGTGTGTATCACTAAGTCTTGAGCTTCGATCAATGGTGAGTCTCAACCTATAAGAGCCATATTCACCATATTATTAGTTGCAAAATTTTAGGTGAATACTCTGGGTATTCTGGGGAAATAAGTAAGATTCCCGATTCTCAAGCTCCATCAACATAGAGGGTCCATTGAGGAGGCGAAAGGCATGTAGCAGATAGCTCCTCAGGTTGGGTGCATTCCACTATAAAGCATGACTTGAGACTTTATAGCGAGGTGAGGTAGAAAATTTATATCAAACTCTCCCAATTCTGGATCACTTGATTAACCTCCCGGATGCTTACGGTTTCTATAGGATGGCCCTGGTAAATAAGTGTAGCGTAGATGGAGCTTGGAAGTATGGGCCATTTTTTGCGAGAAAACTAAAGCGAGCCACCTTATACAAGTGGATAACAACTTTCTATATCGAGAGAATTTTGACATAATAAATTGGTTATTGTATCCCACTTTCTTCTGCACTAAAAGCGAGCTTATGGGAAGAGGCTGCGAGATATAAGTATAACATCTCTCCTTGAATAGGCTTGGATAGTAGGGTGGAGATGCTAAATACTCCTTAGTCAAAAGCGACATTCATCATCCATTGAAAATTATTATTTTTAGCTCCCTTTAATATTTTAAAGAATGGCAAGTATCTATCCCAGGCAACTACGGGATAATGACAATTTGTCCATTCAAACGTTGAACTTCCTTAATATTCTTTGGATGAGTCATATTTTTGAGAGCTTTGATTTTCTCGGGGTTGGCCTCTATCTCAGGGTGGGTTACCATAAATCCAAGAAATTTTTCCGATGTAACCCCAAAGCACATTTGGTCGGGTTGAGTTGCATGTTATAACGTCGAAGAAGGTTAAAACATATTTCTAAGTCAGAAATATATTGTGATTCTTCCAAGCTTTTCACTAACATGTCATCCACATATAACTCCATTATGCGGCCTAGTAGGTCTTTAAAGACCTTATTCATAAGGCATTGATAGGTAGCACCAACATTTTTTAATCTAAACGGCATAACTTGGTAATAGTATAAACCTTTATATATTTGAAATGTTGTAGCTTCTTCATCCATTGGGTTCATTTTTATTTGGTTGTAACTAGAGTAAGCATCCAAAAGCGAGCATTTGATGTCGGGCGTAGCATCAACCAACTGATCAATTCGAGGAAGAGGAAAACTATTTTTGGGCAAACCTTATTAAGGTCAGTGTAATCAATACACATTCTCCATGTTCCGTTTATTTTCTTAACCATGACAACATTCGCTAGCCATGTAGGGTAATGTACCTCTCATATGAATCCGCTTCTAGAAGCTTGTTAACTTCTTGCTCAATAGCTTGGAGGTGATCAGGTGCAAAACTTCACTTCTTCTGGATGATCGGTTTGAATGTTGGATCGATCTTGAGAGTGCATGATCACATTGGGGTCGATCGCATGTCCGTCGGACTCCGAAGATGTCTTGATTTTACACAAGAAGTCTATGCATTTTTCTCTTTGTTAGAGCGAGGATCCAACTTACCTTGCTTGATGGTTGGTCATCTAATAATGCAACAAAGAGCAAGTCTTCTGCAGGCGAAGCTTTCTGGGGTACTTCTTCATCTCGAAAATTAAAATCTTTAATGTTGAAGGTCACAGAAGGGCGTGGTTGAGATTGTCTGAGATAACATGATTGTGCTATCTGTTGATTTCCACAGACTACTCCAACTCCAACGGGAGTTGGAAATTTCATCTTAAGATGAGATATTGAAGTGACAGCACCGAAAATTGATTGAAGGGGTCTTTCAAAGATAGCGTTATATGCTGAATCTTACTTGACCACCATGAATTAGATTAAATGAGGCACTTGTCGAGGAAATTCACCAAGGACAACAGGAAGAGTGATTATCCCCTCTACTCGCACAGGGCCATTATCAAACCCGTACATGGTCCTGCAGCGGGTTGGAGCTTTTCCCTAACCAGGCCCATGTTAAAAAATGTGGAGTAAAATAAAACATCAACAGAACTCCCATTATCAATCAAAATTCTCTTAACATTATAGCATGGGTCACCGATTCCTACGCTGATGATAAGTGGATCTTGATGAGAAACATGTACTCCTTCTAAATTCGAGTCATTAAAAGTGATGGAATGATCAATACGAGACTTCTTTAACTCCGGCTCTTCAGAGATGGTAATGAGAACTTGATTAGATAGTATTGGTCCTCCTGTGATTGTTTTAATTTTTCCAATTGTTTGATGATTATTTTGTTATTTCTGTGATGATTATCTTAGTTACCCCCCAGTTGGAGGTATGTTTGTTTGAGTCGATTGATTCTTCACAAATCGACGTAGATATCCTTTTGAATGAGCCTCAATTTCTTCTTTGAGTTGTTTGCATGCCTGTATGTCCACTTGATGGAAGTGACAATATTGCTCACGATTTCAATTTGGTTTATGGATGCGACTTGATATTTTCTTCATCTCGAATAGCCATTAGGAGGTTAACACGAGATGTGTTGGCGTGTATTCCTTTTTGGTAGTGGTTCCGTCATTGATATGGGGGTCGTGGAGGAGATGCTACTTTTCTTCTTTTGATAGGGGATCGTTTCCAGGGTGCTTTTATGTTTTCTTATAGATTGCTCAAATTATTGATGGGATGTAATAGCCTCATCAGAGATTTGTGCTTCCACGATGAACAAGTGAAGAGCATATGACCGTGTCTCATTAGTGAAAAAGGCCACGGGAGTCCTCCAAGGAAAACTCCTCTTAATAGTTCAGGGTCTACTCTAGGTATTTGGCGAGCTTCTAAGGAGAACCTCTGGAAGTATTCCTTAAGTGATTCGCCCTCATTTTGATGAATGCTGGAGAGATGGGAGGAATGTTTAATGATCCTGGTTTTGTAATTGCTACAAAATCTTGGCGAGTTCATCAAAGGTATGGATGGATTCCCTTGGAAGGGAGTAAAACCAAGTGTGAGCTTGTCCCTTGAGTAGTGGAAAGACGACAAAGCGGTGTGTGAGCTTCGTTGGATATGCATGATAGTCTGTAATGGTCGATGTGTTCATGTGATCGCTCCATCATAGGAATCAATGTTGAGCTTGAAACCCACGGGAATAGATGTTGAAGAATAGCTTTAAAGGTGAGGATTCCTCATAGTGTGAGGGAAGATGATTTCTATCTTGGAGGTGAAATTATCTTGCATTAAGCGTCATAATTTTGTACTTATAACATGTGAGGTGTGGCGGATGAGAATGTGTCAAGCTACCGGTATAATTGGTGGATTAGCGGTCGGTTGAGCTACGTGATGGATGAGTAGAACTAGCGGTGTCGAGGAGGACATCCGGTCTCTGGGGAGGAACTCGAGAAATTAACATTTTGACCTCCCATTGCTGATCGATCTTGGAGATGTGTTTTCAGCGTAGTGGTTTGTTCCTCATAAAGTCGGATCATCTTATTTTGAGACTCTTCCATTCTACGATATTCTAAAGAGATTTCTACTTCAGCGCCTTCAAACAGTCCGCTTATCGAGGAAGTGAGGCGAAGGTTGGCGTCCTTGGGATTGGTTTTAGAGTGGGAGTTGGAGCGGGAGGCTCCGTTATTACAGTGTTACTTTTGTGGCCATAACGAGGTGTTCAATTGTGATTGAAGGGTTCTCTTCCACGGCCGACATTGCGTGCTAGAAAACCAGTTCGGTAGAGTAAAGTTTTCGCACGTTGTGAAATCACACGTATTTAAAGAGTGAACAATAAAACTCTAGAATTTTTCGTGGAAAATCTCAAAAGAGGAAAAAACTAGGGCTGCTAGTAAAAGCTTCCACTATGTATCTATTTGAGTACAAGATCTTCCCGATCCGGGATTACAAAATTGTATATGAAAGGAACAATATGTAATGATGATTAGTAATGCGATTGCTAGTAAGAGATGATGGTGGCTATGCGGAACAATCACCGGTGAAAATGTGACAACATCGGTAGAAATCACGGTAGAAGTCATCATGATGGAACCGATTGACAGTGGGATCGGGTGATGCGCGGCCGGGTGGTTGGCGACCGGTGGTACGACGATTGTGCTTGGAGGATCTTTAGAGCTCTCTCCTCTCTCTTGCTTGGGCTCCCCTCATATGAGAAATGAGGGGCTATTTATAGATTGGATGAGTGGCGTCTCTGTAAATACATACAAAACCTGTACCACTCCCCTTCATCGGACGGCTCATAATGATCCCTTTAATCATTTGATGTATTTTAAATATTTGAGTGCTCAAATGAAGTCAAAATTTTGAGATCTTGGGCTTGTTAGATCCACTCGTCGAGCCTCGATTATTACACTCCATGTTTAAGAGCTTTTAGAATTTAACGATATCCCAAAGTTTCCAATGATATTTTAAGTGCTTTCTCGACCAATTTCAACTCCGGATCGTTGCTTTTTAAAGATTCGTCTTTAGTAGTATTTTAAGTGTCATATCAAACTTTATTTATTTATTCTTAGTTAAAATATTGTATAAAAAATAAGTATTCATATATTATATTCAAAGTTAAAGGAAATTTGTAAATTCATTAAATTTTAGTGAAAACACTTTTTAACTCAATTTTTTTCTTATTTGAACGATTATATTATTATTTATTGAATGTTTTCTTTAAAAATATCTATTTTCTTATTAATTTCTAGACACTATAAGGTCAAATGAATCACAAATTCTATCATATATCTACTAAAGAGAGAACTCTTCAATTAAGAAAAAATATACAGGAGAGAGAGAGAGAGAGAGAGAGAGAGAGAGAGAGAGAGAGAGACCAATAAGGAAATTGTGAGAATTAGGGCTGCAAATGAACCGAGCCAAGGCGAGCATGTATGTGTTCAAGTTTGAGCTTATTTAATATTATCGAGTTCGAGCTCGATTCGAGCTTTTAAGAATAGTGTTCAAGTTTGAGCTTGTTTACCATTATCGAGCTCGAGCTCGATACGAGTTTGTTCATGAGCTCATTTCAAATTGGATTATCGAGCTTGTTAACGAGCAACTCGTTTAATAAAATAAATGAGCTTTAATCAAGCCTTAATCCAGACTTAATCCAGCTTGTTCACGAGTAACTTCTTGAGAAATATATATGAGCTGTATCAATTAAAGCTTATTAAGCCTAAAAATAATAATTTGAACAATACTATTCATAAACAAGCCTTAATTGAGCTGTAATAGAGCCATAATCAAGCTCCTTAGCAAATTTGTTCACGAGTTTTAAATGATAATGTTCATGAACATAAATGAACTAAATGAGAAACTGTTCAAACTTGTTCATTTAGCAATCGAGTATTTAAAAAAAGTGTTCAAGCTCGTTTGATTGGTTAATCAAACCATGAAACTGTCGAGCGAGCCCGCGTAGCCAAAACACTCAATTCATTTGTAGCCCTAGTGGGAATGTAAGTGTGGGGCTGAGAGAGAAATGTTAGGTTTATTATTTTATTTTATTTTTGCTAAAAATGTGCTTGGAGAATCAAAAGGAAAAGTTTCTTTTAATAAGAATAGTTGGTGGTGGAGTCAGAGTATATAAGAAAAGATAAAAAAAATAAGAAGTATTGTTATAAAACTTAGTTTAGATGTAAAAACTCAGAGAATTGGGAATTATATAAAGTGACCAGAGATTCTAAGAAAACAGTAAATGATGCAAAAATTTAGCTTTTAGTAATTTTATAGATTAGATCAAAGAAGGTGAAAGATGTATGTATAAAATTAGCCAGATTGGGGAAGTAAAGACATAGTTGTTAGGTGTATTAATGAAAATAATAAAATGCTCTTTTAGAAAAAGAATGAAAATAGGTGGATGACATATTTTGATAAACTTTTAATGAAGGATCAAAGTATTAGCAACCTTAATACTAAACAAAATAGAATTTCATTTTTATATCATTAGTAAATCTGAAGTTAGTGAAGCTTTAAAGAAAATGAAATGTGGAAAAGCAGAAGGATTGGATAATATTCTAATAGAAGTGTGGAAATGTTTAGGAGATCAAGAAATTTATTGGCTTACAAATCTTTTTAATGTCAATTTAAAGACTAAAAAGATGTCAGATTAGTGGAGAAAGAGTTTGTTGGTTCCTATATTTAAGAATAAAAGTGATGCAAAATAGTGTGCAAATTATAGAGGAATTAAGTTAATGTGCCATACATTAAAATTATGGGAGAGAGTAATTGAGCATAGGTTACGATGTGATATAGAAGTTTCTCACAATCATGTTGGTTTTATGCCAGGTAAATCTACTATGGATGCTATACATTTGGTAAGGGGTTTGATGGAGAAAGTAAGGAGGATCTACATATGATATTTATTGATTTAGAAAGCTTATGATAAAGTTTCAAGAGATGTTCTTTGGAGAGTTCTAGATTAGAAAGGAGTTAATATTGGTTATATTCAAGTCATTAAGGATATGTATACATTACTTGTGTCCAAACACAAGGAGGATTGACAAAATATTTTTCTATTTGGTTGGATTACATCAAGGATCGCTTTAAGCCCTAATCTTTTTACTTTAGTTATGGATGTTCTTACTAGGCATTTAGAAGATGTACCTTGGTGTATGCTTTTGTTGATGATATTCTTCTTGTTGATAAGATTGAGAGGAGTCCAACGAAACTTGAATTATGGAGGTCAACTCAGAGTCTAAAGGTTTTCATTTAAGTAGATCTAAAATTGAATATATGGAGTGTAATTTTAGTTGTAGAAGTTCTAGTGGTAGTTGTGATATTAGGTGAACAAGTCATTAATAAGTGAGTGTTTGATATTTAGGCTCTATTGTTCAAAATGATGGTGAAATAGATGGAGATGTTATTAGTAGAATTCAAGTTGGATGGTTGAAGTGGAGGAATGCATCGACCTATATGTGATAGAAAAGTTCCACTTAAACTTAAGGAAAATTTTATAAGATGGTGGTAAAGAATGACTTATAGTGCATGTTGGCCAATAAAGAGAATAAGAAGTTAATAATATTAGAGATGAGGATGCTTAGGTGGATGAGTGGCTTTACTCTTAGAGATAAGATGCAAAATGAGTATCGAGAAAAGTTAGTAACTGGTAGATAAGATTAGGGAGAGTAGATGGTTTGACCAAAGCGTCAATAGTCAGATGACCCAATTAGGAGAGTAGATGCATTAGATTTGCCTTATATTAAGAAGTAAAGGTATACCTAAAAAGACTTAAGATGTATAAAAAATGATCTTGTATCTTGATTTAAATGAGAATTTGTAATAAGACCAAATGGAGGCGAATGATTCAACCTACTGGTGGGATTAAGGCTTGTTGTTGTTGTTGTTGTCGAGTAAATGATTCATAAAATTACAAAACTATCCAAATAATTATAATTAAAAAGAAAAATCAAAGTGGGCAATTGCCCACCCTAGGCAATTGTTAATTTGTTATATAAAATGGCTTAGCTTCAATTTTCCTTGTAGTAGCTTCTAACAGCTAAGAAATAAAAGAAGAAACATGTTTATGCATTGTTGTAGAACAAATATTTCATAATAAATCAAAGAAAAAAAAAAGAACCATATATATGAGAAAATATTCAGTTCATATTTTTCTATCTCAAAAATCAAATTTAAACAATAAAAATATTGTCTAATATTATCGGCCTACAATAGCTGAAAGAGAAAGACCATTACAAGAATTGTTTACATGCAAATTGTTAGTTGGCCATTTTGACTCTATAACATTTTTCATGATGAAAAAAGCAGGTTGCTTAATATGGTTGAAATATAAACTTTCATTGCCAAGCATGGCGATGACATCAGACATAGCAGGACGATCATCTGGGTTCTTTTGTACACATTGAAGTGCCACATAGATGCATCTCGCCACCTCATCATGCTTAAATTTGTTATCTAACGCGAGGTCCACAAGTTCAATCCATGTTCCATTGTTCCATAAATCCCAAGCCTAATCAAGCAACAAGAACCAAATTTAGCTTTAGAAATATTTATTGATGACATTCTAGATGAATAAAAAGGCTAATGCCTCAAAGATTTTATGATGAATCAATTACTCACATATGAAATGAGATTATAGGGAGAATCAAATTCACAGAAGTCGGCATTTCTCTTCCCACTCACAATCTCGAGGAGGAGCACTCCAAAGCTATATACATCGGACTTGATGGAAAAGATACCATGAAAATAATATTCCGGAGACATGTAACCACTAAATGTGAAACAATTAGAATAAATTTGGATAAATAATGTAATAAATTAAATTTTATTTAAATATGATGAAGTATATAGTTCATATACTTACTAGGTTCCAACAATCCTTTGTGTATTTGATTGAGTTTCATTAGAGTTGAAAATTCTTGCCATGCCGAAATCTGAGATCTTGGGGTTCATGTCAACATCCAAAAGAATGTTACTGGCTTTTAAGTCTCGATGAATGACTCTCAATCTAGAGTGTTTATGAAGATAAAGAAGCCCTGAGCTATTCCATCAATTATTTCAAAACGTTTTGTCCAATCTAGTTTTAATCTCTGTTCAGCATCTGCATAAGATCAAACATAATTGATTTGTCCATAAATGATATAATATATGTTATTCATTGAGAAAGATAGAATAGATGAATTATTTTCATTGCCAATGTTATTCAGTTAATGAAAACTTACTGAAAACCCAAAGATCCAAGCTTTTATTAGGCGTGAATTCATATATCAACATCTTTTCTTCTCCATGAATGCAAAAACCTAATAATCTCACTAAATTCCTATGTTGCAGTTTTGCAATTAATAAGATCTCATTTTTTAACTCATCGAATCCTTGTCCTGATTGTGCAGATAGCCTTTTGATGGCTACATCTCCCTCTGGTAATTCACCCTAAAGTTATGTTTAGTAGAAGAACATCGACGCATCAGATATCAAAATCATAATTCATTCAAGTGTTTCAAATAATTAGATAAAATTTTATTTAGATCCTACCTTATAAACAGGCCCAAAACCACCTTCTCCGAGCTTGTTGGTAATTGAGAAGTTGTTCGTGGCAATTGTTAATTGAGCGAATTGAAATAATGATAGTTTCGTACCACCTTCTTGATCAGCTTTTAATTTGTGCATGATTTCATCAACCCAATTTAGAGAGGATGCTGAATGGCATTTATTAAAAGCATAATATATTAAACAAAAAAGACTATTCAAAAAAAATCTAAATAAATTCAAACGCTTACCTCTGTGTCTCCATCGCCATATCATCAAGATGCAAATCAAAATTATCATGAATAACAAAATTGTTACTGTTATGACAACAATCCATGTCCTTCCTTTGATCCCTGCTATTCATAGAAATTGTCACCAAATGAAATCAGTAAAATATGCACCCATATTTATGCGTTGGATGATTAGTAAGTTGCTAATATTTATCTAGATGCGGAAGTTGCAGTAAACTGAAATCAGTAAAATATATGTCAACATTAATGTATATAATAATTAGAAAGTTATCAATATTTAGGTCCATAAGTTATAATAACATTAAACAGCAAAATATGTGTCAGTATCTATATTTTGGATATGAGGATGTATAGTGAGGAAGGAGCTTTAAGAAAGAAAAGAAGAAAAAAATTAAAGAAGCTTTTTAGTAAAGAGCCTCCTTAACATTTCATTCAATCTTCTAGTGTCCTATTACATTAATCATACATTTCTAGAGAAATGAATATTTGAAAGGAGGATGGCATATCTAAGGAGTGATGCCACAGATTACTGAATAGATGGCAGAAGACTTAAATAAAAAAGTTATTTATGAATATTTATGTGATGAATATATGATACAATATACATTCCATGGTTGTAAGTAGGGGTGTAAACGAGCCGAGTTTGAGCGAACAAAACTCTGTGTTGTTAAAATTTTTTTTGTTATGTTTCGTTTATATATCGAAACTGAAATGTCTGTTAGACTCGTTTAACTAGCAATTTGAACGAACGACACATATCAAGGTTTTTTTGAGATATTGAGCTATATCCTTTCGCATGTAAAGTTTTTAATTTATCTTTAATTGTGATATATAAATGTTAGGTATGTATATAATAATAATAATAATAATAATAATAGTAATAAATAAGAATAATAGTAATAAATAATAATAATAAAATAATAATAATAATAATAATAATAATAGTAATAGTAATAAATAAAAATAATAGTAATACAATAATAATAATAATAATAATAGTAATAAATAATAATAATAATAATATAATATAATATAATATAATTTTTTTATTTATTTAAATCAGTGACACGTCGAACAAATAATTGTTAAGTTTCCGTTTATATATCCTGAAATGTCATTTCACTGTTTAGTTAAACAGCCAGCTACTCTGGCCGAACGAGTTCTTCAGCAACGAGCTTTTTTGACAACCCTAGTTGTAACAACCAAATCCTAGAATGAATATATATATATATATATATATATTCTAGAATGCAATAATCTTATTTTAAATTATTTGAAGTTAAAACACAAAAAAAAAAAAACAATATGTATGTACCATTAGGTCCGTTAACAGATGATGAAACCCGGACGAAGAGATCCTGCTGGTCGCCGCCTGAGTAGACTATAAGATCTTTAATCTCCGCCATCCAATTAACGCACCCATTTCCTAGCCCGCTGAAATAAACGATCGCATATGCCTGACATGAGCAATTCATCAAACACCTTGCCCTACACCCATCCAAGCCCAAACTCACATCTACTGCCGCCTCCGTCGTGTCCGGCAGGTTTGAGCCGCGCACCACTTTGAAATCATCATCGGCTCTATTCTTCACGCAGCCAAGCGCCGCCACTCTCACACACCCATCCGACCAATTTCCTTGGCTCCAAGTCACCGGATTCCTAGGACCAAACCCATCAAGACACTGGCACTTCGGCGAGCTGCTCGAGTCGCAGATGGCGTTGGTTCCGCACGCTAGAAAGAAGTCGCAATCGGTTTTCGGCACAAACCAGGCGACATCCCATTTCCTCAACGATGCTCTCCATCTGTATATCCTGGCTGTCCCATTTTGATCCATGGTCAATTTATGAATGACGTCGCCGTTCGTATTGAAGTAGTAGTAAATCTCCTCCGGAGTGGAGTTGAAGCCTACGTAGGATTCTCGGTTCGGCGACATGTAGAAGAAATCGTTAGGGCCAGAGCTTGAGTAGTAGCCGTTCCATGGTACGGTTCGCCAGATCCAGCTGTCAGAAGCAGCGCGGATGACTATCTGGGGAACGCTGCTAACTTCTATCGCTAATGTATATTTCCCCGGAGATGGATCTGAGGGGCTCAACCACGATGTAATTTTGCGGTCAATGCCAGTTTTCAGATTAGGACCAAACTTCATACCGGGGAGCAAGGTATCTGTTGGGTGGTCGAAACTCTGCCACAAGATGGAGTTCGATTTGGGCGATTTCACGACAAAATTGCCGGTGTCGAGAAGTTGGGCGATGGGATTGGGAGTAGAATTGGGAAAGGAGGGGGAAGACCAGAGCGGAGTTGAGTTACCGGAAGCTATGAGATGTAGAGATGCGTCTTCAGCGGA